>JABCQV010000066.1:0-396840 GCA_013186375.1 Fusarium aywerte
GTCTAATTTATTAGCTAAAATTATTACTTATTTATTATCTTCCAATCCGCACTAATAAATCCAGCCCTGGCGATCTGCCAAAATGCTTGCTTATTGGCGGGTACCGAGATCACGTATGTCATCTCCGCCGCACTAGGGAGGCCGACCATTATGTTTTGGACATGATATCTCTTTGAGATAATTGACAGCTGGTAACAATCCATTGCGCATAACTCTTCGTAAGTTCTGCCAGAAGACCCCCGTGCCCTTAGAAGGGGCTACATTGAGGAATAAGAATTCTCGCATCATGGACAGCTCATCGTTAATGCTCGCACTTGAGCTTCAGCGTCAAGACCTCCAGATCTGGGAGCAGTCAATCAAAGGAAAACAGCGGGCAGACGATGGAAAGACCGACTCGGAGCTGGCTCTGGAAGCTTGCTTTGATGAGCTTGAAGCATTGGCCACTGACCTCTCTGATCATGCCTTGGCTCTCAGCATCGCACGAGCTGTGCTCTCCGATGCTTGTACCATAGCCGAGGCTCAAGAGGTAGAAGAGCAAGCCGAACGAGATCGTCAATTTGCATTGACACTTTCAGAGAATCCCACGGCACGACCAAAGAGCAAGGAGGAAGAAGAAGAAGAAGAAGAAGAAGAAGAAATCCATGAAGTTCTGGACGATGCTTTGATAGAGTATCTGCAGTCGATGAATCTCGAAGAAAACGAGTGCCAGGCTGAGTCCTCAAGCAAGGCTGCATCACGGAAGCCAGTTGATCTCAGAGAATGCGTTGCTTGCGGTGACCGCTTTCCACCACTTGCCCTCGCTCGTTCCCCATGTTCACACGAATACTGCCGCCGATGCCTTGTTGGTCTCGTCCGCTCATCGCTTCATGACGAGTCACTCTTTCCGCCACGATGCTGTGGCCAGCACATACCCATCACTGCCGGCCGGTGGTTCCCCCCTGAACTCGTCGGTCAGTTCAGGGCCAAGAAACTGGAATACGAAACTCCGAATCGGACATATTGTAGTGACCCAACATGTTCCACATTTGTGCCGACTACATTTATCGCAGGCGAAGTGGCGCAATGCCCTAGATGTAGCCGAGAGACTTGTACTCATTGTAAAAGTCGCTACCACACAGGTGTTTGCCGCGAAGATACCGCATCACAACAAGTTCTACGACTCGCAGCTGAGAATGGATGGCAGATTTGCAATGCTTGTCATCGCATAGTTGAGCTCAACATTGGATGCTATCACATGAGTAAGACATGGTCTTGTTTGTTCCCTTTTCCTCATCATTAACACAGACACAGCTTGTATTTGCGGAGCACAGTTTTGCTACCTTTGCGGAGTTCCATGGAAGGACTGTACCTGCCCACAATGGGAAGAGGAGCGTCTGGTGCGAAGGGCTAACGATATTGTCGATCGAGATGATGACGCGGAGCGCATCGACGCCCGAGAGCGCGAGCTGCGTGTGGAGCTAGAAAGAGTCAATCTAATGGAAAACCATGAATGCACTCACGAACGGTGGGAACGTCGTGCAGGCCCTCGCGAATGTGAGGAATGCCACGACGTTTTACCATTGTATATCTACGAGTGTGGTCAATGTCATATTATGGGTTGTAGGCGCTGTCGATTCAATCGACTGTGAGGAGAGTCGATTGGTTCGTTCTCGAAGTACGGTTTAGAAATGAAAGTTTAGGCTTTTAACAATATATAGCACCTAAAAAAAGCCTCAATTAAATATATTTATGACTTCTTTGTCTAAGACTGATATTCACTTACTGCAGACCCTCTCGTTACCTGTTCTATTGCTTCAGGCATTCTGGTATATCGATTTTGTCCGGACCGCCTGCATGTGTATCTATGTCTCAGTTTCTACCAGTCTTGCATTGGATATTTTGCCATTCGCTGGTCCTTGAAAGCTGTAGTTATTCAGACTCAGTGTATCTCAAAGCACGATAAGTGGCCTGATGCCAATTTATCTTGTTTGTCTTCATATCCTCTCATCAAAGACACTACATTTATAGATTCCAATCGAACTCCTATGGGAGGAAGCCTGCATGGGCTTATCTATACCACGAGCATTACACTTGTATCGTCAAATTTTAGATGCGTTGTTATATATTGGGCCAGAAGTCCATACAGCACTCGACGTTGTCGTAGGAATGCGGCCAGCGTCTCGACACATACGGTTCAAACCTCGAGATTGCTTCGAATTGATTTGCCCAATATATGTGTTACGGCCCCAGCCCAAATCTTACCTCTGATTCAGTTCAAGAGTCACACATTATTGAGGATTCCGAGGCTATACAGAGAACCGAGCTCGTACCTTTAAGGACTGATCAATAGGGATCAGGATACGTACATTTCGGTCTCGATGGTGAAATCGATAGTGTCCGTGGGATGATAACTCCGAGGCAAGTCAGGGCTTACGTGGCGAGAGGTAAGCAGAAACTATGCTGACATAACCGCAGAACTCTACCCGATCCAATTCCTGATTCGCAAGGATTCAGTGAGATGACCACAGATGATGCTTTTGCTGACACCCATACTAGAGACTGGAGTTAGGCCAGTAACAACTGGTGAGGTTGTAGAAAATATGTACCCACTTGCTGTTGTAGGAGAGCAAATAAGTTGGTCAAATGATTTCGTTTCCCATGCGACGTGATGGGTTGTTATGCCCAACACACTGGGGTCAAACCATGCGGACATATCGGAGCAAGCTATTACTGCTTTGGGCAACTATTATATCCGCCTCTACGACCGACTAAGCAGCCAAGGCTGACATGGTGGGTTTACATCAACGACAATCCCACGTACAAGTTTCATCGCTTAGGCAAGGATGTGATGAGGAATTGGTAAATAGATAAAAAAGTATAAAGAGTGCACTTGGACGCCATACTACCACAACTAAAAGCAAACAAAAACGCTCAACCTTCATATCTATCTTAATAATTCTACTGCTTAAATCCATTATCATGAGCGACGAACTTGTTCCTGAGGTTTCCACCTCTCTTGTTCTCAACTCTTTCAACGGGAGCCTTGACCTAGAGAAGACTCCGATCCCAAAGCCTACACCCCCAGGATCAGTCGTTGTCCGTGTGCTCAGCACTCCAGTCAGACCTCACCAACGTGCTGGCTTTCATGGCGAGAGTCATCTTTCCTTCAAACCACCGTACAACCCTGGCGATGGTGGTGTTGGCCGTGTCATATCTGTCGGGCCAGACGCTGTAGCTCTCAGGCCGGGTCAGCTCGTCTACATGAATAACTTTGTCACTGCTAGAGACGACCCCGATACACGAGTCCTACTTGGGATCCATGATGGGGGTGGGCCTGAGCGGGACATCAAGTTGTTTAACCTCTGGCAAGGATTCTGGAGGGATATCGCTGTTGTTCCAGCGGAGAACGTTCTGCCGATGAATGAGAAGATCTTGCTCGACGAAATGGGTTACTCTTATGGCGACTTGACCTATATCCAAAGACTCTCGGTTGCATATGGTGGTATCCGGGCTGCTGACCTCCAGGCTGGTGAGACTGTTATCGTCGCACCTGCCACTGGGCACTTTTCTGGTGCAGTTGTTGAGTTAGCTGCTCAGATCGGCTGCAAGGTGATTGCACTCTCACGTTCGACGTCGAAGCTGGAGCCCCTTACTTCTCGCTTTCCTCGTGTCACTGCTCTCGAGCTGACCGGGGACGAAAAGAAGGACGCTGTAGCTATCCGAACGCTAGCACCTGAGGGTGTTGATGCTTACATAGATGTTTCGCCCCCGGCCGCCACTGCATCTCCTCATCATTTCAACGTCTCTATGAGCTCACTCGGCTCTTTTGGTCGTGCTGTTCTACTAGGTATGATGTTCGACGTCAAGATCAACTATGCCAGTCTCCTAGGTAGAAACATCACAATCAAGGCGAACTTCATGTACACGCGGGAGGAGTTGGCTTCACTGATTAAGATGATTGAAGCTGGTGTCCTAAAGCTGGGTAAAGAGGCAGGGCATGAGATTGTTGAACGTGGATTTCGCCTAGACGAATGGGAGAAAGCGGTGACCACAGCTGAGACCGCTATGGCGTGGGGTCAGCAAGTTCTTCTCTACCCTTCAGCAGATGTGAACTAGAGGTGATGTCACCTTAGGGCAGAAGGGAACTATCGATCGCTTGCAGGCCGAGGTGTCTAGTCGAATTAGGATAGTGTTTCACTCATTTATTGTTTATCTTGTTTTTGCCTCAGGATTGGGTGTTTTCATCGCCTAGGGTCCATGTAGCTTATACTGTAATGGTCTTCCATTTCTGTACCATATTCAATTCTTCAATGAGCCTCCTGACGCCTCCCCTTTGTCTTAGAAGCCAAATGGTAACGAATCCATGATGTCCATATTCTCCTCGGCCTCTTCTTTTAAACATCGATCGCAAGTGCATTTGAACTGAAACTGTGTCTGAGCATATTTCTGTCTACTTGACAGATCCGTACGTGTCGCAAGATCAAAGTAGGTAATCATGCACTCTTCGCCCTTGGAGATATCTCGAGCGGCTGTGTAGACCATCCTGGCTTGACCATCGGGTTTGTGTGATACCTGAAGAAGAGTCAGTACTCGATGCAGCACTATAACAGTTAACCTTGACTCACATTGGGTAGGCATGAATGATTGAACTGGGCAGCCCTGGGATACAGAGCAAATCCGAATGATTCACCTCGAGAAATAGCACAATCGTTTACAGTCTGAGAGCCTGTCGCTCTTGGGTACAGCCCAAAGGTATTGGTCTCTTCCTTGCACAGCAGCAAAAGCATTTCGTCGGCAGTTAACATGCACGGCAGAACAGACGTATCACTCAGATACTCATTGACCAGTCGCTTCCAATGGGTTATCTGCTCTTCGGGCCACGAGTCAAGGTACGCACAGCACATATCGACGGCTTTCCAGCCACGCAAAAAGTGAGCTTCCCATGGGTACCGATGCTGTGCGAAGGCATTTGCGCTGTGCAACTCGGCGTTCCACGTGGCTAGCAAACGAACGACGTGCCAAAGTGTCGCGAAATTGTACTCGGTCTCCTTACGACGCATGTTGTCGGCGTATTTCTTTAACCAGACACACTCAAAGTCATGTCTGGTCTTGTCCGTAGCTCGGCAAGCGATATTGCACCAGACGACGTCACTGAAACAAGCGTGTTCACAGCGCACGGCACGGCCATTTTGGGGGACACGGCGAGAGCATGAGAGATTGCTGCAGATAAGCGGTTCAGTATTAGACGTCACAGAAGGGACGATAGCATAGGCGATGTCTACGAGAAGAACGGTGCCTTCTCGAATGGGCCCCGTGGCTCGGAGCAGTCTGCCCTTACAAGGGTCTTGGTCTGGCACCAAATGAGGATGCACGTAAAAATCCAACTCGTGGGTGTTAGCCACATTTGTAGATTTTAGAGTGTTGCTTCTAGGCGCCTTTGGTGGCAGTCGGGGCTTTTGGAACTCCATTGGCGCAGTTTGTAGGGGTGAGAGAAAAGAGAAGCGAGAATAGAAAAGAGGTACGGAAAATGGAATAGGGAAAGGAAAAAAAGGGTTCCACGACAAAATTGCTGTCAAGCATTAACGTTCCAAAGTCTGGACCTTTCGGGATGGTCGAATTCGGTTAGACAGGTTCGAGGCCACTAAGACGCCATCGCCACTGCGATAAGGGAATGATTTCGGCGTAACCTTTTGCGGCTTGGGGCCATCTCGTTTCATTTCATCTCATCTCACTTATCGTTGTATCAGGAACGGCCGAATGTGGTTCAGGGTTTGACATTGTGTCACTGAAGGAAAGCTACATAAACTCAGATGCAGATAGACTTGCTGATGTTGACCTTTCATTGCCAGTACTGTAGATGTGGGGGGAAATATGCTATCTATTGACTTGTGACAGAGAACAGTGGCTGCAAATTAAGTTACACTACTGCCATTGCAAAATCTTTATAATTTTCGTGGACTTTTTGACGTCAATATCCTGTCGTTATCCAGCCCCGTTAACTCGGCATTACAATAACCATTATTTGCCCTTGCATGGGAACAAGTGGAGAGGAGCCACAAGGGAAGCTAGGGAGATCCCTCCAGTGACATTGAACCCTGTCACACGTGCACTTGTAGACCCTTTCACGCCTTTGTTTGGCCATGATGAGGCTGACTTGCTTTTTCGCCTTACTTCGCTTTTCTCTGCGACTGGTCGTTGACATTTCTTGATTATATCTTCGAGATATCTACCATGTTCCTAGTGGCCCCAATATCCAACGGCAGGGCGATTACTTTGACCGATGCCCTGCAGTTTATGAGACCAGAGGAGACACCCGTTTGACCTTGTCACGCATGGAACATATTACCATTAGAGAGGGTATCTAATACTGTGTAATTCCATAGTTGGCATCACAAACGCAGTAGGACTGATGGTGATGACTCGAGCCTCAAGTCAAGAAAGAACGTGACACGAGTCGGTAAGGTTCAGAAAATTAGCAAAGGGCATATGAGTGGCATTCAGCCATAAACAGAAGAAAATGTAGTTGTCACACTATATCTTATTGACTTCAGTTCAAATATATACGTTATCTCAATAGGATAGATTAGCTGAACGGAGCTATCACATCATGTGCTGGTGTGGTGTATGGTACCTTGTTTTTACCTTCTAACAAGATCAATTCTGCCGCTGAGTAAGTCATTCCATGAAGAGACGGATACATCTCAAAGTTCAAAAATCGGCTTTCAAGAACAAGATTCACGATCTGACGTCCAATGGGCCTCTGAGATCTTATCCGCTGCAACCATAGCTAATTTACAAGTCTGACTGCCGGATCGTTGTGCCAAGCTGTCATTTGTCGACGTTGAGGCTCGAAACCAGATGGAGGGGAAGGACTCGAACAGACAAATAGATCTAGGAAACACGGTTTATTTCGATAAGATGATTGGTGCGGTCATTTATGTTGTGTCTGTTACTGGATATGGTATGGTGACATCCCTGCAAGTATCCATGTATTGTGGAGTTTCGCGAAGCTTCGGCAGCCAACATATGTACATAACAGTAAAACCTAACCAATGAACCTGCTGGAAACATGCCTAAGGCTCCAATCCATCCATTCCATGAGATTCCAATGCTACGCAAGCTGCGAATACCCTCGCTTGTGACACCCCAAGTCTAGAATGGTCAGTAAGATAATGGTTGTCGATCATACGACCACATGGACATTTTGTCTCCGGTCAGTAGTATCAGGATGAGTCCTCGTTGACGTCACCTGCTATTGTTCACAGAAAGAACGTTACCGAAAGTTCCTGACCATTGACCGCATTTCTCTACAGTTGGCAATAAATGCAACCTCTATGTGCACCAATCCATCTATCTTCCTACCTGGTGCACTCCATTCTCGTCCATTTTGTTAGCGTTTGTTTTTAGGTAGTTGAGTTGTTGATTTTCACCCGCGCAAATGTCTCTGGCTCAGCATGTGACTCAACCAGAGGGATTCGACTACGAAGGCCCAGCGAATCCCAACTATGAAGGTCCAACACATCAGAATATCTCACCTGCTTTTGGAACACCAAATATCCTCTTCAACGATAGAATCGAGTATGAATCGTTTCCCGATCGATCAGAATGGCGACGTTTGAGCTTTGCGCCCGTCGAGATTGTACATAAATTGCCAAATCTCGCTGCTTACAAGGTCTCCAACATCAAAAGATACAGTGAGTCAATTCAAATCAGAAACTTTTTCGACGCGCTTTGCTAACTAGTACTAGTTCAAGTAGCAACTGGTATAATAGCTTGCTGGTTCGCTGCTGGCATCGTCTTCGGTTTCGCTGCCCTTAAGCCCATCTTGATCTCCGAAGGAATTTACTCTGATCTCTGCGACAATGGCCAGAAACAATTCAGACACAAGCCAGACTTCCAAATCCCATGCGCTGCGCAAGATATGCGATTGAATCTGCTCTTTATCTCAGCGTCTATTTCCGCAAACGTTTCTTCCCTCTTTGCGGGAGCTGCCCTCGACCGCTTCGGACGTCGCGCGTGTTGGCTGGTTTCAAGCCTTCTGCTAGCTCTCGGCTCTTTGATGATGGGTCTGTCTTTCTCGATCCCCGGATTCCACGGTTATCTCGTCGGTAACATTCTTCTGGCCTTCGGTGGCACGTTTCTCTTCGTTTCCTCGTTCCAGTTGGCCAATGCCTTCCCGAAGCATTCCGGTCTGATTGTCGCTCTCGTAACAGGCGCTTTCGACGCCTCCGCAGCTGTTTTCCTATTCTACCGTATGGCTTACGAAGCTTCAGACGGTAAATTCACTCTCGAAAAATTCTTCTTTGGTTATATCTCTGTTCCGGTTCTCATCTGCCTGGCAGAACTACTGTGGATGCCTGCACACTCTTACCACACTCTGCCTCAACTGGAAAAGAAGCTTGAGCACGCTCAGGATCGCACTCGCGATGTCCATGCATCGGATGATGAGATCGACGATACCAACGAATTGACTCGTGTTCGAAGCGCACGCGCCGATCGGAGGAAAACCAAGATTGAGAAGATCGAGCAGATTGCCGGTGGCAGAGAAGAGCGAGGAGAGCGGATCAGGGAAGAAGAAGACCGGCAAGAAACGAGCGGCGTTTGGGGAGTTTTGCACGGAGTACCTGCTCACAGACAGATGATGTCGCCCTGGTTCATTCTCATTTTACTCTTGACAATTTTGCAGATGCTTCGCATGAACTACTTCATCGCCAGTGTCAGATCCCAATACAGATATATGCTAGGTTCTGACAAGATGGCCGAGCGCATCAACGACTTTTTTGACATTGCGTTGCCGGTGGGAGGAGTTGCTTCCACACCTCTTATCGGGCTTTTGCTCAACCATATGAGTGTTCCGGGTACATTTGGCGTTCTGACGGGGTTTATCGTTGTCATTGGAGTTCTTAACTGCCTGTCTAGCATCTGGGCCGGTTATTGCACCGTCATTGCCTTCGTTTTCTTCCGTCCTCTCTACTACTCAGCTATCTCGTAAGTCAATTCCTCATTTACTCATCTTCAACCGCTCATACTAACCCGCATATTAGTGATTACGCAACAAAGGTCTTCGGTTTCGCCACCTTCGGACGTATCTACGGAACCATTACCTGCGTCTCCGGAATCACGCAACTTGCCCAATCTGGTCTCGATGCGCTCACCCATGGCCCGCTACATGACAACCCAGTCCCAATCAACGCAACACTGGGTGGTGTTGGGGCTCTTGTCGGTATCATCTTGACAGTATTCGTCACCGTCAAGGGTAGAATCTTTGCGGAGAAGAAGGTCGAGATGAAAGCAGATGATGAGAGAGAACGACTGTTGTCAAATGCTCAGTCGAACTATGGCACAGGACATTAAGGAGAAGAAGAGCCCCGCCCCGTGTCGTAATATGATCAAACTTGCTCTGAGAAGAGGTGTACCTTGCTATGGGTATATCTATCGATTTATTATTGTTGCTGCTTGACAAAAGGTCGTCGCATGATGCATTAGTATCTTAAACTGTCAGGAACGCAAAGATGGTCGATACATGATTATTTCGGAAATTCAGTCGTGGACTTACGGGTATGTAGTAGACTTATGTATGGTATGAGGCTTTGGAAGGGGGTCATCGATGTGCATATATAGATCGAACAACTTCATTCAATTACAATCAATTTGACAAGCGATTGCATATATCCCCATGATCTATTCTTGAAGCTATCTGGTTCGCATACACATAGGAACATTATAAATAAGACATGGACGCATCTAAAGATCGACATCTCCCTCGCCCGACAGCAGCCCTAACCGATACGAAAGATTAGAAAAGAAAACCATGACATTCCAAAGACACATATCAAACACATATTGAGCCTTGTCGCGAACCCAAAAGAACCCGTCTTGGACATTTTGAGTGAAAGCAGAAACTTTGTCTGAAACCACGTCAAAGACCTCAGAAGCCTTTTCCAAAGCAGGATGCAGACACTGAAGTCTGTCGTCCGGAGAACTACCCGGGTTGCCGTCCCTCGGCTTATCTTCCTTCATAATATCAGGTTGGTAGGCACTGGTCTTATAAACGGTATATGAGGAGGAAGGGCCACCACACATCTCGAGCCTATCCCCACGACACTTGTAAATACACATGCCATCGACACGGTTCGATTCTTTCGGAAGTTCAGAAGAGCAGAAACACCCTGACCTATCGCGCAAAGCCACACCAAAGCCCTCCTTAGCACATTGAACAGTGCAAGAGTCTCCCATTGGACTTCGATTCGGACCGTGGGTATCGACGCGAACGAACTGGGCAGGAGTGCGATCAGGAAAGAGGCGAGAGAACCTGAAGCAACCATGGGGTGTTAGTAGCGCCGAATCGTCCGGTATGTAGTCTTCCAGCCCTGAGTTGTAGATACTGAAAGTGCTAAACCCCCCACATTTCCCTTTATCGGATCCCCGACAAGGGAGGTCGCAGTGAAATCCATCGACTTGGTGCTCCTTCTGAGGAAGTGTGTCGGCGCACAGACACATATCTCTTTGCAATACCGAGACGGGCTTCCCCCTTTTCCTGCAATAAGAGGCACAGCCTTTGACTCCTTGGTCGTCCAAGGGAGCTCGCTCCATCACTGTGATAGGCTTCCTGTCATAGCAGCCCTGGAGTGTCGGCTTGGTCATCTCCGCCTCTGAGGTATCAATATCCCCAGTCTTTTCTTTCGGATTGGGATTGTCGTAGGGATTATCGACTTCTATCCCTGTGTTGAGAACACTCCAGGCCTTACGTCCGCCGCAATTACGGTACGGGAAGCCAGGGCATGGCAAGTTGCACCCGTGTTCTGGGCTTCTTTTTTCAGGGGCAGGGTGGAAATTCGAGCAAACGCAGGTGTGATTACGCACATATGCAACGGCTTTCTCTTTTCTCTGACAGAACGTAGCACAACTATAGAGGGAATTGTGATCGGCCGCCTTTCTGTAGCTCAAAAGAAGAGGTAGTTCGCTGAAGCAACCATGTGCTGTTATCTTACCAATGGCGGGCTGCTCAGTTGTTTTTCCACGTAGATCGTTCTCAACATGATGTGCAGGCCCAGTACTGAAGGCAGTATAATAAATATTACCGTCGTCACGATGGTTCGGGTCATCGTCGCGTGTGGAAGGGCACGGCCCACGCCCAGAGAATGTAAAACGGGGGGGATATTTCTTAGCACACCAGCAATCGGAGCCTTGCATCATAGCGACAGGTTTACCCTGACGTTTGCAATAGCCAATACAAGTCCCCTCGAAGTCTTCCGAATCCTCAACACTTAATTTCACAAGTGTTACAGTTGAGCCAAGAGCGGTGAAGCATTGTCCAACAGGTTTCTCGGAAGGTCTTGACAGAGGAGATTGGTTAGTTCCAGATAGCTCGGTCGAGATTGCTCCAGGCTGAAAGAAATTATCATGCAGCTTAGGATGAGATTCCTTTACATCGAGCTCGATACCAGTGCTCCACACGCTGTAGAACTGATCGTTGCGGAAAAGCTTAGTCGTAAGTTGGAGAACGCAGCTGATATCCTCGACCTTTCTGGAAGCTCTTGGGATGGAATTGGTGCAGCCACATTTGAGGCCACTAAACACGGCAGCAGCTTTGCCTTCTTCACCGCAAGACTTGGCACACTCGCGGCGCTCATCTTCAGTGACTGTGATCTTGGTAAGAGGAACCTCTGGCAAGCCCACAAAGCAGCCGATAGCTTTGCCGTTGCCAGCTGAGACGGAGAGAGAAATAGGCTTTCCAGATCGAGGAGATGATGTCGCATCGTCTTGGGGGGTAGGGGATACATCCCCCCCTTTAGGGTCGATACTGAATACGAGAAAGACCTCGTCTTCGTTATGCATGATTTTCCTGTTCTTCGGCGCGTTCCAACCATCTAGACCAACTGCTATACAACGGCTCATATCGACCTTGCTAAGCTTAGGCAGTTCCCCCTCAACGCAATAACAAGCGTCGCGACTGAATGCGATCGCATGATTGTTGTTTTGAGAACAGACGGCTGCGCACTTCTCGCGCTGTAGTTGAGTGTGTGAAAATCCGCCAAAAGAGAAGTTATTTGGCCACCGTTCGTAACAACCCATCAAAATGTTATTGTAGTCATACTGGGCAGCTACCAGAGCCACCCAGGAAAGGAAAGCGGCGTATAGAATAACTAGCCTCGCCATGGCTTTAGCAAAGAGTGAATGGCATCAGAAGCAAAAACGAAAAACTTCTGAGAGGCCGGGAGTGCGGTGTTTAAGTTTATGTCATCGCAGGATTGCCTCATCTAATTGATGTGTGAAACGAAGACTGCTGTTGGTCAACATCGGGGTTATTATGGGACGTTTTAGGCATCACACTTGGTCTGTGCCGTAATGCTGGCTAGGATCAAGTTGGCTGAACCAACAGATGTTGGTCGTTAAAAGCTAAAGGGTAGGCCGAGACAGAGCTGCGGATCCTCGGTTGCACGGCTGAAGCGGCTCGCTTGGCATGGCGTGGTGGCTCGATTCAGAAATCACCGAGTTTTGTACAGCTATAGGGTGACTAACTGCCAACAATTGAATGCCATGGACTAAGATGCTGCATCGATCCAATCATCGTATAGTCTGGATAAGCATATTTTAATGCATGCAACCGAACACAAGAAGCAATATAAGAATTCAAGATTCACAAACTTAACCAGTATGCCAACAAACTAACAAAAAAACTAACAAAAGTAACTTATACCACACAATTTGTTGAGTTCCCTCAACAAACTTTGAACCTCAAATGCATGTCTCGGTATTAAAAACCTTTATCGCTGAAGGAGGAAATAGAAACATCACCTTTCTCCTAATTTCAACTTAAAAATTCCACCTTACGATAGAATTCTTCAGGTTCAGCGCTCACAAAGACAGAAGGACCCCTTGGATCATTATTAACACACACACCTTCAGCAGAGAATCATACCCGAACAGGAACTACAGGAGTAATATCAAATCGCCGATTATTCCTGGCTAGGACTCAACACTCCAAGATGTCCATTTCAACTAAAGTCTCCCGCCTGTCCGATGGCCTTCCCGTTCCACATGATCCTCCACCCAGCGAACTCCAGACTACCTGTGTAGTCACAGATCCCTTGGACAAGCTTCCCGCCGAGTTACGAGAGAACGTCATCACCTACCTGGACAGCCGTAGCAACGTGAACAATCTGTGTAAAGCGTCGCCCATCATGTTTCGACAACGGAAGACGGACAGTCTGCTGGTATGCTGGGACGCGATGTACAGAAACTTTGGCGCCGACAAAGACCGGGGTGACCTCCTCCGATGCGGCCTAGTGCTTGCCAGGTTTTTGCATCAACCTGCAACTGCTCCAGTTGGGCTCAATTTCATCGGACCCGACGATCCGCTGTTTACAAGTCACGGATACCTGATCTTCGAAGTCAATGCGCTTTACAAGCGAATAACGACCTGGTTGAGCTCGCGTCTACATACATTTGACGAATACATGGAGGAGCACAAGGAAGCACGCAGATATGGGTTTGCTTTCGAATATATATTTGGACCCCAAGGACGAATGTTCCCAACCTCATTGCCTCCCTGGACGTCCTTATGGCGGCGTCCGGTGTTATTTGCGCTGCTTTGTATAGATTTGATGAACTCGCCAAGTTCTATACATGAGCATGCCAAAATCGGGTTCCGTGACGGATTTGTGGGATATCCATTTGAATGCAAGTTTATATACATCGTATTATGGCTCGCTCGTTGGGGGGTTCCCCTGGACTCATTGTATTCCGACCGACTGATTATGACGAGCGGCGTCAGGACGGTAACGAATCAACCCCCCTGAGTCTATTTAGAAGGCCTTGTCCATTTTTCTAGAGAAATAGACCAAGTGCTTGGATGTGAGAAAGGACCTGTCTTACCTACATAATATTCGGATCGTCTGGCCGTATGACCAAGTTGGTGATAGTCTATCTTATATCCAAAGAGGCAACGTTGGATTGCACTCCAACCTAGGAGCTGACAAACGTTTTAACAATTTCCTCAGAATGACGAGTGGTCACGAGGTTAAGAGTCATCCGTAGGATAAGAAGACTATACCCCTCTTTCGTCGTTGCGACGGCATTTTCTACCCACTCATCGATTACTTGACGCAAGGAATAATACTCAACATCTTGTATCACTATTCTAAAGCGTTATAAAAGGCAACATGGCACCTCAGACACTGGCAGAGAAAGCCAAAGCCGAGCTTCAGGCTGTCCTTGAAAACCCCAATAGAAACGATGCGAGCTGTACGCGTTACTCCCTTCCACCTACTCGGTGCTGGCTTCGTGCTGACTTATTGGTGAACAGCATATAAACAAGAGTCATGACTACCAAAACCCCGGCAACTGGTTCTGACTGGACCAATACTTGGGTGCGAAATGAGCGTCGACGTAGCGTTGGTAGTGAGGGCTCAAGCGGCTCACCTGTTCGACGTAGGTCGAGCTTTCAGGAGTGGCTGTATCCTTCTGCTCGTTAAAACCGATTTTACGAGTAAAGCCCAGTTGCTTACAAAGCTTGATTCTATAACTCTTGTTTCTGATGTAAAGTTTCTGAACCAGGAAGTTTCCATTAACATCCAAGAATGTAAATTAGGCAAATTCCTCTTTTTGATATGGTGAGCATACCATTTCGTCGATATTCTCGGCTCACCATTGCGTTTTGTGCAACAGAGCTATCTTGATCCTGCAGCCGTAAAGCAGCAATTGGCCTTGGTAAAGTTAGTTATTCCTTTGGCCACGATATGATAATAAGTCGTTTCTTGTTCGCGCTTGAAGCTTAGATGCCAACTTTCCTCCTACACCTAGGTTTTGTGAACCAGCGAATATCGTATCGCAAAAGTATTCGTATCCACATGCATAGTGTTGATTGTCTTCCTACGAAGCTTCTGCGAGGTTCGCATCACGACATGTGGAAAGACAAGTTCGGTAGATCATCACAAGACTGCTGGTAACAGGATAGGTTCAGAAGCCGAGAATCTTATTTGAATTAATGTACATCATATATCTTTAAATGCAACAACGCCTTTTATCATCTATCCCATATTAGGTCATAATCTAGCTTGATCGGCAAGTAAAAGGCGAGTGGGCAGAGCCGGTGCTAGTAATATCAATCTGCGAAATAATTAGTTACTGTTTCCTTGGACATGACAATTTGACTTTTGAAAACTTACAATATCCTTGATGGTAGCATAAGTGCCAGCACCAAGGGTAACAATACCAATGATGAAGGCGAGGATTGATCCCAAACTCATAAACAGGTTCTTCTTCTCGAACCACTTGCCGTCGCAGAGCAAGACGAACCACATAACACCGGGAATCCAGAATGAGAAACCGGATACGAAAAGAGCCGAGGCCAGAGAGAGCAAGTCGGAGAAGATGGGAATAGCTTCAGCAATAACCCAAGCGACGATAGTGAAGACGGT
Source organism: Fusarium aywerte (assembly GCA_013186375.1). Classification (NCBI taxonomy): domain Eukaryota; kingdom Fungi; phylum Ascomycota; class Sordariomycetes; order Hypocreales; family Nectriaceae; genus Fusarium; species Fusarium aywerte. Next base: position 15,402 of record JABCQV010000066.1, read on the forward strand.
CACGAGAGAGATCCAGCTGACCCAACCCATGGGGGTATTGACATATCGGAGAATTGAGTCCTTGAACATACGGCCATGAAGATATCGGAGCGCAACGGTGGAATTGATCGAACCGGAGATGAAAATAACGGGCAAGGCGACTCCGAAAGCGATCTTGGAAATAAGAGGTCCAGCGGATAGCAAAGCTGGAGATTGGACTGAGGGCCCGATGAAGGCGTAACAAAGGGCTCCAGTCAGGGTGTAGATCGAAATTTGGATAAAGCCTGAGGCGTAGATAGACTTCATGTAATCGGTCGGGGTGTGCATCTCGTCCATGAAGGAGAATTGACCAATTGCAAAACTGAAGGCGAAAATAATGTTGCTGACCGCGACAAAAGCCTCGGCGAAGCTAAGGTCTTCCTTCGGCCAGGCTGACCACTCAACACCAGAAAGTCCACCAGGCGAGTCGTTAGCCTGGATACCGGTGGCGATAATGGTAATTCCAATGGCGGCGAGAATAGAAACGAAATCGATGTAACCAAGAATCGCGACTTCGGTGAATGATGGAGGGATGGCGAGGATCAGCAGGATGATTGCAGAAACAGCGGAGAAGACGATGGAGCAGACGTGTCCACCGTTGATGTCAATCAGCGCAATGCTACCAGTCAGGGCATGCGAACCGACGACCATGACAAGCTCGAGAACGAGAGCAGCTCCGAAGATCTCGTAGCCAAAGCGACCGAGCAGAATGCGTCCAGCATCGGCGTAGTGCGATATATGAGGGAACTTGAGCTTGACCTGGCCGACGATGTAGCTGGTAAAGATGGAGACAAGACCGAGTGTGATGGTAAGGAAGACACCGGGGAACATTCCCAGCGTGTGGTAGGCTGAAGGCAGACTGAGAGCACCGAGAGCGATGGCCTCGACGATTGTGACAATGGCGAGACGCTTCCAGCCCAGACGGTGGAAGTGCGCATTGCCCTGGGCGGCGAGCTGCTTCTGCTGAGAGACCTCAACATCGTCGGCGGCCTCGGGATCGTGGCGATCGCCCATCATGTTGACGGGTTTGGCGGCTTTGGCCTTGGGAGAGGAAGTAGTCATTGGGTCGGAGTATAGTAGAGATGTACGTTCGGTGGGAGGGTGGGCGGAAGATGAAGATTGATTAGTACTCATGTGATGACCAAGTACTGGTCAGAATGTGGAAGATGAGTAACAGAAAGAATCACAGTCGCAACGATGAGTCCAACAAACATATGAAGAAATTGGACAGACCTTTGGAAGGGAAAAAGTGAGGCAGGACGAAACTATTTAAAAGGAATGCGATCCCCGAACGGCTAGAAGAGCTTTCTCACGGGAAAAACGGCTCAAGGCGACAAGAACGCGAACAACGAGAATCCGGTACCAGAACCAAGGCGCAGCGCAGCGCGGTTTTCGGTGTATCCGGGTTCCACCTCCGGCGCGTCGGGGCCGGGCCATGATGACATTGGATGAGACGACATGATTAGATACGGGACGCTGCTTACTCCAGGTTTTTATTCCATTTAAACTCGTAATTACTATTACGAGATTCCGATCAACCGAGTCTGCACACCGGGCCGGGTACAGGAGCCAATATCAGTGCATAATGGAAACTGGTTTGTTCCTGATTAAATCTCACTTCCCAGAATCTTTTAGTGACGAAAAGGCCCGAAGGGTGTTCACGAGCCTGCGCTGTTGGTGGCGGTCCCCTGTTGGAAAAACCCTTCCATTTGGAAAGGCGCTTTACCAAACAGCGTAAGGTGGTGGAAATATCTGCCGGTTGTGGGTCAAAGTGACATTTGACCCTGCATTTAGTACCTTTTTTACGTTCATGAAACGTATCATTGGTGAGGAATGTCAACTGTGGATATTCCATCACGTTATGATATCCTAACAATAACTCTGCAATATCGTGTGACCCGTTCTATAACCATCCGCTCTCGTGTCTTGAGCCTGCCGGACAAGGGGATTACTCCCGGGTCTCAAGAAGATTGACTTTGGGGAACAAAAAACCTCAACCAAGGCTGTGATTTTTTCTTTTTCTCTTTCGAGTAGAAGAGTTTGATGGCGTATCGATCTGCTAAACAGCGAGTGGCGTCGAAAAGACCCGGGGATAAGACCTCTTTTATAGACCAATATGCATATAAAATATTCTTCATTAGAATTTTGCCCTTTTTACTCCACGAAAAGAAACTCGACTTCAATCTCAGCCCATGAATCGCTTATCTGTGGGGTTATCTATCTCATTGACTAATCTATGAATAATGAGTTCGTGCCTGGACCATATTTTTGTCAAAGAGTGTTGAGGACTGACTTGTAACTTCCCCGGGACTTTGAGTCTTTGCCCATCTCAGAACGTCTGCCTTCTGGTAGGTTAACCCGCACTGCACCCCAGAGATCAGTCCTTCAAGTATGGGGCTTTTGGTGGCAGAGGCTGTTTAAGCTTGTTCAAACGGGCCGTATTGGAGGGGGAGCAATGGTCATGTAGGGTGACAACGTGAGATAGCATTACATAAACTTACATGTACAACTTCAGTGTTATAGCAAGTTTCGCTTCTTATGCTTTATTTAAGTTCTTGGTTATTGGCCCAAGGATTGTTGTCCTTATTGTTCCATTTACCAAGGAGTGATTGGTTCGACAGACGTAAAAGAGCTAAAGGCTCCTTGACATATCCAACACTCTTCTCACAAGCTTTTTTCGAACTAAACCCCTGGAGCCGTGAAATGATTAAAGTGGTGCCCAGACCGGTGAGTTAAATCTTGGAGCTCTCAAGTTCGTTATACGTTTGCAATAGCTACCTTCTGAAACTTTTGTGCATTTCTTCTACCAGTATTGGACGGAACAAATTGGCAACTTATTAGATGAATAATCATTCCATATTGGTAGAGGTCGGTATTCTGGTTCCCTTTCAGTGTGAATATTTCTGGATATGAAATGTTTTGATCAAAGCATCAGCCGTGTGACTTCTACTGATCTCTCAGAAAATGTCGGATTGCGCGAACCTCAGCCTATGTACCTACATCTACAACCCTACGCTCTTTCCATCACTTACAAGCCTGACGAGCACTCTATATTGATGCCTCTTTTTGCAGGCAAGGCCATGCCTCCAGCGTCTGGTAAAAAGACATATCAGTTTAAACCCCTGGTGTGAGAAATTGTAGTTGCTGCATGTGCAATCACCCGCCTTCATCCCCAGAGATTTGTATTTTGGCAACTGCGAGGCGACATGTCAAAAGCAACTGTCCAAAAGGCAAAAAGAAACGGGTGCTTACAATCACGAAATTAAGCACATAATACCGGTTGTACGTGGCTTGCCAAGATGTAATGCAGAGCTATCCTCAATATTTGAGAAACCTGTGTATCATGACAACCTTTTCAGCAAAGTTATAGAACCAGGAATTACTTTTATATCTAGTTGCAGGACAGGAGCGAAAGCTAACTGGCCTTCCAAGAACTTTGTTTCCATATGAATAAAAAGAGCGATCCCTCTTAGCTTTGCCTCTGGTTAATCCTCCTCCTTCATCGCCCTTACCCTCACATCCAGCAACTAGCCACTTACCCCTTCTCTTCATATCGTACTTTAAACCAGCCAGCAATACCTCAGGCGACGGCAAACGACAATACCAAGATCTTTTTTTTTTCCTTTCAACAAATACCCAAGGATTCCCATTTTACTACATTTTATCAACAATTAGGTTGACCTCTCCCAGGCAGGTCAAAACTCTGTAATTCACAATACCAAGATGAGACCCGCATACGATGACGAGACCGAGATGCTTGTTCGGTGGAAACCATTGATGATTCTTGACAAAACCCTGAGTGGCCCTGCCTATGTCGAGAGTTTGGTTTCCGAGTGCCCCACACTCATCACCGCTAATAGCGACAGCCGGAAGACGTTGCCCCTTGAGGTTTGGTATATGATCCTCGACTTCATCACCGGCGATATTGAACCACACGATTTTGCTCTTGTACGACCCGTCCACCTCAAGACAGACAGCAAAAAGAACGAGACGCTCATCTGTACCAAGGTCAATAAATTGCGCTCGTTCGGAACACTGAAGGATAAGCGGTCAGTTATCGCCGCGAACAAGTATTTAGCACGGCCAGACCTGGTTTTTAGCGGTCTCGATCCGCCCTTCGGCAACATCGAGGAGCACACTCAGCCTTGGAGATTCCTACTCGGCTTTTCTCCTCAAGAATCAAGGCCGTCCAGGTCGAGATAACTGTTCCTGATGTTATAAGGTGTCTCGAAGGGGGCAGATGCGAGCTTTGTCGGACCGCACTGTGTATAGGGTACTTCAGGGCCAGATTCTACGGCCACCGGTTAGTCAGAGGCGACCGCAGTCGAACGATCGCTACATTATGTCCCTTGTGTATCGATCTGAATCCTGCCGCAAAAAGTATAGACATCTATCATGACTCCATACCGCGGATGCACCTTGAATGGTTGAAGCAAGAACTCGAAAGCCTTGGTCATGACGGTAGCCATGTTCATTCCACGATCTGGGCATGTTCTACGCATGCTGGTAGGATCCAATTCGATAACTCTCCGAAAACTAATCTGAAGAAACGCTTCAGCGTTGGTTGGCTTGTTGTCTTCGGTGTGGTGTGCTGTGGTATCTCTGCAGAGATATCTTGGTCGGATAAGGCTGCCAATGCGATTGGATATCCAGAGGCACGGATATGGCGCACAATCAATGTCAGGAAGTTCAATCGTGTAAGAAATGTCTATGATTGGATCGTTCTTGACCATGTATTCCTATTCCGTAGTTTTCATCTATCTTGTCACTTATTTCTAGCTCTACAACAACCATGAATTCTTCCACAGCAAGAAGTTCTCGACACCCATTTAAGAGGCAGGATGACTGTCGTGGCTGCTGCGAGGCGCGGGGCCAGTATGACAAGGCGTTCAGCTATGGGCTCGATTCATAGCCCTCCACGACGGCTGTCGGCAGTGCATTTGTGAGTTTTAGACTGCGCTGTTACAATCCATCTGGCGTTGTTGAATATGGGAGAGCGGCACAACTTTAACAGTCAAGTTCTATGGCGCTCCCAAGCATGGATGGCAACCAAGAGGGTTCGGATTTTATTGAACCATATCGTGAATCACCTCTCGAGGGGCGTAACGTTACACAAATAAAAATATAATCTTCATCCTCAAAATCTAGAATGTTTACTTTTTACTTTTATCTCCATATTGTAGTTCTAGAATAATTATGGCGCATCTGTAGGGTCCCTGTCCAGTCGTTAGCCATAAAGGTACATCGTTCACATCACAAGGAACTCACCAGTCAGTAACCAAGTGCTCATCCAGACCGTCCAAAGTCTTCATATCGCTCTCCGAGATTTCAAATCCGTCAACGCTTGCGTTCTCGATCATGCGCTTCTGCTTAGTACTCTTGGGCAAAGTAATGAAGTCATGCTGGAGACCCCACCTAGAAACAGTCAGTATCATCACACTACTTCATCTTCCAAGGACCTTACTTGACAAAAATTTGAGCTGGAGTGACGGAATACTTCTTGGCCATGTCAAGGATAGCAGGGTGGTCCATACGCTCGGCGCGGGCAAGAGGGGCGTAGGCCTCAATGGCAATGTTGTGCTTGGCGCAGGTGGCTCGGATGTCATCTTGGGTGTTGAATGGATGGACCTCGATTTGGTTAATAACAGGAGGGATGCGTGGGTTAGAGGCCATCAACTCTTCGATCTAGAATAGCATTAGCGAGTTGACTTGCAGCGGGGATCTAGAAACTCACATGAGCAGAGCCAAAATTGCTGACACCTGCAGAGCGAATCTCACCCGCATCAACGGCATCCTCAAGGGCCTTCCAGCTGGTAAGTCGCGCTTCCTTTCCTCCATAAGGGCTGTGTAGCAAGAATAGGTCGATGTACCCCAAGCCGGAAGCCTCGACTGACTTCTTCACGGATCGTCGCACAACGTCATACGACTCATCACAGCTCGCGAGCTTGGAAGTGTACCAGATATCCTCACGCTTCAAGCCCGACTTGTTCTCGTTGCTGGCGAGAAAGTCGCTGATAGCTTTACCGGCTTGACGCTCGTTGCGGTACATCTGCGCGCAGTCAAAGGCGCGGTAGCCAGTGAGGAGACCTTGGCGCACCGAGTCGGTGGCTTCTTTGGTAGACATCATGTAGAGGCCGAGTTGAATGCGGGGGATGATAAGGCCATTGTTGAGCTGGGTTGCGTTAGTGGGTGTCGCTTTCGTCGTTTGGTGTAACATACCTTGGCCGTTGCGGTGAGAAGTGAGGGTTGCGACGCCATTTTTGCGATTATTCCAATAAATTATAAAAGATGAAAGAAGAGGGAGATTGATGGTGTTTTGATGATGTCAGTAACCGCGATATAATCAAAACTGATTGATGGGTCCGACCTCGCTGGGTCCTGAAGCGGAGATGACGTAGCCTCAGCGTTATCTCAAATCCGTGAGAGATTGTTGACGTCTGGCAAGAGCCAAAAGATATTTCATAACACTTTTTAAAGCGTCCTTCTGCTGGCGTCGAAATTCCGAGCATGTATTACGTCGACCAAATACATTTTTTACATGTCAACCCTTCAAGGACACGACAAAATACGCATTTCTTGTCGAAGTTTTATGAACGTTGCATATTTACATACTCATGACTTGACTTGGTTTTTTACCATCAAATCTCATCGTCATCACACCGGAACCCTCAGTCCTCTGCAAGCATTTTCTCAACTCTCCTTCCAACCGTTACACTCCAAACATCAACCTTGTTATTCCACAGATTCGTCAGATAAAACGTAACTGCCAGAAGTACAACCCACCCAACCGCATAACCGCCCATCTTTCCGAAGCTATCGAACAGTCGAGGCATGATCCAGAATCCCAAACCGTGTAATACAGGTCCATGTACAAGATACAGCGAGAAGCTGACCTTTCCTAGGTACTGCGGGAACCGACTCTCAAGCAGGCGAACGAGGACCGGGCTGCGCATGATGCAGGCAACGAGGAGAACGGCGCCCATCGCCTGGTAGAACATCCATCCGGACAATGGGATGTAGTACTTTGGTACCCAGGTGGAAAGATACGCAAAACCAGGAGTGTACTCGGCACCTGCGTCGGGGTATGAAAGGAAGTATAGCGCCAAGACGATACCAGCCCATCTCAACGCTGTTCCCTTCGTCGTTCGTTGGAAGTCTCCTCCGCGCGCTCTTGCGCCAGCAGCCGATGGCGGCAAATCGGAGGATCGTCTGATATCATGCTCGGAAAGCAGCATGCCACCCATAAACGTGGCCATGTCCCATCGGCCGATGAATAAGCTGTACGCAGAGAGGAAGCTGCCAATCCTCGTCCGCCACTTGGCCTTCATGAAAGCTGTGCCGAGAAGGAAGATGTAGATGAGCATCGAACCGCGAAGTTCCATTGGAATTGTGAAAGTGTGCGGGTCGTAGCGAGGGTGGTAGTGGCCAAAGTTGAATGGGTTGGCCCATTCAGCGTAGGAGCGCGTGAAATTCTTCATGGCGTACGTCAGATTGGGATGAATGAAAGGGTGCTCTTCCCATGAGCCTCCCATCTGAACCCAGGTGAGGTTGAGCGGGCTGGCGGCATTGGTGGCATTAAGAGACAAATCTAGGTCGTCGTCATAATAGCTGAGTGACGCCAGTCGCTCCATGGCAGTCGTGTCTTTTGTCGGCGTGGTGGTGTTGGTGTCATTTTTGGGGAATTGGGCTTCGTACTCGGATTCCAAAGTATAGAGTTGAGAAGGCCCATACGATCGCGTTGTGTGGTTAACGCAAAGCAGCATATCAGTCCATTCTGTAGTATTTCCCAAGGGGTAGCCGGTGGTGTTGCGAAGGTATGCGGTAGTCTCAATGCCCAAGTAGTTCGCAATGCCTGCTGCACCTTTCACAGCTGTACCATTGACGCAGATGTTGCTCTCAGCCAAATCAGCATGAGTGATGGTCGCATTGATGTAGTGCGAGTCAGGACCCTTGTAGATCGAGAACTCGGATTTGAAGACGCCAATTTGAGCTAGCACAGCCACCAGGAACATGCTGATAGTGGGAGGAATATAGAGGCGAAAGACACGTCTGAAGACAGAAGAAGCCAGCTTCTGGTACGCAGTGTCAAGCTTGCGCTCATGAATCAGACGGAGGATATGGCGACAGATGACATAGCCCGAGATGGCGAAGAAGATGGCAACCATAGCACGTCCACGATGCAAAAGACAAATGATGGGAAGCGATTGCCAGCCCCAATACGGCTCAGGCGCACGCGGAGGGAACGCGCCATAACCCAGCATGATAACGGGCGTCCATGGCCAGAAAAAATGGTAATTGAAGACTAGAAGACAAGCGATACCTCGTAGACCGTCAAGACATTTGATCTTGTCCCTGTTGAGTCGCGAATTCGGGGCTGACGCTGACGAGGGTTTATCCTCATGCTCTGAGCGAGGCAGCAGATCCGGCTGTTGCCCTTGGCCACCCATTGTGCCAGACTGAGATGGTCTTGATCTAGCGATTGGGAGCATTCATTCAATCATTTGCGCGCCGGCTGAGAAATACGATGCGATGCGATGCGACAGATGATGATGATGAATGAATTAATTCCAAGGGAGGCCGTACAGAGTGTCCTTGATACGATCTCGGTTAAGATTACCTAAGGTAAGATCTGCAAGGGACTAGCTGTTTTCGGAGTTGTGCCACACTTTGTTGAGCCACATTAACTTGCAGCCACATAGCATCCGATGTAGGGTAAGGGAGTCATGAACAAACGCGTAATTAATAAACGCATCACTATCACCTCCAATGGTATATCAAGACGTCTAGCTATTCGAAAACTTGGTATTATACCATGGCTTATCATGTCCTATCTCGTACATAGATGGGCATATGGTGGTGGTCCACCGTGGCATGTCAGTAAACATTAGCTTTAAGAAACGGAGTGAAGGGTTGACAACAATGGGCCATGGGAAGTTAATTCCTTCAACGAATGTAATTTTCTGTCAGTCTTGAGAGAACTGGTTTAAAGGTCCCATTCGTCTAGTCTTGCCTATCTACCATTGTAACCACCCAAGGCTCTCTTCCGCTTTGTTCCCTAAAGTCTCTCAATCATGAAGATTGCCTATAGCTTCTGAGGGGCAGTGTATTCCCACTTCTCAGTCCAATCACCGGCTACATGGTACAACCTCCCGATTGTGGCTCCATCTTCAGCGATGGCTTCGGCATTGGCCTGTCGATGAGCGGTACAGACGCAAAACCTCGTGGCCATGCGATTTACCTTGCCACAAGGCTTACCACCAACATTTACCATGCATTTCCACTTCTTGTGGTCCGCTCGTGGAGTAGTCTGCGTAACTGGCATGGTTGTGTATGAAGATAGGTTTTTGGGGTATTGAGAAAGTAGGTGATGATATATCCGAGTTCTTTCTTGTGCTTGTTGTTCTATAAGTGAGGATTGTTTTGTGTAGATCTCAACAATGCGACAAAGGGCAGTATTTATAGCTTACCAAAGGGAATTAATCACTTCAACCGTTGGCAGAATCATGCTGCTCAAAAGCATGGTTTGGGTAGCAAGTCCCGTGCAAGTACTACCTAATGATCGTGATGACATGTAGCGGAAACGTGTTGCTCTGTGATTCAGATGATCAAGTCCACAAAAAGATACCGGAGTCCCGTTATTCACTATTGAAGTGTTCAGCTCCAGATAGCCATGAATAATCATTGAGTAGCGGCTAATTATCTCGTCGATGATTCAGCTACATCACTGGCCGTGACACAAAAACCCTATGTCAAGAATTCTAGGAGCCAGCGGTGGGCAGGACAGATGTGAATGCTGATGCCATAGCCATCTATTCAAACAACATGCATACATGGGAAACAAGTTTTGATGGTTCATGTGGCTTGCTGGAACTTGTTGTCAAAATTGTAAAAACCAGTTGTGGAGTCATCTTACATGCTGCCCAGTCATGAACTTCCTCAACATCGTGAGATTAACAGAAAGTAAAAAGAAATCTTTTTGAGATGTTTTGCCGTCAGCAAGACTCGAACTTGCGTTTTCAGTGCTTCGAAGAGCCACAAACTGATGTACTAACCCCTATACGATGACGGCCTTTTTCTGATTGATGCAATCCTGGTCACTTATTCCACAACTTGTTCTCTTGACCCACAGCTTGGCTACATCAGACTACTTTGCCGAACAAACACACGGGACAAATGGTATGGGATCAATGGCATACGTGGGAAGAGCAGTTGGTTGCATCAGTTTCTCGTGCAATGCATGGAGAGATATTAATGTCCAAAATCGCAGTGTTTATTGTAGACTAAGCGGATCCGACTCCACTTTGTCACTCTGCTATCTAATAAGACTTATCTCACGAATCCAAAACTTTAACGATACATAGCTGTTCGATAATTCTCGAAGGGCTGGGGTTAACTGATCAACTGAGCTGTTAGTTGATGGTGATGTCCATCTGGCGTCTTCGGCCAAGAGGCCTTTGTGTACATGTTGCGAAGCAGACCTCATGCTTCGCACTGTTGCACCCCCAATCACGATCACAATGACCACCCAACATTCTTCCTAATGAAGGTGACGACATTATCAATCTCATCCGGAATTCTATACCAATGCCCTAATCCCTCATAGCTCTTCCAATCCACATCAAATCCAACTGATCGAAGGACACGGCAAGCTCCTTTGCCAAGCTCGGGTTTGATTTTGTCATCTGCCTCTCCATGGCCCATAAATATGGGCGTGGATAGTGAACCCAAGTCTGACAGGCTATCTGTTCCCAGGGAAAGTAGTTTTCTCACATATTCGTGGACCTTTACGCTCACACTCCGTGAGCCGCTCTCGTCATCAGAAGCACCAAATGGGTTGTCTTCTTCGCCGGAAAAGTATACGACGTCAGACTCGTTCGTTAGTTGTTCGATTTCCGTGCCGAAGGGTAGCCAGCTGATCATGCCAATGAATCCTCCAACAGGAAAGGTCATCGCAAGAAGACATACAAGCCCCATCGCGCACCCTTGGCTAATCCCACCCAGGACGATATTCTTGTCTGGGATATTCTCTCGTTCTCTGTCAATGAGTTTAAAGATTTCGCGTGACGACTCTTCCAAGCCTTGGTATTGCGTGTGGCTGCGATGGGAAGGGTCTTCAAGTGAAGCGATGTCGAACCATTGTGTTAACCTGGCACGGCGGAAAGCGCTGGAGCGGCGTCGTTTGGACGTCGGGAAAATGAACTTCGCTCCAGGGAAAAGATCAGGCAGCGATTTGACATCGGAGCAAATGCCAGTTTCGATAAGCTCGTGACCGAACTTCTCACCGTCTGAACCAAGGCCGTGAAGAAGAATGATACTGTGTGTGTGAGGCCCAGTAGGCTCAACGACATAGCTCTGATCCATGATAATATCGCTGGATGAAGGAAGAGTTTAGTTACCGATCAGACGATGAGATGTTGCTAATAAACGAGGAGCCTAAGGCAGCAATGCAGGTATAGCTCAACAGCAAGAGGAGGTTGTGCTACAAATACGAATTCCTTGTTGTGAATGTCCTTAGTTTGGCATCGGAACGTGCACGTTTGTTCGGTGCATGTACCCGACACTGCTACTGACTGGCAATAAACAAAGGCCGATTGGCTTAGGACGGGAAAGACTTGACCTGATTTGCTACGGTATTCGCATGAATGTCCTTCACGCCGGCTCACGATCAGTAGCGTGGCAATTACCATGGAAACTACGGGATTTTGCAGAAAGACTTCCTCATTGAAGTGAGCAAAACCGTCCTATAAGAGGCAAACACTTCACTTATGCATAAGCAAATCATTGTCAGAACTTACCCTTGTATCGATAACTATGTTTTAATCTTCTGGCTCAACAAGTCCTAGTCACCAAGAACAAGAAAAGCGAAGAACGCCGTAAGTCCACCCTAAAGTCACAGCGAAAAGAAAAGATATGTTCTTGCCTACAAGTCCAATCATTATTTCCCTCCTGATTGTCCAGATTGTCAGTTCACAAAGGAAACCACTACTCACCAGCACCTTGGCTTCCAGACCCGCTGGAAGTTGACAGTCTCAGCCTGGACTGTTTTATGTTTTTCTGTTCTCGCCGAGAGCTTGGTGCTTCTGTTCTTCTGAGAAAGAATTGTTGGAAGAACTGGTATTACCAGAGTCGTTCTCACTGCTAGACCCATCAGTAGGAGCTCGGTTATCAGAGTAAGGATAAACATCCATGGCAGCATACCACTTCGCCCAAGTCCCTTCGGGAACAAGATTTCGTTTCTCGAGATCACCAAGAACGTTGACGACCCACCGCTGGCAGGACAAACCAGGAGCTCGCTGCGCAGCTGCTTTGAGCTTGTTCTTGTCCTTAGAAGCGATCTGGCAAATCAAGTCGTGCTTCTAGATTCCATGACTGTTGAATCGCTTCTGTTCAATGACCACGCTGTAAGGCTTACCTTGGGTTGGCCCGCCAGTTGAGTGGTAGCAGGTAGCATGGGTAGAACCTTCTTCAGCCATCATGAGGAGCCAGTGGCGAGGACTGCCGGTTCCACGATCCTTGCAAGTAGCGAGATAAAGGTTAAGGGAAGACATGGTGGAGAATAGTGGACGAATTCTGTGAGGACGAGTTAACGAGTCGAGACGTGAGAAGAAAGCTTACCTTGAAGACAGAGTAGAGCAGGTAGATCGATAGTGAGATGTTGCGTTCAGTGCTCTAAAGAGTAGGAGAACTGTGTGGTGAGGCTGTAGTAGTTTCTTAGATGGTGGGAAACCAGTTGTTATATGCAAATTAGAACAAAGCCTACTACACGAACAGTATTGAATTGTTCCTTATCAATTATTTTTGTTCCAAATAAAACACCTTTTCAAAGACCCTTAAGTCAATACAAATTAAACGAACAAAGTCTATGAGCACCGTACGATTGCCTGTGGGGTGAGATATCTACTTGGAACCCTGATACAGAGCTGGACAGACCAGCAGATGTCCGCCATGACATTCAAGGAGATACACATTCTTATTTCTATTTGTGACTTGGGAATGACTAATGGAGATGGGACCCCCTAATTAATCCGTACCAAAAACGTTATAGTCACAAGAGGTTAGTCACTCTTTCACTTTTTGCGGCTGGAATATTCTCTTTCTATGACCGCATAGTAACCGGTGATAAATTGTCTGAGGCGCATAAAAGCACTGAAATCCCCTGCTAGCGATCTGCTGACAATCCAGACATGCTAAACATTCCTATTCCAGGGACTGCTCGGCGCGGAGCTACAAGAGGCCAATCAGGATAAGGACGAAGCGCTCACTAACTCAACCCTCGAAAATAAGGCATGCATTTTGCTACAATCTTCCATCCAGTCTTTTCCATAATCGTGCGCTTTTCCCATCCCAGGCCCGGCCCTAGCATCGCACCCTTTTCGTCGCACACCTTTGAGAGCAGATCCGCAAAACTATTCGCTAGTTTCACTAATAAGAACGAACCAGCAATGGATCCAGACAAACTAGAAGAATATACAGAGACGCTCCGTGATATAGCTCGTCGTGCTTACGACAAGCGTGTCGCCTTTCATGCAATCACTTCGGATCCCCATCGTCAAACTCTCGACAAAGCTATCAGGAATGTTCTGAGTACAGAATTAGCGAAATTTACATACGCACAGATTATTGATGGCCTTCCTATCGCTGACGTCGCCTGGGATCGACGACTTCCGAGCATTGGGGGAGAGCATCCTATTGACGATCACGAGGTCTTATGCTCTGGGGCTTTAGAATTGGCCGAGGAATATTACCGAGACTGGAAACCCTCAGAACTTAAACTTGACCCTGACGTGAGTGTTGAAGAGCCATATTATAAACCCACGACTAATCCTTTTCTAGACTGTCAAGACATTTCAGGCTTTCAAACCTGGAACAAAGGGTTTTAACATCCGCCTTGTTGAACTCGTGGCTGTTTCCCTGCATCAAATAGCCGTGATGCTATTCAAGGCTGATCATAGGCTACACCAAGGTGACATCGATGCTGTGACAAATTGGAGGCTGCCGGTTGTTGGGGATATGCTGGATATTGATCCCGGGCCCACACTATTCAGCCATCACGCGTATCTGGATGAAGATGTGTATCCCGAAGGGGTGGCAGATATGGTGGGTTACTGGGCAGAAGATCGTATTTTGGGCGGTGTCGTTGTGTTCGAGCGACGCCCTGCCGACCCGAATCAGATTCCCAACATATACTTCCACCCGTGTCGTAAAGGCCAAACGATAAGAGTCTATCAACTTCGGGATGAGCAACAACAGGCTCTTTTCGACTTTCTCCAGGATGAAAACGCCTCATTACCTTCACCACTTCCAATACTGCATGATAAGCAAAACCGTGTACGCGTGGATGCACCAAGAGCCCTGACGCACCATCATATCTATAGAGACATCTGGGAACGCAAGCCTCTTGATATCATTGAAATGCGTATCTTTGACAGGAGACCGCAAGATGAGCTCGATTATCCTGAGATTGGAGAGATGATTCGGCATGTGAATGCACAACTAGGGATTCCTTTACCTCGACCACGTCCAAGGTCCTTGTCACCACCGGCGGGAGATGAAGGCGATAAGAATTATAGGGATAGAGAATGATCACCACTAAATAATAACTCCACTATATCCTATGCTTGAACCAGAACAACCATGAACGTAGTGAACTATTCACATTTTGACTAACGAAATAATCTCGTACTGAAACTCTGGACCTAGGTTCCGTCCAGATTTCTCGTTATAACTGATCTATATTTTCTTTATTTTCTTTGTGATATCAGTTCATTAGCCATGAATCCAGGGCCTTTCCAGACACCCACCTCGTTTCCCGCACGCCCAAGTCAGAATGCTTACTTAGCATGCATCTTCAAGTTCTTCACAGCCCAAGCCCTCTGCTCATTAATATACTCCTGCGAGAAGGGATAGTCAATATAGCCAATTTCTGAACCGCGGACATAGAAAGTGTTGCGGTCGTATTTGGCTAACTCAACACCATGTTTGACTCTCCAGACAAAGTCAGGATTGGAAATGAAGTGTCGACCGAAAGCAACCAGAACATCCCACTTGCTATAGTGTCCATCGAGGACCTCGGCGGCCGTCTCGGGACTGTAGTTGCCAGCAATAATGACGGGCGAGATGTTGTCCCAAATCTCTAGGAGGAAGTCGAGTGTTTTGGCATCCATTGAAGGATCTTGGTCGGGGGCTAGGAGCTTGGCAGGGTCACCGCGGGCTTCGACCAAGGAGAGGTAAGCTAAAGGTCCGACTTTCTTGAGCTGATTGACGATGTAGGTGTATTGCGCCTTAATGTTGGATGACTCAGCGCCCTGGAATGAGGCATAAGGTGAGAGGCGGACAGCAACTCGCTTGGAGCCAACCTCTGCACAAACAGCCTTGACAACTTCAAGTAGAAGACGGGCACGGTTTTCGACGGATCCACCCCACTTGTCGGTTCGCTTATTGACAGAGTCAGATGTGAACTGATCGATTAGGTATCCGTGTGCAGCGTGAACCTCGACAATGTCACCACCAGCATCGATAACCCGTCTAGAAGTAGCAACCATGTCTTGAATAAAGCCCTGAATCTCCTCCTCGGTCATGGCTTCAGGCGCGGGGGCACCCTCTTCTATGGGCAGGGTACTGGACGAGCGATACTTGAAGCCGCGCTCCTTTTGGTATTCTGGATCAGCGGCTCGGCCTTGACCCCAGATCTGTTGGGCCCAGAAGGACTTCTTTTCGTGAACACCAGCAATGACCTTTCTCCAGGCTGCGACTTGTTCGTCCGTTACAAATGCTGGACCTTGGCGCATGCCAGTGTCTTGCATTGAGACGCCGGTCGCTTCCGAGATGACGAGTGTGCCTGGGGCTGAAGCTCTCTCAGCGTAATAGCACTCGACGAAAGGTTTGGCGACGTGGTTATCGTCATGGCGATAACGAGTCAAGGGTGCCATGACAATTCGATGATCGAGCTTGACATTGCCAACTTGAATAGGCTTGAATAGCCTACTTTCAAGAGAAACAGTCGGTGCTGTCTTAGATAGCGTCATGTTGGCGATTTGTTATGCTAGTGGTGGTAATATGGGAAGAAAAGGCAATCGTTACCTATGAAATGCTTCGGACTTGAGATGAGATGGGAAGCCATCTTGAACGATAGTCATAGGTCTTCTTATACCCAAACGAGCGAAAAGTCGAATTAGTGATCATCAGTATCTTTCCAACATCAGTTCGAGGGCCTGTCTTGAGAGTGGATTAAGACGTGATCGAATATTATGTCATGGCGTTACATGACTCGAAAATAAACTCCGGGACTCCGTGAAAGAAGATTGGTTCGGTCAAGTCCGAACCAGTCGTGACGACTCCTCTGGCTTACAGATTTGTCGTCCAATGGGAACAACTCCTGCTTATCAGCTTCACCATATCTGACATGCATTATTCCGCTTCCAATTGGACGCCAAACGCTATGGGGTAGGCCACTGTGAACTCCAACAATAGAGCCAATTGGAATAACTCATTCTGTAATAGAACCACGACGGAAGTCGTCGTGATATTTGAAATCAAGATCTGACTGCGTGTGTATCAACCGAGACGTTGCTTTTGAGCATGAACTGTTGTCCAAAAAGCTATATAACGATGCGGCTCACTAGTAAAAGGGACAGAATTCAGCAGTCAACCAGGCAATAAGATCAAACAGAATAACTTCAGAACAATCCATTTTTCATATACACAATAGCAATATATCTCGATAGAACTTCAATCATCTATAATGACTCCTCCTCGTCGAGCTCTCATCAGCATTACCTCTGCTTCAGCCACCCTCTTCGATGGCAAAGAAACTACCGGCCTTTTCATCACCGAGGCTCTCCACCCCTACAATGTTCTTACTGCTGCCGGCTTCGAAGTCGATCTCGCATCTGAGACTGGCTCTTACACGCCCGATTGGCTCTCTCAGCAACCCGACTTTCTAAACGGGGATGATCTGACTACCTGGACCAATACCAACAGCGAGTTCCGCAAGAAGCTTGATAACATGCCCAAGGCTTCGGATCTGGACGCATCCAAGTATGGCCTTTTCTTTGCTTCTGCTGGACACGCAGCTTTGATCGACTATCCTAAAGCGACGTCTCTTCAGAAGATTGCTGCCCAAGTTTGGGCCAATGGCGGAGTTGTATCTTCTGTGTGCCATGGCCCAGCAGTCTTTGCTAATCTCATTGACCCTACTACCAATGAGCCTCTTATCAAGGGAAAGAGGATTACCGGATTTACCACCGAAGCAGAGGTTGTAATGAAAGTTATGGATGAGATGCGAGGCTGGGGCTCAGAAACGGTCGAGGAAATCGCAGCTCGTCTTGGTGCAACTTGTAAGTTTTCCCGATCTTGTCAAATGATATCTTAGAAGCTGACTTATGATGTACAGACGAACGTGCTCCGGGAATCTGGGACGACTTTCACATCGTTGATGGCCGCTTGGTCACTGGTCAGAATCCTGCCAGTGCTACCTCGACTACCAATGCGGCTTTGACGGTATTTGAAGCGTTGTAGCCTGGCCGTAGCTGGTAGCCCAGCACCGGGTTGTTGAGCATCGTATCGATTGTAAGATGTCAAAATTGACACTCTGTGTTCTTTTCATTCTTTTCCGCAGGCGGACCGAAACTAGTGCTAGTTCGAATGAGACTTCTTCAGTTGTCTGTAGCAGATTGTTGTCAATGCCACCATTAACCAGCGGAAGTATTATAGGTAGCTAATTGTAAGCACATGAAGAGATGACATTGTTGGGAAAACCAATCAAGTATCCGAGAAAGAACTTATCGCCGCTTTCATGATGTAATCGTACCAGTTCCAGAAATACCAGGCAAAAGCGTCTCCAGTTCGGCCCAAAAGTCAACATGCATGGCCATATCCAGAAGATCAAAGTCATTGTTAATAGCATCAAACCGACTGGAAATCGCATCATCCACGCCTCCTTGCGACAAGATGTCCTTGTCTAGTAATGGATTTCCATCGGGTGTCCTGAGAAATCCATCTGTCTGCACCTCGAATTGTGACATGACAGACTCGATGTTCGTGTGTAGCGTCCGAACAATGATGACCGCCTTTGCCGCAGCATCAAAACTTGGTGCAAATATATCGAGCACGGCAACAGCGACACTTATAGATTTCCTTGCCACTGGTGCTAGAGGATGTTGTGTATTTGCTACAACAAACCCTACCAGTGTCATAGCCGCACTCCACTGCCACTGGAAAGCCTCATGCCAGCCGTGAATAATCGTCGTCGTTGTCAGGGCTTGATGGGTAATGCTTGTGAGCTCAATGGCATGTTGAGCACATTTGACAGCCATTGCCACTGTAGAAGTTCCTTGTGGAACAGAGAACGAGATGAACGGGCGGTGGAGGCTGATGCATAAATGATTATACTCCAGTTCGAGACAAAGTCGCTGTCTTTGTAACCAAAGCGGCGCATATTGTTCAAGGTCAAGTATCGAGGTGTCGCAAGAAAACGCATGACCAATTTTACGCTTGTTCTTGAGAGCTTCGGGAACTTGCCTTGCCCAATCCTTCAAGGCCGTCGTTTGTGGACCCCAGCCGATCGCCAAGTTATCCATGCTGCGATAATCATCATAGACGGAGTCTCCATCCCTAACTTTCAGCTCATGGCCATAGAAGGCTAGATTGAGATCTCGTGCAACTTGGTAGAGCGTAAACCGTTGTCGACTGAAACTCAACCAAGTGGCGTTGCCCCCGATGGGAGCAAACGTTGACCCTGACTCAATCGATGCTGCAAGATCGTCTCCAGGTAACTGGGGCATCGTGTGTGTGGTACGAACAAGGAAAGGGCGGCCTACCTTGATACCAACTTTAGTATCAAGTTCAAAGACAGACCACCATAGGCGTCTCCGTAACTGTCGCTCGCAAGAAGGTAACGTCGATGGTGGCTCCAGATGTAAACCCAGCATATAAGCTGTACGAACTGCAAGAGCACAGATGCTATCAGCCATGTTGTGGAAAGATCCAACGCAAACGTATACGCCGCATAGTAGATGGCATTGCAGAGTCGACAATGAGGGGCTCTCCACTTCGCATGCTAAGAGTGTTTGGGCTCTTCTATAATACCATCGACCCGCCAAAGTAGCATCGTTACCTTCTACGATGTTCGTCTTCTGTCCGGCAGGCTGGGCTGAGATGTGATACTGCATACACATAGCAATGATGATATCCACGAGTGCTGACTGTTTTCTGGATAATCCTGGTGGCACATCGACGTAAAGTGACTGAACGTGTGCTTTGAAGCTCGCCTCGTCAATAATAGCGTAGAGGGATGTGTGGTATGTCTCCCAGTACAAGCGGAGGAAGTACTCCTCCTGTATTGGGGTCAAGTAGAAAGCTTCATCGTTAACCCCAGTAAGGGGTGCCAAAAGCCGGGAAGAATCTTTAGGTACTGTAGGCTGCTCTCGTATGTCCAGATTACTCGCAAGATGGATGAGCATATGCTCAGCCTGGGTACTTAGAAAAGTACTGAGTCGATGCGTGAAGAAGTATAGCGAGGACGGCCCAAACCATGCGCTATGGTGTGATCGTGCTGGTTGAAGATAAACGCCCTGCCAAGGTTTCGTTTTGGTTGTTTCTTGAGTTGTAAATTGCAGGAAAGAAGGTGATCCGCTTGGTGGCGTTGGCTCTTGCTCCCGTGCAACTGGAGATGCTCTGTTATTTCGTTCTTGTGCCAGCTCAGCTTCTAACTCTTTGACTCTTCGCTTCAGTCTGTCAATTTCATTTTGGGCCTGCGGAAGGGTCGATATCAGTGATTCATTGCTATTGCTGCAAGGCCTATCGCGGGTGCGGCAATTAAGACATGGAGCGCTATCGTCGCATTTTATCCGCTGAAGTCTGCAACCGTCGCAAGCCCGGCCGACTTGTTTCCGCTTACGCCTTAGTGTGAGTCGCTGGTGAGCGTCATTTGAGGGCGTTTCAGACTGACTCATCGGATCTGAAATGAATTTTACCGTTGTTCGTGATGATGGTGGATGAGAATGAGATGGGCTACGCGCTGTGAGTCTGACACAGGTCAATTCAGACTGGCTGACAGAAGGAATGCCTGAGTGTGTAAGCTTTTAGAAAATTTGGCTCCTATTGGCAAGAGAGACAAAATTACTAAGTTGGCTTATGCCACTTTAGACTACTTTATTATTTTTTCCTTTTTTTTTCCTTTTAACAAATTCCCAAAAGTTCCCATTTTTCTCTGTATTATCAACAAGTAGTTGACCTCTCCCAGGCAGGTCAAAAAAGTTAGACTGTACTTTGATGCTATTTTTTGTCACCTAGTCTTACCGGCTCCCAGTCTAACTTAGGGCGAGTGCTGACTAAATGCCTGCAACCAGCAGAAGCATACTAACCTGCAGTGTGGTAACGTACTCTGTAGCGACAAAGATGATGATGTCAGGACCCTTTCTAAGGAATGCTCCCTGTATGATATGAATGATCAATGGCCAAGCAGCCTCCAGTGATAATACAAAGCCTAGCAACGACCTTTCGTCTAAAGAGACAAATCGAAGGTTGCAATAATTATTAATTTGCTCATTGTCGGCTCATTCCATCATTGTCGGGGCGATAGTCTAGCGTCGTTGCTCAAATGTTCAATGTTGACGTAGTTGATCTTGACCAAGCGCGTTAGACTTTTCCCACTACAGATCCTTACTCCCTCTAATCAGACTGTGGGAACAACAACGTTCAATTTCTCATAACCCTTTATCTGGGATCATATTTGTTCTTCATTATTGCCCCAACCTTTGCCTGTCCAACAGTCTTCTTGTTTAATGTCCTCAGCCTCCAGCGCAGATGCTGCGGACATATCATTGGTGAGAGATGTTGGATCCCTGAGAAACAATGACATGACTGATTTGTGTAGGCTGCAGCAGTTGCAGCCCTGAGCGTCGAGTTTGTCGTACACCCTTTCGACACTCTTATCACGCGCATCCAGTCTCCCGAGTACATACCCAAATACAGAAGTTATGATGGCAAACTGCAGCCAGTATTGTTTCGGGGCCTCTACCGTGGCATAACACCAACTGTCATCACAACGATTCCTGCTTCAGTCACTTTCTTCGGCATCTATGAGAAGGCTAAATCTACCTTGCAACCGAAAGAAGGCCTTAAGCCGGGCAGCATGTCTCAAACAGCTGTACATGCTGCAAGTAGTGCGCTCGCTGATATGGTTGCTTGTGCCATCATCAACCCTTCGGAAGTCCTCAAGCAGAATGCTCAAGTGTCGAGATTCTCGGAAGGCACTGGTCAACGATTCCCTGTGCTATCAGCATTGAATCATTTCTCTCGACAGCCTTTGAAGTTATGGACAGGCTATACGGTCCTGGTAGCAGGCAATCTTCCACGAACGAGTTTTACTTTCTCGATATACGAGTACCTCAAAGCGACATGGCTTCGAAGATTAGACGACTCGCCAAGTATTACTGAGCAGGTCAAGGTCAGCGGCATCACAGCTGGAATAGGTGGTGCTATTGCATCCCTGCTGTTTGTTCCTGTAGACGTGGTAAAGACAAGGATGCGTCTCCCAGAAAACGCTCCGACCAGTCATCCATTACAGCCAGAGGCACTGTTCACGTCAGCACTGAGCCGGGAAAAGGCTCGAAAGCCTGCAAAAAGTGGTCCTATTTCGATTGCCAAAGGCATTCTGGTAAGAGATGGAGTTCCTGGGCTCTTTCGAGGTGCCGTTGTTACTTGCATAGCGGCTGCTGTGGGCAACGGCTTATTCTTGGGATGCTACGAGGGACTGAAATTATACTACGCGCAGGAAACTTCACAGCAAGAACTTATTCAGTAGTGTATCTGCGGATCTATCCGCATAGAGGTTTATAATAACTTGTATGCTGAGAGTATGGAAAGTGAACCTTATTTTGGATTTGGAAAGAGTATAGAGTTTTTTAATAGAAATATAACTACTCCGTGTTCACTGTATGATATGCTTTACAAGCGACGTAAATATTATCCAATATTGGGCTTTTTATATCCTACATTTGTTTTGGTATATTCAATATTTTCCACGCCTGGCAGAAATGTTTCTATTGCTGCTAGGGTCATGGAAAGTAGAATAGTTTGCTGGGTGGCTGTCAGTAACTAGACAGTTCCTTAAAGTCCATCGCTTGCTGCGATAGATTTTGGTCCTTCGAAGGACGTATGGGAAACCTGCTGACGTCCCTTGTTTCGTTTCTCGTCTTCGAGTCGGTCAGAAGAAATGCACAATGTTGCCTTCTTTTGGCAATGGCTTATGAACAGCAGTGGAGATAAAAGACACCCATGCCCAATGAACTAGCCAGGATGACCTACCTTGTGCTGGACCAGGTGTTGTATAGTACAAAGACAGCAAACGTTGGAAATCACTCACCAGAACTTTGTACAAGAAATATTGACGTTGAAAATTTATAGAGGCCTCAACACCTACAGCATGTATCCTTTGATTGAGCTCTGAAAGACAGGATACCGTGAATGTACGATCGCTTGCATGTAACAATACTAAGAGCAATTCAGACGCATCACTATACCGCTTCGAGTAACCACGCACGATAGCCGCAGATAAGGCGCTAACTATTGCCCCGAACTGGTTAAAGACAAAGACAATCCCCGCAAGAACCCTTTACTTGTTATCCTTAGTTCCGGTGTCCTGCTTAGCATCCTACATTCTTTACAATTTAACAACAATAAAAGGCACTGGAGCCATCATACCTCCTTCTGTTTGGTTATTACGGTAAAATCGAGCTGAAAATAACCGACAGCATGACGGAGATAGGGTAATTCTATACTCATTCATCAAAGTGATATCGCCCAGACTAAAGATTGACAGGATAGATTCCGGGATTTCTTCAGAAGCGATACATGATGAAAACTTGAAAGATGCTCACATCTTCGTGTCAAAGCCACCGATAGAAAACGAAAAACTGGTAAAACGAAGAATACCAAAGTCGATGAGAAAGCTCGATGGGTTCATCTCACACCTAAACCGTCTTATGCATACTCGCGAGAGCCATGATGCCCTCATCCTCTTCTTGGCTTACGCGTCACATTTTGTTGCGACCACACTCGAGACTCCGGTCCCCGAAAGACTTAGAGAATGGGCGACAAGGGTTGGCATGGTTATTTCAACAAATGTCCCAACGAAACTGTCGGCGTTGAGGGTGTTTTCTAAGCTACCTTCCTATATGTCAGCGACGCGCACTTACAAACCTGCCCTTGCGGAGCGCGCCCGAGCACTTTCGAATATCTTGGACGACTGGCAGATCATAACGAGGTTATGGGGATTACTTGCGATATGGGACGAAGCAAAAGAATTTCTTGCCGGGCTCATAAAAGCAAAAGACGCGAGTGAGGAACGTGAAGAAAATCTACGAGATTGTTTTATCAGCAAAGCAATCAGAGCGACGTACATCCTCGGTTTAATCAGCTACTTCAGTTTCGAGAACCTAGGTTGGCTTGTGAGACGCGGTGTTTTAAAGAAATCGGAAAAGACCGAGTCGAAACTAATGATCTGGTCCTTGAAGGGATGGGGTGTCTACGTATTGGCTGAACTCGCGCAACTATTACATGACCGCTCACTAAAGAATCGTGGCATGAAAGAAGAAGACGAGCGTTCTAACGTGGAATGGAGGAGACGGCTTGTTCAAATGCTTTTGTACGCCCCATTAACAATCCATTGGATAAAGGATGGAGGTCTATTTCCAGAAATAGTCGCTTCTCTTCTGGCAGCTTACACTGAGTACATAACGGTCCAAGCATTATGGAAGGAGACTGCATAGCTTGGTAATCGCAAGAGAAATAATGACAGTGTTGTTTAGCCACGAAGCATGTGAGAAGTGATAATCATCATCATCTTATCGAGTTCTTAAATCAACCACAAAGCTTAATAAACCTTCCGGCAGAACGGTGGCTGCCTCCAGTCGAACGAACCAGAATCCCAACTTTCGTCAGATGATTTATACTCCCCCGTGCGAGCACTAATCAAAAGCAGAAGGACGCCCTCATTTGAAAGCCAATCCCCAACATATTCCAGTAACGAAAGCCTCTGTCGTATTCTGGTCCCTGTCAGCCATGTGAGAACAGGACCGATATTTATAGTGAGAGTCCTGCGCGCCCCACAGGTTTCCTCCTGACTTTCTCCCAAACCTTCAAAGCTCACTTTACCTGTTCATAACGATGCGATTAGCACTCTTTCTAAGTGTTTTGTGCAGCGTAGCTCTTGCGTAAAGGCGTGAGGCTGAAGTTATACGCATCAATCGGAAGAATATCATCAAAGAGCAACTCTGCAGCACTCGTCTCGCGAGCTCGCCCGTGTCGGTCATCGAGACAACGACAAAGACGGAGCATGTAAACTTAACGGCCTACGAAGAGTTTTGTGACTTCACCACCCCAACCTTCTTTCCGATGACTACCATAACCGACACGGCGACCAGAACTGAAGAGGTAACGGTAACGGTTCCAGGTATTCAATCGTTAATCACACCCACCGGTATGTTCATTGTGTAGCGTCTGAATATTGACTGATTATGCCATAGTGACCATCACAAACACCACGATCAAGACCAGTTGGACTTCCTTTTCTGAAATCAGCACCACTTCCATCAATACTACCTTAACCATGACAATACCAGCATCTGCTCGCCTAACTCCTCTCGCTTCAGCTTCAATGCGTGGGACCCTAGAGCGCCCCATCACCGAGAATCGCATTAACGAGCTGCAAGCCCTACAAACCATCGACTTGAAAAACCCTAACCTATTACCGGACTTTTACCCATCACGGGTTGAATGCATCGATCTAATTAAGACCTTTGTTACTAGTACAATCAGGCCGCTGTGGTGCAACGAGGGCCGTACCACCACCTGGCCGTTTTCCATCATGACAGATACCTTTTATGTGACTAAAACTGTCACAAACACCTTCACTTTGCATGGTGGCATAATCGCTACTCAAAGCACGTCTACAACGAGAGCTAAGGCTACCGTGACCAGTACCTACATGAAAGTAGTAGTTAATATATGTACTGCAAACCTTTCAGCTGTAGACTATATGGACACTAAACTAACTGCGCAACAAGTTACCGAAACATCAACTGCTCCTACCGCCACCGTATACGAGGCGTGCTACGATAATAATCTAGTTGGCAACGTCAATGAAGGCCAGGGTATTGGACAAGTTCAATTCCCTAGTAACTTCACTGCTTTCCGCCTAAGAGTATCGGGAGCGAGTCCTGATCTTAGCTGCTGTATCGCCTGTCAGGAAGCGCCATACTGTATCTGGTCCTTTACCGGCCATTATAATGAATGTAACTTGATCATCGATGCTATTGACTGCGATGCCAGGTACTCCTACGGGAGTCTATTTAAATCTTCTCCGAACTTGACCCCTAACGGCGGTTTCACCATCAGCGATGGAAGATGTGGAAAGATTGACAACGGGGGTCAAATGCCGTAAATGGAAGTGCATCTTGAATAAATTATAGCCTTTTTAGATATGCTTAAACGGATTTAAGCGGCGAGAACCTAATTATTGAGTAAACACAAAATGTAGGACTTTGACAAACAGGTGAGAGTTTCATATAATTAAAGCAAAAGAAATTGATGTTGATAAGAACTGGTGGGTGTAAAGATGGCAACCACGCCGTTTCGATTTATTGTCCATAACAGATAGGATCGAAAAAGGAATGAAATAAAGGTCTAGACTACCTAACCAAAGACACAGACTATTCGGTTTTTCTAAACCACGCTTCACCATCACGTTGCCTTGACGAAAGAACCAATAAACTATCCCCTGTAAAGAAGCTTATCTCCAATATCTCCGGGAATTCGGCACACTAACCCCACCAGCCCGGCAGCAAACCGTGTCGCGGAGCTGTTCACTATACCGCGATTGGAAAGACCAGGCGACATCAATCAAGTCAACGAGTCAGAGGCCGAAGCTGGAGAAGATATGCGGCACGAAGAAGCAGTTCCTCGACCTGGGGAAAGTTCGCCCAATTGCTACAATCCCAGGACCCCAAGATAAGAAACAACGGGAAGTGGGTTATGACTTAAGGATTGCAGTTGTTGTTGGTCAGAGAGTTTGACCAGGGGTTGAAGAATATCTTATCATCTCACATTAGGCATGGTTCGTAGCCCATACCTATCATTGTCTATAAACTACCCGTACCGCTATTCACTACCGGTATTCTTCACTGCAACGCCCAATATCTCTTCTTTCCTGATTACAACCTTCGCTTCCATAGGGTCTTCAGAAATGGCAGAGAAACACGACATTTCTGATAATGCGTCTCTGACGCCGTCGCAAGCAGTTGGCAAATCATTCGCCACCCAAGTGCACGATAACGAACACCTCGAAAAGAGATACAGTCCTTTATCCGTTCTCGCGTTCGCATTTACCACTACAAACTCATGGATGGCTTTTGCTTCCGGCATCGCGGTGCCTCTTGCCTGCGGTGGAGGCCCTTCGATTATCTATGGCTTGATTGCTGGCGGAATCATCATGGCCACGATTAATGTTGGCTTCGCGGAGTTGGCTTCTGCGTTCCCTTCAGCTGGTGGCCAGTATCATATCGTCTTCATGTCTTTCCCAGTTTCAACTCGGCGTGTTGCTGCTTTTTATACTGGTTGGATTTCGATTATCTATCTCATGGCAGCGACCGCTTCTTGCAATTTCTTCGCTGCTAGTTCAGTATTGGATCTTGCCCAACTATGGAATCCTTCTTATACGATTCAAGCCTGGCATACCTACTTGATGCACATCTTGTTGTGTGTCGTTGCTTTTGTCGCCACATCGCGCTTTCCCGCTGCTATAGGTCGTTTGACGACCACGATCTTTTGGCTATCGCTGGTGGGCTTCATTGCCTCCATGGTAACCCTTCTCGCGGTCAGCGATCGCAAACAATCCGCTGCCACTGTGTTCAAAGAGTATAAGAACGTCAGTGGATGGGGTGACGGCTGGGCGATGGTCATCTCGATTACTTCCTGTCTATGGGCTTACTCTGGCGTCGATGGGCCTACGCATCTGGCTGAAGAGGTCCCCAACCCCAGTCGAAATGTTCCTCGAGCCATCTTCTTAACTATCGGACTTGGCATCACAACAGTTGTTGCCTGGACCATCGCTCTTATGTTCTCCATCAAAGATGTCGACGCAATCATCGAGTCGACTGTGCCTATTTTGGAGGTGTATAGTCAGGCACTGAACAACCGTGTGGCGACAACCATCTGGACAATCTACTACATTATTATGTTCTACGACATTGTGCTGAACCTATTCATATTCTCTGGCAGAACAATCTGGTCCTTCTCACGCGACGGTGGAGTTCCTTTCTCCACTTTCTTATCGCACCTGAAATGGGCGAGCCCTGTTCGAGCTACTGCAGTCATGCTTGGTCTCCAGATCATTATCGGCGTTCTATATGTTGCTTCCAGTACTGCGTACAACAGCTTTATCGGACTCACACTCTTCGCTCTTAACATTACAGTTGCCTTACCCCAGGCAGCTTTGCTCGTGCGAGGCCGCAGCTGTCTTCCTGAACGAGCATTTTCTCTGGGCAAAGCAGGCTACGCAGTCAACACTGTCGCTACACTCTTCGTCGCTTTCTTCTCAGTCAGCTTTTGTTTCCCTTCATTTATGCCTGTTAATGCATCCTCCATGAACTACCTGATCGTAGTGATGGCGATCGGTCTAACCTTCACAACTGGGCTCTGGTTTGGTGGCTTACGCAAGACTTTTACTGGGCCCCAAATCAGTCCTGAAGAAAACAATCAGTAAGTGGATATTTGGCCGGCCTTGGACAGTCAGTTGAGTTCAGATGTTTCAGACAGTCTTTTATCTGTATCTAGTCCATAGAGGATTTGGCTGCTAAATGCATAACAGAGAATAATAAGTTAGTGTTCAACTCATATAATTTCAGAGTAGATTCTTGGAATATTTATCTTTGCATCTTCAGCGTTAAAAGGGCTTGGTTTCCAGATTTTCTGTGTAAGATAAAAGCTTAGTTGTTTTCAGAATAGTGTCTCTGTATGTGCATGTTCGATTATCAGCGTTGAGTACCACCGAGATTGTTGTATTTTGACCATCGTTACGTCCCCCCTACTTGGCCGTCCAACGAAACAGAGGATCATTGTTTTGCACGCCGCACTCTATTTCCTATAGTCTCATTACATACTTTCCCTCTAGCTGCGTATGTATTAGCCTCCGTGGACATCTTATCCTTAATGAACTTACCTGTCCTTTAGACATCTTGTCCATCAACCCCTCGATATCCTCAAGTTCCGCCCACTTGATCTGGGGAATTACGAGGCGCCTCTTCACAAACTGCAAAGCCTCTAGAATGTCTGCTCTGGTGCCCACAGCTGATCCCTTGACAGTCCACCCATTGTTAATGAACCAGGTTGGATGGAAAGCAACCTTGGCCTCCTCAGGTAGGATTGACACACACATCAGCGTACCAAAAGGACCAAGCATGTCGAAAGCCTTTTGGTACGCGGCTGCAGCTGTTGCAGTAACCACAACGGCCTTTGCACCTTGATTATCGGTCAAATTCTTGACCTGCTGCCCAGCATCTTCGCCAGACGTGACGTCGATGTAATGCTCGGCGCCTTGGGACTTGCAGTATGCTTCCTTTGAAGCGCCTGCGTCGACTGCAATCACCCGATGACCCATAGCATGAGCGAATGCCACACCTAAAGCACCAACACCACCACCTGCACCAGATATGACGATCCACTGTCCAGGTGTAATGTTGCAACCCTTGATGGCCTTGTAAGCTGTTACCCCTCCACAAAGGATAGGCGCTATCTCTTCATCGGGTAAATCGTAAAACATATCCGGTATACGAGCCAGGTACCTCAAAGGCACAAGAGTATACTCAGCGAAAGTACCATCATAAGTCTTACCAGAATGCAAAGCTTCAGCGCATCGCGTCTCACCGTCATTAGCAAGGTCGATACACATGTTACACGCACCACAGATATCCCGAGTCCAAGCAACTCCTACGCGTTGGCCAATTTGTACACTTGGGTCTTGATTCGCGATGTTGGAACCCAGTTCGGTGATTCTACCCACGCCTTCATGTCCAAGAATATTTCCCACAGGGCCCATGTGGCCTAGGGCCATACCGAGATCCGAGCCGCATAAACTGGTGAGTGAGAGACGAATGAGAAGTTCGTTTGGACCAGGCACTGGACGTGGAAGGTTCTTGATCTCAAACGTTGGTTTGGCGGTGCTTTCATGGGGAGACTATTGTTGTTAGTTAGGCAAAGTCTTAATGCAAGCGATTGACTCGTGGGCATACTGTAAGCACAGCGACTCTATAAGTTTCAGACGTCATATTGGCGAGGTTCAAAGGTTAACAGATAGACAAAGCTAAGTGGAAGGGTAGAATTATGAATAGAAACGAGAATATCCGCTGCTATGATTCAGACGTTTCTCCTTTAAGGCATCTCTCAGACAGGCAGCGTTCGATAGCCGTTATTCATGCCGTCAATGATCCTTGGGCGCTTCCGGACCGGGTCGTTTGAACATTCCCAACGGAGGAAAGTGTGCGGAGATAGTGTGGCAGGAATTCGTCATAACAGTTGCGGGGTGCTAGCATATCTCACCCTTTGGGTGATTCCCCGATGCGGGGAGACAAGGTACTGTACTTGAATTCTTATCCGCCTAACGCCTTACATCACAAGAACAACGTCTCTACGTCTTCTGTCGCTTTACTTTCCAGAAGGAGAGCATCCACAGCTTTCTCAAAGATCGCTCCCCGCTCAGTTTCACCGACACTCTATACTAATACAACTGCATTTTAATCCGTTGCTTCCTGACGTTTGTGCCACCGGAAGCCGGAGGTCAAGTCTTCCGGTGATTTCATCGCATCTCTGTGTCGGTGTCTAGCGTTTCCGATGTCTCTGGAGGATAAGACTTC
This sequence comes from Fusarium aywerte, assembly GCA_013186375.1. Classification (NCBI taxonomy): domain Eukaryota; kingdom Fungi; phylum Ascomycota; class Sordariomycetes; order Hypocreales; family Nectriaceae; genus Fusarium; species Fusarium aywerte. Next base: position 45,329 of record JABCQV010000066.1, read on the forward strand.
TTGAGGTTGCATGTAGCAGTCTGCTCGAGGAAAGAAAACGCGGCTCCGGGGGCTGAGAAGTTCAACTACTCATAGTGAGCCCTAGCAAACAAACCTGTATAAAATGCACAAACGTTACACGTCAAGTGCTCGAATATATTTCTGAGAACGGACTCTCATTCGACGTGGCTGTGTGCTTGGTCAGTTAAGTACAAAGCTCAGAGTGGCTTATTTTCGACTGCATTTTACGCTTTGAGGTTTCTTGTGAGGCATTGCTGTGATGTTACGAGCCCAGTCGTGTGGGGGTGACTTCTTAGCCAGACCAGAAAACCAGACATCAGTAGTATCTTCCGTCAACACCATGTGATCGAAAGAAGCTATATAATGTCTCTTGAGATTCTATTAAGGAACAAGCCTGCAATAGCATTTTATATCATCATCTACCCTTGTATAACTTTGAAACTTTATCACTATGGACGCATTACTGTCTTACTAACTCTACAAACCTTCCAAGTGATTGGCAGGACTTGCCGCTGACCTTTCCGGTTTGAGCTTCTTTACAACAATCTATCAGGTAATTCGGAAGAAAGTTAAATTCATGCTGCTCGCCATTGCAACTACGTGGAAGCCCTGATGCTTGACTTGAGTTGTGGAGTAACTGTTGGCGCAGTGGAAGCTATTGGGTATGCAGTTAGGATCAAGTCCGCTTCTGAACCGATCAAGAAGGAACCATACGTGATTCCGTTTACGTTCACCATCCTGTCCCCAGTGTTGATGGCAGGTGTCATCATGTCGTCTTCAGAAGAATTGTCTATTGTGTCGAGCCACCAGAGTCCAGAACATTGCGCTTTCTTTGGGTTCCGCGTGAGTTCACCTTGACAGTCCAAAATTACTATTCCTTCAGACTAATCAACTCGAAGCAGGCTTCATCACTCTCCTTTTCGTCGGCTTTTGCGTTGTCTCTCTCGTGCTTCAGCTCGTCGCAGCAACTTTCGTCGTCGGCACTGATCCTGCAGAGCCTAATGCGAAACACAAGCTAGATCTTGGCAAAACCCTTGGTCTCATTGTTGTGAGCACCTAGGTTGCTGGTATCGGAGTCTTTACGGTTGCAGCGACACGTTTCCATTTCGCAGCCACAAAACTTAGTTCTGACTTTGCGAAACTGACCCAGGAACAGCATGGAATATCCAAGGAGTGGCAAACGTTGCTGGCGGTAGTCAACGTATCCTGCCTTCTCATCTTGGTAAGATCAACTCGAGACTCTTTGACATCTAGGTGTTGACCTCCCAAGCAGGTTCGCTCTGTCTTCCGTGAGATCGACTTTGCTGGGGGTAAAATTGGAGCAACACACCAAGAGGAGTAGTACTAAGTAACTTCTCATTAAGTATCGTCCGAGTCGCTAACAAAATGCCTCTAACCAATGCGCTTTCGATACACTACCGAATCTGACGGTTGCCTTCCTCTACAACGTTTTTTCCTGCTGAAACCCGGCACATCTTGTCTTCAATATACCAGAGGAAAACCAGGCAACTGGGGCTGATGTCGAGGCTATGGATAAGTAACCGTCAACAACTTGAGGGTCGTACATGCGACCAAGCCGTGAAGTAGGGTAAAAGGAGGCTACTTTTAGTCGAAACCATTTGACACGCTACTCAATGTCTCTCTGAACTATTAGCAGTACAAACTCTTCTGGACGACAAGACTGGCGGTGTATGTTAACAATTGAGAACCTTGTCGAGTATTATTATTCATCAGTTTGGGCATTCGTGGATCGATTATCCATTGGCCTATCCTACTCAGTCTGGTCGACCAGCATCTACCTAGCATCGACGATTCGGATTAGCTCTGGTTGAAGCTACAGCGTCTAGCTCTCAGCGGCATTCTGTTCCTCTTCTTCTTCTCTTTTCGATAGACCCGGCGTTGAGATTAATGTAGGGCTGACATGCTTTACGGAAAGCATCGGCTGTGCCATGCTCCTATGACAGACAGGCCTCATTTCGCTCTCAACCTCACAAGTGGGAACCATTACCATGAGCTAGGGTGGACCGTCTAAAGCCGAAGCATGTAAACAGACTAACAACAAGCATTGGTCAAAATGCATATCAAGAATATGAATTACATAGTTGTTCCTTTGTATAAAGAAACACCGATGAAAAATGTTCTTATTGTCACCGATGATGCGAACATCTATTCTATGACTCTGTGGTTGCATTACGAAAGGAGGCTGAGAGCTGAACCAGAAGCTGACGGGATCATCAAGGTCCGTGCTCAGCCCCTGAAGATGAATCCGGGGTTAGCTCTAGCGCGTCAACAATTCCCATCCCGGGGAAAACGCGGAGAGAGGCTGGGAGAATGCAAGACAAGACATGGAACAAAGAAAGTCGGTCTAGAAGTTCACAAGGTGAATAACACAAGGGATATAAGTAACCTATAGCCACTAGCTAATCCTCAACAAAACCTCCGAGTCTAACCGAAAAGACGTCCCTGTAATCGTGACCTAGGTGAAGACAGGTGAGTCAACCCAACTCTCCTTGTTAACCCGATGCAAGACGGCATTGCTATTAGCGCTGGCGTAGTCTGCCAATTAGTATTTCGTTCACCGAAAGAGGCCCACAAGGTAAGCTTACATCCAGACCTAATTGGTAAAGCCTCACTCCTGGTCGTTTTCGTGATTGTCATACAGCACCTCAAGGTGAGCTCTTTGCTTGGATTTTGTTGAGGAGCGTCACCCAATCTACGTGTCGGGCTGAGACTAGACCGGCAGTTGAGAACCTACAACGTGCGTCGAGTAACATGATAGGCTGAGCCAGTGTGGCTGTTAGGCGGTGGTTCGGTATTTCGGCGTCAGATGCCGTGTTTATATAAGAGCCATAGCCTAGAACTTTGGTCGAATTCTGGATAGATTTGTACTTCTCTCTAGATCATCTATCAAGTCAATTGTGTCATTTCATTCGTGTTGTCATCAAAATGACGGATGTTATGAGTATCAGGGAGCAGCAGCACTGCACGTTGCAGTATTTTGCTGTTGACCTCGCTGCTGCGGCTTTCGCTTCTGCTTTGGTAACTCCCTGGGTCACAGCCATTGATAAGTAGGTCTCCACGTTCCATCATTACTCTATCCTTACTCAGGTCTTGTAAAAAACTAACATGGCCCTCGACAGGCTCGTCTTCAACAAAGCTACCAGCAATACATCGGTCATGGGCTCCATGCGCAAATGGGCATCCAAGCCCAAGGCAACCTTTGCCTCGCTCTTCATCCCCTTCCTCGTCTACTTCGGAACCTACGCCACCGCCAACATGTTCGATTCCTTCAACGCTGTCCAATATGACCTCGATCCATCCATCGTCTGCTCCTCCCCTGCCAAGTTCGCTGCTACGACGACCGTCAGTTCCGGGCTGAGCATATTCAAAGACGCCTACTTTTCTCGCATAGCTTGTGGCGCTGGGACGCCTCTGTTGAGCTATGCCTTGTTCACTCTTCGGGATGCGGTGACCATATACGCTTCGTTCAACTTGCCTACTATGATCGCTCCCAAGCTTGCCGAATTCCCTTTTGCGTCCATCACCCCGTTTGCCGATATCTTCAAGTCGGATGACTCGAGACTCAAGATGGCTCAGCTTTTCATGCCAGCTGCGTCTCAAATCGTAAGCACTCCGATTCACCTGCTTGGTCTGGATGTGCATGCCCGACAAGTTCGTATGACGATTCGAGAGCGCGTGAGTGTTATCAAACGCTACGCTGGCTTTGCTACACCTTTACGCATGATGCGTGTTTTGCCTTCGTTTGGTATTGGCAGTGTGGCCAATACTGGCTTAAGACGAAACTTGATGACCCGAGTGGTTTGATCTGGCTTGGGTGACTTGCGTTGCTGCGGTTTCAACACGAGAACTCCATGACAGCCTCAACGCCTGGAGACGGGTCATATTGCGTTGCATTTGGGATTAAAAGTTGCTGATTAGATTGACAAATATTAATAGACCAGCATTCACTTCGATTCAAATCTTCCTCAACTGTTCCAAGCAGAGCAGTAATTTTGGTTCTGATAAACTTGCAGTAATTTCCATTTCTTACTAGTCATCCATCATGCTTCAAACGCTAAAATGTACTCATGTTGAATAATGCTATGTACATGCCGTCTCAATCCCGAAAATTTCTTTTCCCTTGTTTGATTTTTTTTATTCTTTCTGTTCTTGTTTTGCTTAAAACTTGTTCTGGTTGGCGTTCTGCATCAGCATAGTGCTGTCAGGCTTGTACTTCTTGGAAGCAAGGTTGACGTTGTACTCAACATCGAGAGTAGCGCCCTGGGGGTCGTCCTTGGCAGGCTTGAAATCAAGTAGCAAGTCATCCTTGACAGCACAAGCGGTATCGGTCTCGAGGTAAGGGTCATCGTTAGGGTACAACTGGGCAGTAACACCGAGATAGTCATCGTGGGTGACCATGATGTGAATGTGAGCAGGGCGGTAAGGATGACGGCCCATGATGCGGAGGAGCTCTGCGGAGGGACCAGATGTGTCGATGGCGTACTCGGTGGGCTTGAGGCAGTAGAACCAGAACTTTCCGTCCTGGTCGGTACGGAACTTGCCGCGGAGGTTGTGTTTTGACTGGTTCTCGGGGTCGTGGGCGTCGTATTTGCCGTTGGTGCTGGCTTGCCACATGTCGAAGACGGCGTTGGGAATACCCTTGCCCGTGTCAACGTCGCGGATGACACCGTGGAAGAATGTGAGTTGACCGTCCTTGGGCATGTCTTGGACGACGCTAGCGCCGAGGTCGCGGAAGGGGGTCTCGGGAGACCAGAAGGGACCGAGAATGCTGGAGGATGTGGGAGCTTTGCCTCCGTCGGTGACGACCTTGTGGTTGATCTCATCGACAAGCCTTGGAATTGTTAGCGGAACTTTTGTGCTGAAGAATTGGAGAAACTTACGACTCAATACCGAGAATGTCGCAGACGCGCCATGTCTCGTTACGGTTCTTCTGGTAGGCCTGGCCAAGAGAGTTGATATAGTTGACACCAATGATCCACTCGTCCTGCTTCAGCTCGACCTCTCTGCAGAAGTCGTGCATGTGGCGGATGAGAGAAGTGAGGATCTGACGTTGTCGGGGTTCGGTCTCGGGGCTCATGAGACCGATGACATGGTCTGTGAAGTTGGGGTCGAACTTTGATTGCGCAGAGGCGCCGTTTGTGCCGTTTGTACCGTTGGACATTTTGGGATGGTAGAGTGAAAGAAGAGACGATTAAATCTGGGGGTATATTAGGAATGGTGAATAGACGAAAAAAGAAAGTGCAGATTGCGACATTAAGTATCAAATCTTTTGCCGTTATCGTAGCCGGGAATGATGGAGGGGGCGGGGCCGTGGATCATGGATTCCAGCAGACGGTACTATTAGCGGCAATTCAACTCGGCTCTCCCCCGTCAGAATGACCATTGCTAATCTTTCCTTTTAATTGGTCACTCCTCGAGTCAATCTTGGGGTAAAGGTAATGCGATCCGAACCGGAGGGAAATATTCTTACCCGAAGCTGCCGTATCAAGATGCCGATTCCACACTCGCGGATCTTTGTTTCTCCAATTTTTGATACACCACTGGATGAATGGATTGCCGGTCTTTGTTACCGGAAATAGTCGTCGTACGATATGCGGCCGTTTGCTTATTACTTCCTCCCGCTGAGCGACGCTGGAGATGTATCACGGCAAATGATGATTGTTGGCGCGAACCTAAGAAAGAGAGTTTATGTTGCAGGTATATTCCAAAGATGCAGTAAATCATTTCCACTAGATTGGAGTGCTATGAGTGTAGGTAGACCATTACCAATTCTCCAGATCTTGCTCAAGGGTAGCCGCCCCCTCATTTCCTGTCAGGGCCCGAATCTGGGGTAATGACAGTTCAGGAACTCAAGGACGTGGTCAAAGCATGATCTTCATTTTCCCTTGTTGGAAACGGTGTCATAGCATGACTTATCAATGGCTATCCCCCAGGATGTCACTTTTGACCTTTCCATAAAAGAGACTCCAAGGATGTAATGCAAGCCGAAAGCGGAGGAAGCGGGGCAATGAGTGACTCCATTGACCCCTCTTTTCTACAAAGGTTGAGGATATGTCTAGCAAAAAAACACAGGATCAGCAGTGACTAGTATTTAAGAGTAGCTTGGGCGCCTGATACACTCTAGGAGTTGCAGTATGTTTTCAATTCCTTGTTGCAGCACTTTGCTCTTCTTGCCTTGCTCTCACGGGCACTATGTCGTCAATACACTCAAGATCTCTTCGTGAGTCAATAAAATTAATGCAAAGATGTTGTTTAAAATGAACCTTGTCCTAACATTTCGTCTTATCACTATTAATACCTGCTTTCCATAATTCCAAAAGTTTACCTGCAACCCCAATATCCACCTCGACACATTTCTTACTAAAGTTTCCCTCTTGCTGTTGTCCAGTTCAGCTGCTTCGCGGTCGCCGTTATCGCCAGCTCATATAAGTTGATCCTGCAACCCATGCAAAGCATATATCATATATCGCACTTAATTCATCACTAAATCAATGACCAATGCGTCAAGATATATATCAAGTTACAAACCTCAGTAAGCGACCTGTCGGGTTCTCAGAACCCGTCTAGGTTCAAGGGGGACTCGGCATAGCTCGCTAGCTGGGATGGTATGAAGAACACGAGGTCCCTCCGCAAGCGCGCGCATGAACACTCCACTTGAAGGCGGTACACTAGCCTCTGTAGAGCTTAAACTGAGCAATCCCTTTGCCCTTCGCTGTTCGTAGGTCAAGGGCTTGCCAGTTGTCGCTAACGGAAATGTTGAGAACGCTTCTCGATAGTCAATGTCTGTAGCCTAGTCTTTCTCGGGTATGAAATAGCTTACCGTCGAGTCTTGTCACTAACTCAAGCATACAATTTGTCTGTATCCTTGTTGCAAGTGCGTTTGAGTTCAGTATATGGGGGATTCCCGGCTACCATCGACTGAATTAGTTTCGAAGAAGTTCTTTCTGGTATGTTGAACGTACCTGGTTGTCATCATCTGCGATGTCTCTGTAAAACTCAATAGATCCACCAAATAAACGGCTCTCGAGCCAGCGTCCCGATTCTCCAGTAACGGGATCACCGTTTGCTTCCCGTATGCCACTGTAGTTCAAGTATGATACTCCAGCTGGTGTGTAGGATTCAAGGCCATCCTGACCCTGGGCAAGATATCCGACGAAGACATGCGTCAATTCGTGGGTGGTAGCTACGGCTAGCATAAAGAGGAACGTCCTGAACCGGCTGGCCATTTTCTTTCCCTTACTGCTACCATCAGCCTGGCCCGCGGCTGATGCCATTTGGGAAACTCGCTGTAAGTATTGTTAGTGTCGCAAGTTACTGATTTAACGCGGTAAAATACTTACGCTTTTGTTGTAAAAGATTCCACTGGCGTTCTTTGGATCATACCGAAGCAGGTTTCCGTCCCAGCCCTTCATACGTCTCGTTTCGGCAATAACATCAGGTCCGCCGACATTGTCAACAATGACCCGCGGAAAGTCGTTCCGGACAGCACGAAGAAACTCGTCCACATATCTTGGCATTTGGGCTGGGTCTCCCCCAAATCTGAAAACCCCCTCGTTTGCCCATTCTTGGACAACTCTAAGTCCAACCCTTTGCAAGGTTTGTCGGCCCTGCGGCTTTTCCAAAATGGAAAGGCCCGCATGAATAGCAAAAGCCAGCTGGATAAATTTAGGATGTCAGTAAACATGATTGGTTCCAATCTCAGGCAGGAAAGACTCACGCCAGTGAAGTCCAAGCTGTTCTCCTGTACAGGTACAATGCGGCCCTGCCCATTGCTAATACTGATGCTCAGCCGGCCAATCCCGTTAACTGTGAATTCCCTGGGCATGCTCATATTGGAGGACGGAAAGTGGTACGAATAGGGTATGGTAAGTTGAAAGAAGTTAAAGATAGACTGGGAGCTGATTGATGATAGAAATGCAATGTATTCAGATTGAAGGTGTTTTTAAGTTTGCATATATTTCCCTAGAGCCTCCCTTATATAGATATTTATTCCAAAATCTGGATCAGTACGGTGCAATGGCATGTAGAAAGTTAGCTGCAGTTGTCGAATCTCGGCATTTCTTTCTTTGGAAGGCAACGAAGCTATCAAGCGATACGCCAGGCACGGCTGCTTGACCGGGCCAACAGAGCTACACACTCAGCGGCTACTATAACGCAACCAGGTCGAACAAGCACTGGCATCCAAATCCTTTGATCAGATCCCCTGATTTAGGTTCTCTAGGGTTGCTTCAAATAACAAAATCCTTGACGGCCACATAATGAGCCAGAAGGTTCAGGTCACATTGGTCTTTTTTTAGACGCCCAAAGAATATTACGGACGGCTATTAACTAAACCAAGTTTCAGGCAAACAAGGGCGCGAATAGAGCCAGATTGATTGGCTCGGCTGTTGGGCGCTAATGCCTCAGGACAGTCCGTCTTGTTACAGTCAGTTGACCCACGTGATTGCCAAAGACACGGCCAAGTCATCAGTGTCTTACACTTCTTTGACTTACCAACTCACGTTGCGAATTTCCCTCTCAACTCTCTTGCGCTCTTCCTAGTGATGTATTCGAACGGTGTGTCTGAGTCAGGCAGTGTCGATGTTCTGGAAGCCAGCCGTCGGCAAGCATTTGAGAAGGCTTTGATGCGGGTATTAAATACAGAAGTGGCAGAACAGACTTTCGCCCAGATCCTTGATGGATTGCCAACTAGAGAATCATATGTTGATTTCCACTGGATTCAAGATGGTCATCCTTCAATCACCCATATAGAACTCTGTCCGGGCATGATCGAAACAGCCCGTGAGTTCCGCTCGAAATTCAACCCCGCTATACTCAGTTTTCAACTTCCGGCATGTCACCATTATATTCCATTGGTTTGCCCTCTTCTAATTTCTTCTCAAGTTACTTCAAGCTTTCTCTGAGACTATAATCGGTTCAAAGGTCTTTCATCTGCGACTTTTGGAGCTATTGGCAGTATCATGCCACCAAATTGCGGTGCATCTCTATAAAATGGACGGCGTGAATCACAAACACGATGACTACCAGAGATGGATAGATGAGCCACGGGACCTGAGTACTTGGCAATCCTATCGACATCCTACACCATTCTGTCACAGGGCATATACTAACGTTGATCAATACCCTGATGGAGTCGCCGATACCGCTGGATATTGGGCTGAAGCAAAGATATTCGGGGGTGTCTTGGTGTTTGATAGAGGAGAATCTGAACAAGAGGTGAGCAGATATTTCTACTCTACTAGATGATGTTTGACAATTCTTCAGTGCAAAGAACTCTACCTCCATGCTGGACGAAAAGCTGGTCCAAGTACTCTCTTCCCTCTTACAACGGAGCAGTTCGAGAAATTAATGAACTTCCTGCTTGGGGACTACACGAGCCCAGACGAGCCAGAGAATCCTCTCCCTTTGCGCGCAACCTCGGAGAATCGATGGCGATGGAGCACATGGGATTCTATTGCTCGCTATCATATCTTTCGTGATAAATACGAGCGACAATTCTTACCGAACAAGCCGCGGCCTAATTACCGGTCGTCATATGACTGGCCGGAGATAGCAGATGATTTGTATCTCATAAATGCAATGCATGAGCGTCGAGAGGGGAAGGCTCTTGATAAGGAAAAGATTCGTGAGGCACTGGAGAATTTGAAGAAGGTCACTCCATCCTCACCCTTCTGGGAAGATCGAGAGATAAGACATTCATGGACAAATTCTTTATTTGAGGAAGAAACGGATGACCTCAACAGAAACGGTGACCAGACTTGATTGGTTGAAATATATTAATCACCAGTAACTAATCTATAATTTGTCTACTCATAAATGTAACAAAAAGGCGAGTCCCCAAGAGTATCGAGAGCATCGTCGATTGTGATTGGGTCGGCATTGACTCCCACATTCAAGGGGTCAGACTTGACAGCGTCTCTGCTAGGAGGTCTGTTTTCGATGGTCATAGTACCAGAGATATCCCTCGCCTGCTTGGGGTGCAGAGCCTGCCAAATCCAGTAAATACGATCGACCATGCCATGGTGCAGGAAGAAAACAGGTTCGTTAGGTGAAGAGTAGAAGTCCGCTGAATCTGCGCCCATAACAAAATGACCAGCGGCATGCACACCAAGGAACTTATCACCAAAACGTCCTTGGAATTCATTTTGCATGTCCTTGATACTGTGTGAGGCGTCGCCAACAGTGAGGTTATACAGGTTGGGCAGAGTCATCCAGTTATCGACAGGGTACTGGTTCAGGTCGCGACGGAGACATCGAGGATTGTACTCGAGGGGTTCCTTTACGGCCTTCATTCCCTGCATACCAGGCGATGGAGGGCCTAGATTGGCGACCGCTCCAACAAAGGGACCAGAGGCAATACAGCCACCTCCCTTACCGCTAGGTAGCACGATATCTCCCGCGGGGTTGCTAGAGACAGTGCCGTTATGTTGGAAATATTTGCCGTCGCCTCCCATACTGGTCTCAGAGCCGTCAAAAAGAGGGTTGGTGCTGACATTGCCAGTCTCGAACCAGTTCCAGTACTATCTCTTGTGTGAGCTAACAGTTCATATCGCCAATGCTGAGAGATGTGAGCTTACCGGTTGATTGCCCTTGTAGCCGCATTCGTCTCGGAGGGCTTTCTCGTAGGCCCAAAGGAAGTATCGATGCCAAGTGAAGAAGTTACCCTACAAGATTTGTTAAATGGTTCCAAGACTTTGTAGCATGCCACTCACTGTTGCATGGATGAACGAAGTCTGGTTGATGTGGACCGCGACAAAGTCATCGTACCTGGTACGGGCACCGGGTGCGAAAGCTGGATCAGCCTTGGAAGGCTTCTCACGAAGGCAAAGCACAGCGTCGATGTAGGCTTTCCTCTCCTTCTTGGAAAGGGCTTTCCTGAAGAAGCAAGGGCGTTAGCATAGAAACAATGTAACGCAGGAGAAAGGGCAAGCTTACCAGTCACGGCGCACCTCAGCGTTGGCAGTGGTGCACTTCTTAGGACTGGATCGCTCGTTGAGTTTTGTCTCAGCGTTTGCCAATGCGGACATGGCTTTGTCATTCAGGTCAAGCATGAGACCGCTAGCGGACTGCTCGGTGGGTGCCGCAAAGACAACCGACGAAGCGCCTAGCAGGGCTGCTGAAATTCCGAAAGAGAGCTTCATCGTGTCCTAGCTCGTTTCTGACGCTGGATCTGAGCAATGGATGAGAATGAAGAGGGATGAGGGACTAAAAAGAAGGACACACCAGCGAGATAAAATAGACGGTTCTCAAGAATCTGATAAAATAAGCCGTTCCTTTGATCTAGAAAGGTCCGACTAAGAGCTCCCGCCAAGATGGAGTCTACTCCGGTAGTAGCATCCAGACCCAGTCTTTTACCTGTCATTACTGGATGGTAACTGCACGCAGGGTCCAAATGTTCCAGGGTATTAAGGCAGAGTCCACTTCACCCGGCGTAAGGTTGATGGGATAATTATTGCCCGGACGGCATAATAATATTTTTCCTCACGGAACATAGTTCTCAGCCTAGATGAAACAGTTCACAGAGGAGCTTGGATCTATATCCCGTCAACGGCAATTGCTAATTGGCAAAGAAGTGAGGCTGGCTGGCCAGTTGGCGGTGTCCTCAGGTAGGATTACTATGGGGATGATTGATGACCGACTTTTCACAATTTGCGAGGTAGGATTGCGATCGACGTAATGGAACTTCTTGGTAAGGGACTATCAACAAATCTTGTCGACAGGGTTGATCTTTTACGATCTGACAAGATCTTAAGGTTACATGTAACAAGCATGAGAACTATGCTGGAAAAGACTTGATAAGGGATTATCAACAAATCTCGTCGACAGGGTTGGGCTTTTACGAGCTGACAAGATCTTAAGGTTACAATTTACATGCGGCACGCATGAGAACTATGCTGGAAAAAGAACACGGGAGAATATCAGAGCCAATGAATTACCTGAAAATACAGGAACCACGATAAGGGTCTGCCTTGAGTGCCTTTAGATAGTCGAGAGATTAAACCGAGACGGAAACGATAATCCCCACTGTATTATCTGCTACTTGACTAAAGCTCAGGCAGCTGGGCAATCGAGACAGTACTGTACGCAAAGCCCCTTAGGCGTGGCCTTGACCTTGCCCTCAAAAGAGGCACTGTGTGGCTGGCAGTTACCCCCATCCTTGTATTGAAAGGCCTTTCACCTAGAATCAGATAGACAGACCTACGAGGCGACGTACCGGCAAAGTAATGCTAAGCCACGTTCTCAGGAACCTCACCACGAATACTCTCAGGCAAAGGAAACTATGTGTAAAGAGACTGGCGAAGGATAATGTAGAGTATAAAGTCGCAGTCGAGGAACTATTTCCCAAGTTGTCGTCTTGCCGTGCTCGAAATTCTGACAAGAGAAAGGACGTCCCAACTGAGGATCACTTACTTGACTTCGTTACAGCCCAATATGATCGGCGAGAAAAAACGTGGTGTTGTACGGTTACTGGGTCCTCAACACGTGAAACTGTGTCATCCATGGTATCGGGATTCCTTGGCGATGGCCTCGGCAATGTCTCCAAGGTCAGCGATTGGCCCTTATTTACCAAAACTGAACATAAAGAGACGTCAGCCTCCCTTCTCTAGACAAGAAAAGCAATAAGGTAGTGCACAGACTGGGGAAGAAGCAAAAGATATAGCATCGGCTAAGCTAATAGACTAATTGCCAAGGACAAGTCCAGCTGCCAAGTAGCTAGCGTAACAGATTAGCGAATTATGGGCAGGCATGATAATACAAGTGATTGAAAGTCAATCGGAAAGATCCAGCAGAAAATACATTGGCCAAGAAGGAGACGCAGAGACATTTACTAACAAAGGAAAGAGGGTAGTCCATGTTAGCCCATAGGTTAACAGTTCACCTGTATACGCGAGTCCCGGGAACCTGGCATCGAATTAGATTCAAACGTTATAGCAACATCATCCTGGAGATAGGTAAAGGTGACGCAGATAAAAGAAGATACAGTGTTATATAAACTTTAAGCAGCTGTAACTATCTCTCCGGTAACATACCTCAATTTGACAAGAAACTTGCAAAATGGCTCCTCAACAAACCTCCAGTTTCCTTGGGGTATATCAAAACCTGGCCTTGGATCACCACAAAGCTTGGCTAAGACCACTATAGCAGACGAGATCAGCAAAGCAGTTTATCCGACTTTAAGCCAGTTTTCTAACTCTTTTTACTTTCTCTAATAAAATTTGGAGGACAGTGTATCAGATACCTCCTAACCGAGTCACAGAGCTTCGGAATCGTTTTCTAGCTCATATGGGCAGGTATCTATCTTGGTCTCGATAACTTAATAATAAGTTTTAGTATGTACTAAACGCTAACAGTACTAAGATTTAGGACACAAAAGAAGATTGATAATCTAAGAACTAGACTAGTCAAAACGTAGCATAAACTGAAAGACTAATTTGGCCTGCTACATACACTCCTAGCAGTCAAATTGTTAATGCCTTGATGCTTATTTGAAAGATGAGGCCATCTTGGGGGTTTGTGTATAGAAATATATGTTCTATACACTTTGCGCACATACAAGTTATAGCGAATCATACTGGGCATCACAAATAGGAATAGACAATATTAGGCAAGCTTCTCTCATACGATGCAACAGAAGGTATCATTAATTCTTTCTTCATAAGTCTATCATAAACCCTTAGGGTCATCTGCATTACTCTGCACCATGCAACTATAACTATAATACACTAACACGTTGTTTTTGGAGGATTAATGCACCTCTTCTTCTTTGATGCCGTTGTGGGTAAGGACTGGGGCATCTCGGTCCAGATCGTACATAGCATCTTCTTGAGCATCGTAGTGGCGGAAGACAAAGTAGAAGATGGTACCAGTGACGGCAGAAGCGATACCGACACCAACGTAGAGCCAGAGGAAGTCGGGGTCCTTGGCGCGAGAAACAAGGGACTCGGCAATGGCGGAACCGAAAGCGTTGGTGAAGAGGTAGATGGACTGGACGAACGACTTCATGGTAGGAGGGGCCTTTGTGTAGGCGTACTCAAGACCAGTGACGGAGATGAAAATCTCAGAAATACCGATGAAGATATAGGCAGGAGTCTGGATGGCGATGTGAACGTTGTTGGGCAAGTTCTTGCCGTTGACAACACCAGCGGGGCAGTCCTTGGGAGACTCGTAGCAGGGTCCAGCAGAGTAGATGAGGTGCTGTACGATAGCGGCGTAAGCAAGGCACAGAGCAGCGAACCAGAAACCGATAGTGATACGGGCGATAGGTCGAAGCTCGATTCCGAAGCGTCGCAGGATGGGGTAAAGAACCTTCTCGATGAGAGGAGTGAAAACCAAAATGGAGATGGGGTCGAAGTTCTGCATCAGATCGTTGGGAACACCGTGGCCGTTCATCTGACCAGCCTGAGTGACAAAATTGGTGGAGAACTGTCCGTAGCAAACCCAGAAGATGGGGTAGAAGACAAAGACCTTGCAAGCACGGAGGGCACGCTTCAGCTCATCGACGAAGTGGTCGTTCCAGGGGACGGTCTTGGTCTTGCCGTTGGCCTCACGCCATGAGGGCTTGGCAGCATCGGTGTTGCGAGCAGCAATCATCATACCGAGGGCCTTGAACGCGTCGGTGATGACGGATCCCTGAGGGGGTCGGTTGACGAAGGTCTTGCGACGGAGGATAAGAGTAACGATACCGATGTTGAACATGCAGAAACACATCAGGTAAGCAGTCCAGAAACCCTCATACTTCTCCATGAAGGGGGTGGCCAGCAGAGAGAGGGCACCGACATTAATGCACCAATAGAAGATCATGTAAATGCGCTGGTAGGTAATGGCGGGGTCGATGACGACTCGCTCTCCGGTCTTTTCAGTTCGAATAGCCATCCTGCGTCGCTGGTACTGATCGGCAATAAGAGGCGCAATGTTGGACTTGATACCACCAGTTCCCAAACCAATAACAATAATAGCAACGATGTAACCAGGCTTGCTGGCACCAGCAGCCATGGCAACAGGTAGCGCGGTCGTCCAGAGGATGATGAGACCAACCCAGTAGAAACCGCAGAACAACAGAATAGTCTTGTACTTTCCGAGGTACTGATCGGCAATGATAGCACCGAGAATGGGAGTCACGTAGCAAAACCATTGGAAGAACAGGTTCAGACCTGTAGCGGCCTGGTTACCCATACCAAGACCCTTTGGACCGTCTGAGCCATTGGGATCGTAGGAGATGTAGTTCTGGAATAGACCTTGAGCACCGTAGTAGGCGAATCGTTCTGTCAACTCAACAACGGCGATAAGGAAAGCTGAGGCAGGAAGGTTCTCTCCAACACGGCGAAGTGTGGACCTTTCATGGTCGTTGGGCTCCTCGCCATCAGGCGTGGTACCGAACTCTGGGTCAGAAGTATAGTTTTGCTTGTCAAGAGACCTCTTCTCATCAATTTCGGAAGGGCCAATGTAGCCACCAGCAAGATCAGTCTTCTTGTCGTTGTGCGTGCGCTCACCAAGCTCTTCGTGGAGCCTTTAGTATGCAAGTTAGCAAGGATCCCAATTAAGCTTGAAAACAGAGTTTTTAACATACTCGGCGGCCAAATCCTCGTGGTTCTGAGCCATGGTTGCAAGAGGAAAAGGGTGTGTGACAAAAAGGAGAAGAGAAAAAAACTTTTCACTGTCACTGGATGCAACAATGCAAGATCAGGGACAGGTGAAAAATGAGATGATACGTGGGAGAGAGGGATAGGAAAGAGTAACGAGAGGGTAATAAAAATTGCCAGAATCTGGAGACAGTTATAAATGTTCTGTCATGGAAACGCGGGAATGGAGCAATACCGACGCCACGAGATGTACTGGCTTCGGAGAGGCCATGCCCGTTGCTGTAAAACATCCGACAGAAAGAGGAACCTTTGATCGGGCAAGACAACCAAAAGGGCCAGGAAAGCCCATGTCTACCTAGTCTACTCTGTAGGTACGTACGGATCCATCAAAACGGCCCGGATATCGAGTCCACTGAAAGATGACGGTGTGGCCAATCCTAGCGAGGAAACAACCTTCCAAAATTTCGAGAATTCTTTTCAGATGCCGAAGATCCGAGAGTTTCCTTGTCTCGTACGAGCGATGGGTGGCACGCCAAGTGGAGATTGTTCCGTCCGACGCACCCCATAGTTTCGCCTAACAACTGGAGACCTTGATATGACTAGGACCTGATAGTGGCGGGACAGCAGAGATTATTGAACATGAGGTGACTTGACTGTCCATATTCTGACTGTTGATGACTGTTTCAATCGCGACTTCGCTCTCCGGAGACGGCGAATCCGCCCCGGATGACTCTTTTTCTTTCTTTCGAGATGAGGATGGAAAGATAAAGATGGACATGGATGTAGATATAGATCACGTTATGCTTATCGTCGTGATCACGATCATGTAACCTACAGTACAATCGACATTTCTTCAACAATCGAGGTTTGCCCAACTCTTCCATCCTGTCAATAAAGATCTGCGCAGTGGCTGCTGCAACATGCATTAGTCTTTACTGAATGTAGCAAAGTGTCCAACCACTCCAGGCTGAAGCTTCAAAAAGCCCGCCCGTTACAGCGGCAGGCTGAAGGATGCTGAACGATATTAATTTTCCTCTTCCCTCCCAAGCGCATGGTTACTGTAACGTAACAATCGCCCGGCCGGATCCGCCACCCACGGGACCGACACTACAGTAATACTGAACCACTCAGTGACAGTGACAGTGAGTAAGCTGAGCAGTGCTCACTAATCGAAAGACCCTGAACCCACCCACTAAAAGAATTTCTCCTACGTAAAAGGCGCCCGTGGTTATCTCTACTGTACCCGCACAGGCAACCGTTGATATCTTTACTCAAGGGGAAGGTCGTTATTTGAGTAAGCGCATAATTCCCCGCATGGTTCTTTTGCAACAAGGTTATCTAAGTTAGACACGCGACAAGATGGTATTGTCCAAACAGCGACGGCCCAATTGTCATATGACGTTTTATCATCAACTAAGTGCTAGCGTTACTGTATCTCTCATTTCATAATGGCGGTGGTTATCTACTAGTCAACTTCTCAATACGGTATGATATGCTTTCAAGTCAACCGATTGGGCGACACTAAGAAGGATGCCATTCAAAAGTTCATTGTTTTTGCAGTCAGCGACATGGTTTGCTGTTATGATGCTTATCTCCGGCCGTCATTCCCCTGGCCAAGCCGGCAGCAACCGCCATTTTCCTTGGCGGAATGTCAGCGCATTTAGCCTCAGTTAATACCAAGTCTTGAGTGTTTTCTTGATGGCGATCCAATTGACTTGATGGTGATAGACTTGTAACGTTTGATATTAAAGATACACGATACAACACTGTATATCTCAGCCTCCACCATCAAGCGAAATACGCCAGTGGCACACCATCTCCCCAAACCCCATTCTCATGTCAACGCAACCCCGTGTTTTGCCAAACTGTCTCCATGTTCATCCCCATCTCCACGGGAAACCCTCGCATCGTGATGAAAGCTAATGCAACAAGCGCATACCGCCTGGGGTAATGATTTACTCACAATAAGCCATCACCAAGCCAATCAGATTTCCATTGACGTCGTTAATTCCGTTAGTGGGAGACTCAGCTAAGATGGTGGCGTGAGCTAGCAAGGGGGCCTCTGCCTTCCAATTAAGAATGTTGCCAAAGCCTTAACAGGCCTTGAATACCCACAAACAAGTTTCCTGTTTACGAGGCGCCGAGGTTCATTCAAGAAGCATGACAGTGGGATTTTAGAAAGCGGAAGCTAAAAGTTCCAAGATTGACGACAAGGCGACACGGGTTTCGCATCTAATCCAGGGTAGGTTGTCAGCAATGGCAAAATGCTTTTCGGTATGCGAGAACATTGTCAAGAATACGATGTTACTCTACTTATGCTAACAATATTATCCTAATTGATCGTTGCATTGAATTAATGCCTTATCTATTGATAGATGTCGTACTTGGGAGTTTGCGATAACCGTGACAAGTTTGAAGTCGATATCAGTGAACTGGCAGAGAGTCAAGTCAGCATCAGCCAAGACTTGGACAAGACCAATTCAATGCCGATGTTGGAAGGAGGTATCCGTAAATCTCACCGAAATGAGTTATCTAGGTATTCATGTCTCAAGTCAACTGTTACATCACCACCTTCCCTCGCAAGGACAGATAAATATTTACAGTACACATCAGCCCGTACAGACGCCATGAAACGCGCGTGCCTAAAATAGAATTGGTTGTCGTACACGCGACTATTCTCCCACAAACGCGTCTAAACGAGACTAAACACATCTTTCAGCACATTCAACGCCCCAAAAAGGTCGTTATCGTGATATCTCCGCGCCACGACCTGCAAGTTCACGGGCGCATCCGTGAATCCCCCCTCGTCCCACAACTTCCTCACCCTCGAACATGCCTCGCTCAACGGCACATACCCTTCGTCGTATCTTTCCTCAGACTCAGTCCTAATAGGCGTCGGAATAACCGCACCGGGGTAGTCCACAAGATTGTACAGCGAGGTGTACGTCCAGTACAGCGCCGTGTCGTGAGCGCACGCTGGTCCGACAAACGACGGGCCGATAATGACATCCACATCTTGATCGCTCCAGCTTTGCGCGAAGGATAGCCGGAAGTCATCTCTGTCTTTGTGCTGGAGGGTAATGTCGAGTGCTGTTTGCATGCCAAAAGGCTCGGCGTCTTGGGAGATCCATTGCGTTAGAGGGTGAATGGGTTCGCCTGATGACATGATTCCGCTCTTGGTAAGTTGAGCACCATCGGGCCAGTATAGTCTTCGGACTTGGCTCCAGGCTTCCTCGGCGCCCAATACTTGAAAGTCTTTCACTTCAATCAGGTCTGCGTACTTGCTTTCGGACAAGATAGCCTTGGCCCATGCGACGGCCCTCTTGACGGGAGGTTGAGGCTCGATGAAGCCGTCGTTGCTAATAATGCCTACTTTGAGTCGTCGGTTGCAGCCTGTCCCAAGGCCGGTCCAGGGGAGAGGCATGACATTGGGATCGGAAAGAAATGGCTTTGCCGATAGCACACATCGCATAAAGAGATCCATGTCCCTCAATGATCGGCACATGGGCCCTGTCGAGAGAGGCACGTTCAGCACAGATGGAGGCGGGGCGCCTTTAACATAGCCTCTCGTCGGCAAAATATTCGACGTTGTTTTGAAGCCATAGATACCGCAAAACGCCGACGGCCCTCGAATACTCCCACCAATGTCCGTACCGATACCGAGTACCGAGCCTTTCATGGCAATCAAGGCTGCCTCACCACCTGTCGATCCTCCAGCAGTCAAGTTAATATTGAACGGGTTCAAGACTCTTCCCCAATGCGAATCGGTTTCCAGATGCATTATCGACTGCGGCTGGTTGGTCTTGCAATAGATCACAGCACCTTGACTACGGAGGATCGCCACGATGTCGGCGTCTATATCGTCGTAGGTGATACTTGCGAAACACCCCTGAGATGAGTATGTCCCGGCAACTTGGATGTGTTCCTTGATGCTTATAGGCAGACCATGGAGAGGGCCGATGGGCTTTCCGTGTTTTTCGAAGTAAGCATCCAGCTCCTGTGCTTGAGCGATGGCTTCATCCATGAACCACTGCGTCAAACAGCATGTGAGCTGATGCGCGATGATAGCGCGCTTACAAAAGGCTCGTGCGACTGCAACTGCTGTGTACTTGCGGCTTGCGATTGCCTCAAGCAGACCGACAGCGTCATAGTCGGTGATCTCTAGATCTTCTGGAGACAAGATACCACAAGTCGCGGGAATGCCTGTAACATTTTTCGGAGGCTTTCGAATGAGGTCAAGAGGGAGATGAAGTCCTTGAGGCACCTTTGCAGCGAAGTCGTTAAGAAGAGCTGCGCGCTTGGTCTCAAAGTCAGCAGTGCCACAAGGGATAGGCGTCACTTGGACCACAGGAAGACCTGGGAGTATGGTTTCGGTAGGAGTTGGTCTACAATTGACAACCTCATGGTGTTCAATTGTAACATTCGACGATGCTTTCAACGGAGATGTGGGCTCAAGCTTGGGGGTTGATGAAGATGTGAGACTCATGATTGCGCACGTCTACAACAACGCAGGATAAGGACACGACGAGTAGGCAAAGGAAAAAAGAAGTGAATGCGCAATTGCGCGATCCTCGACAACATATATCCCTGGGGTAGCAACTACCTCGCTCTCGGCCTTCTTACATCTTGGTCTTGTCGCGTCCAGCGGCAGCGCGTACGCAGCCTGGTTATTCTCAATCACATCAATTCGACAAACACCATTACGATCGAGGCCAAAAGCTAATGCGAACCTCGTTTGATACACTTCAGATTGTTTACTTGGGCCAAGGCAAACCTCCAGGATGTTCGATTGCCCGCCTTCGCAAATTGAGGCTTGTGGCGCAAACACCAAGATTTTAGCCGGGCCCATGACCTCGCCTTGTGTGGCCCATACCCCATCCAAACACTTCCATCATCTAAATGAATCCCAAGCAAAGTATTGTTCATTTTCAGCCGCATCTAAATTGCCTCCCCAGATAATCTACCGCGACCCATAGCGCGGCGTTGTGGAACCCCTCCAGTCCTGGGATGGCTTCAAAGAACAATACTTAGCGGCATTCCATTGTTCTTCTACCAACCCAAGCTAGGGCCATCACCACATGCACGGCACTCGCGATGGGAACAATATGAGGACACACGCACGGTTTAACGAGAAGCGCCCCGACTTTTGCCACTTTATACCGTCGTCAAGAGATAAACGCGATGCGCGACGGGAAGAGCATATAAGGCGTTGCAAAGAGCCTTGTGGAACAAAGACGCAGGACTTCCGAATACATCAATTTCTTGGGAATCTTCTCTTTAATCGTCAGATATATTGAGCTTGTCAAAATGCCAGAGTCAGACTCTATCCCGGGCACGATCCATCTTGTGGACGTTCAGCGCAACCTGCGCGTTCGTCATGCAGGCGGTGGTGGAAGCGACATCGTCCTAGATCCAGCGCCTTCTGATGACCCCAACGATCCTCTCAATTGGTCGCCTCGACGCAAGCGCCTGGCACTGGTCTGCCCAAACTTGTAAGTCTTCTGTCTTTTGGGCAAGCATTATGTCGCTGACCAAGACAGGTACACTTGGTTCACGGGTATGTCTGTTGCGACCGTGTACTCTGTGCTTGTGCCCCTCTCGCAACAGTCCAAAGTCTCAATCGCGACCTTGAACGAGGGAACGGGGTATATGTATCTACTTTTGGGCGTTGGGTTGCTGTTTTGGCAGCCTTTTTCGCTGCGATACGGCAAGCGGCTGACGTACCTCATCTCAATTCTCGGCGCTATTGTGAGTTATCAAATCCGAATTGATGCGGCCATAAACAATGACTGACATGGACACTAGAGTACAAGTATCTGGAGGTAAATATTTTCGGACAGTTAACCTTTTGAGCAAGAATTAATCATATTCGCGCAGTGCCTATGTGTCCAGCAACGGTGAATGGATCGCCAAGTGCATCATCCAGGGTTTCTTCGTCGCACCCATCGAAGCCCTCCCCGAGATCTCCGTCACGGACATTGTAAGTCTTCACATCCCCAACGGTTGCCCAACATCAACTGACCAAATCAGTACTTCACTCATCAACGTGGAACCTATATGGGCATCTACGCCCTCGCCCTCGCAGGAAGCAATTACTTTGCGCCCGTCATCAGCGGCTTTATCGCCGAATACCAAGGCTGGCGATGGGTCTTTTATTGGCCCGCCATCTTCCTCTCCGTCGTCTTTGTGTTCCTGTTCCTTTTCATGGAGGAAACCAACTACATCCGTGTCGCGCGTGACATCAACCGGCCGCAGATCGAAACATTGCGAGCGAGCGATGAGAATACTGGCAAGAACGCAGAGAAGGAGTCAGTAGCTGGGAACCAAGAAGTCAAGGAGGCTGATGAGGCGGTCGGAGAGTATGCTAAGCCAAAGACTTTTGTGCAGAAGATGTCCCTATGGCATCCATCTCCTGGTCAGAGCATGGTGCGACATGCCGGGCGCTCAATTGAGTACCTTTCATGGCCCGTCATTTTCTTCGCTGGCTTCTCATACGGCTCGTACCTCATATGGTTCAACGTGCTCAACGCCACAGCATCCATCGTCCTCTCCGGCCCCGGATACGGCTTCAAACCGTCCATGGTCGGCTTGAGCTACCTTTCCTGCTGTCTCGGTACCATCATCGCATTCGGCGTCGCAGGACGTATGAGTGATTGGTTGACCGTCAAACTCGCGCGTCGCAACAATGGTATCATGGAGGCTGAGCATCGTCTATGGCCACTTGCCATTTGTGTCATCGGCGTTCCGGCCTCGTTGATCTTATGGGGTGTCGGAGCCCAGCATGGCCGGCACTGGTTCGGTCTGATCTTTGCTATGTGCGCTTTGTCAACGACGAGTGTGATGGGTCTGATCATTAGCATCAATTACTTGATTGATAGCTACTACGACCTGAGCGGTGACGCGATTACTACGATCATTCTGGTTCGAAACATAATGTCCTTCGCAATTAGCTATGGGTAAGTCGAGCTCACTGTAGACTGGATGATTTGCTGACTGAAAACATAGTATCACTCCATGGATCACCAACTTGGGATACCAGAATTGCTTCGTCTCTGCTGCATTTGTAGCATTAGCTGCTTGCTCTGTGGTCTTCGCTATCATCAAGTATGGCAAAGCCCTACGTGCTCGCACTGCGCCCAGGTATCACAAGTTGGTCGCAGACGACAAGAGAGTCATGGGCGTGGCTTCATAATCGAGTCTCCGCTGTATACCAATTAAGCTCAGTGGGAGAATATCCATAGTTGCCCAGGGATCTGGATAATTAGTCGATTAGGTATAATTGATGTTTGTAAATAGTTTCGTAACTTCCCAAGTTCCTCATGGCCGCGTCCATTCCTGCTATGCTTCATACCCGGTCCAATCTTGATAAGCCGTCTAGAAAAATGCTGCAGCAGCTAAAAGGGCAGCAGCAAGAGCCCCAATGCTAGCTCTGGCGTTGGATCCGATATTACCAGAATCACCAGTCTCGCTTACACTGGCTCCATCAGCTGTAGATGTTCCCGCGCCATTGTCATTACCGCCCTTACCACCACTTCGACTACCACCTGAGCCTCCACTGCCGCTCGATCCAGAGCTCGACTGTATTCCACTCTCGGTACCAGCTCGAACGTTGCCAACGGTAAGGGGCGAAGGCCTGCCACCGCAAGACTGCGTGACTTGCACATTCGCAGCGCCGGGGTTATCCGAAGACCGAATACCGTTGGTCTTGACGTCCTGGAACTTGCCATCGGTGGTATACAGGGGTTCGCTGTAGACGTTTGCGCTGCCAGCTTGAATCTGGAGGGCACAGTCTGTCTTTGTGGCTCTCTTTCGTAGCTTGGCGCTGCCTTCGCCGACGAGGATGGATGCGACTATGTAGATGAGTTCGTCGTCGTCGAAGTCGGCGCTGTCGGTATCGACGGGTACGGTGAATGTTGCTTGGCCATTGGCGGGCGCGCTGAGTTTGCTACAGTCGAATGGGTTAGTGGAGGGTGTTTCTGGATGACGATTGCGTAAACCTACATGGCGGGCTTGCCGTCAATTTTGACCAATTCTGCGTTGTCGCCGACGGTCGCGTTCTTGAGGTCGACCTCTACTACGGTGCCAGTACTTGTTGGAGCGGCGCTCTCGGTAGCCGTTAGAGTAGCTGTATTTGTTGCATCGTCATCGTCTGTTTCGGTTGCTGTAGGTGTAGTGTCATCGTCGGTGGCAGTAGCTTGAATCAATGTTAGCACGCGCTTTTGTCTTTTTGTTGTTGTTGGTTGTGCTTCTCACCATCTGCGGTCGCTGTTCCCTCTATAGCAGATGTAGCCTTGTCGTCGTCATCATCATCGCTTGCTGTAGCTGTGGGCTGTTCTCCTTCCGAGACTTGGGAGGCGTCCGCTGTCGCTATCGGCTCGTCTGCTGTGGGTTCTGGGACAGCTGTAGGGTTCTCTGCATTTGTTGGTGATGTATCGTCATCGTTATTATTTGACGGCTGCGAAGGTTGTTGGGCAGGCGCGGAGGGTTCTGCTGCGGGTACTGATGGTAGTGGTTCGGCGATGGCTGATGGTTCTGGTTGTTGATCTGGATCTGCGACTGTTTGGGCCAGGCCGTTGACAGCCAGCAGGCCAATGATGACGCTCGGAGTGAAACGCATGTCGGCGGTTATCGGGGGGGGTTTCTGGTGGATTACTCTATGCTTGACTCTGTTGAGGACTTATTCAATCAATTTCTATTGCAAACAACCACTTAATTAAACTGGTATGCGAAAATAGCGAAAAGACTGCAAATGAAGAATCCCACTTGAGCTGAAAGACGGTTGTTATTATACATAAACAAAGTCCCTTTAGTATCCAATCCCTGCTGTGACTGCAGGTGGTGGCACTGCCATGGTGGCTCTGCCGGTCTGGGCCCTGGAAAGTCTGGCAACTGACAGCTAGACCAGCCACTAAAACACCAGCTTCAAGCACTGAGGCTATGTTTAGCGCTGAAGCAGCTGTCGAGAGCACCAAAATAGATGCAACTGAATGTCAGCCACATTCAACCCGACATTTTTAAGCATGTATCCATTTTCTATACGAGAATGTTAGCGTCGACACTCAAGCCCAAGAATGATTGGTAAGTCGTGAGATAAAGGTGGTATGCTTTTGTGCACTTGTTACAAGCTTCTATTATGCTTAAACCGAAATGCGGATGCGCCTTGGCTGGAGGGTTCAAAATGGTTTCAATAGCTGGCGCCATAGAACCATGTTGCATCGAGCTGAAGCCAAGTGCGAAGGCTAATGATAAATTCCGTTCCCAAATGGAGCATGACAATTGCGGCTGAGCAGTCGTGCATGTTTTAGTCTCCAAGCCAGCATTCGCATGTCGGTTTTCAGCCTGTCCCCGTGTCCCGGAAACGTTAAGGTTCAAATCATCAAGCCACATTCTGACTCTTCTGACCCGTCTTTTATTCTTGTATTTATTTTGCTTTCAGCCTGTGATCATGGGAGGTTTCAGATAGTGTGCCTTGCATAGCGTGGCGCTACGGGTCAATGGAAGTAACGTCTATTCTTTATTCTTCCCATCTTTCGTTACTTCGATACATTCTCTGCTTTTTAAAACCCCCATCATCCCTTTAAGCATACTGGAGTCTATCCTCAGTCCACTTGGGGCGGAGATATTCGCTGTCAAATTTGACATCAAAGCTCGAACTATGCGCGTAATCCACCTCCCACTCAACTTTGACCTCACCACCTTCAGCACTCTGACTCCAAACCGTGACCGCAATCGTGTTCTCTCCGCTGTAGTTAAGTACACCAGGAGGAACAGGGAAAGAAATCTGGTTGCCAATGTAGGGGTTAAATCGACCATACTGGTAACCGTTGACGAAAAGCAAAACGCGGACGCGGTTACTGTAGCCCTTCTTTGAGGGAGTGAAGGTTGTGTTGGAAGGGGCTGTGAGCTTGAATGAGATTCCAACGTCGAGACCGTCGGGAATATCGAGATCGACGGTGGTTCTGTAGGCGCGGACTCCAGCGGAAGGGTTGACCAGAGTTCCTTGCTTGGATGAGTAGGACTTCCATTTCTGGTCAGAGAAACCGGGCAGATGAGCACCGATACGCTCGACATACAGACCACCTTCGTTGAGAGGACCTCGGATTGGGTCAATAACTTCGCCTTCCACGCTTCCGGCATGTCCAGCAATCTTCCACTGAGAAAACTTGTAGCCATCCTTGGCAGAGCCGATGAGAGTAGCATTGGTGATACCTCGAGGATCAAGGGCGCCTTCACGAAGATCATGACCAGAGTTATCCATCAAAACAACCAGGATATTCTCCTTCTTGGACAAAGTGGCATTCTTGAAAGAAAAATTTTGCCCGGACTGTCCGACGGTAGCGTTACCAAGGTAAGAGCCAATGTAGTCGGAGTTCAACCAAACAGAGTAACCAAAGGCCAAACCACCTGTGATATTCAAATATACACCGGTGGGAGCCTTGTCGGTTGTGGGGAATGTAGCCCTGTAGATGTGGTTTCCGTAGTGAACATTGTATTCATCAACATACAGAACGGGGTTCTTCAGATCGGGAACAAGGACCTCATTGGTTGTGTTTTTCTTGTTGGCGACTGAAGCCGAGTCAACAATTTGATCAACAAGGTCTAGAAGGATGAGAGAGCACTTACCAACCCACGTTGAGGCAGACGTCCTGTAGTCAGATTTGATCTCAGGCAAACTATCGGCGTATTTCCATGACTCGAGCTTGGGAAGCTTGACCTTGGAAGGACCTTTGAGCTTAGCAGTGTACTTGTGGCCCTCTTTGGACGACACCTTGACCTTCTCCCCATTCCATGAGATCGAATTCAAAGACTCGGAAGCAAAGACGGTGATTTCGGTGGACTTGTCGAGGTCACCCTCTATGTTGAGCTGCCCTTCCTTAACAGTAGTATGGCGGACAAGGTAAGGTCCATGAACCAGGACTATAGAAGTTAGCCTATTTCTTCGTTCGCGATTCCTTTTGATAACATACCAGTCTGATTCACAGGCGCAAAAGGATCGTTGTCCAGTGTTGGTGCCCAAAACTTATAAGCAGTCTGACGATCAGCCAAGACAATGGTCGAGCCATCCTTCAGGCTAAGAGTGAAAAGGCCCTTCTTCTGAGTATAGTTGACTGTGACACTCTTCTTGCCGGCCTTGACATTGAGCCCCTTGAGCGACTTGTCATGCTTGAGCTCGGTATGTCCCTTGAGAGTGACCTCTCCATGCTCACCCTCGGGTAGCCAAAGGACAATAACCTCCTTCTTGTCAATGACAGCGTATGTGAGAACCTCAGCGGTAGTATAGAGAAGAGTCTTCTCGCCGAAGTGGAAGTCAGTGGGGATAATCTTGGACTGGTGGCCGTTGATAGTGATGTGGTCATTTTGAGGAATGGTCAATTCGCCGTCAGAAGTGTTGACGCGAATCTTGAAGATCTCCTTTGTACCTGATGGTGAGTAATCGTGTCGAGCTACGTAGAAGGCCGCATGATTATTATCATGTCGAAGTTCAGAAATCAGAACATCTTCATTGGTTGAAAGGGATGTGCTGTTTATAACTCGGTTGGTTTTTGTAAGATCGTGCGCAACGCGAGTGAACAGCGTCAACGACTTGGTCTCGTAGTACTTGTCCCAAATTTTACGGTTCTCAGAGATAGGGGAAGAGTAATCGTAGCTGGTGGCAACCACGGGACAAGCGAACCAGCCCCAGTTGGTACCACCGTACATCATGTAAAGTGAGATCGCCGTGGCCTGCTGAGCAACCAAGTCACGGTAGAAGATGTTGGCGAAATCGGGGCCAATGTCACCTGGGCAGCCGCCCTCGGGGCCACCCCAGGGGTTGTAAGATCCGCCCTGGAACTCGGGCAAGAAGTGAGGTTGGGCTGGAGACTGCTTTGAGAAGTATGTGACGTAGTCTTGAATGTTATAAGGCACGTATTCGCCGTTGGTACCGGTGCACTCATCGAGGTTGCAGCTCCAGCAGGAAGGGTAACTGTCTACACCAGTGACATCGACGTTTCCAGTTGCATTAGCTTCGAAGTCGTTGGACCAAGAAAAGGTTCGCTGAAGGAGTTAGAGCCTTGATCACAGCATGATAGCTGATGTATAGTCTCACAGTATTTGGGGCGTTGTGGAATACCGGCACATCGATGCCAGCGTCCCTAGCAGCATCTTGTAGAAGCTGCATGTAATTCGCAATGGGCTTGTTCAAAATTCGTTTGTCATCGTTCTTCCACTGACCACCCAGTTCGTTTTCGATCTAAAAACGATTAGTCTTTGTCTTTAATAACCGAACCGCGAGCAATTGGTTCATGCCTGGAACATAGCGACGTTGCCGCCATTAGTAATAAGGTGTGGCTCAATAATCTTGGAGATTTCCGTCCAGTATTTTGACCAGGCTTTGGTGTATCTACGGTCATCGTTTCGTAGCTTGCCGTACTCGCCGGTCGTCACCCATAGAGGAAATCCTCCCGCGTTGGCTTCAGCGTTTACGTATGGACCAGGGCGAATCAAAAGATATAGACCGAGCTCTTTTGCCAGTGTCATGATAGACACAAAGTCGTGCGCACCGTTCTCGAAGTCGAGGGCTCCGGGAGAAGCCTCGTGGTAGCCCCAGCTGTTGTAAATGCTGAAGGCATTGAAACCGGCCGCTTTGATCTTTTCTAGTAAGTCGCGCCAAAGTTCGGGACTACAAACGTCAATAACGGGGCTTGTGGTTCTGGTAAGGATAAAGCGTACACTGGTAGACGCCAGTAATGAAACTCTCCGGAGAAGACAAAGATTCGTTCGCCATTGATGAGGTAGCTATGATCGTCCCTGCAACGATTGATAAGGATTGGAACCGCAGTATGATTTTGGTGAATTTACCATTGAACGGTATTGGTCAGCCCATTGTTTTGAATTGGGACATTGCCATTCTCTTTAGCGACTGAGAACCCTGCCAAGGCCAAGAGCCCGACGGTAGAGAGTGAAAGCAGCTTCATTCTCAACTCAATGCCTTTAACAAGCAATACGCGCGAGCAATTCGACAGGACACTCTAGGATTTTTGTCTTGGTATATGTACATTTCCAAAATGACCAGCCTCGGTGGTCAATAACCCGCATTGCGTGCATGTCATGACATAACTTACAGCTCACGAACCTGTCGATCGCAGCCCGGGAATTCGGTCTTGCTCGCCGGCCATTGAGGGGTAAAGATCGACCAAAAGCGGGAAAAATGCATCAATAGGAATTTTGCCGTTGTTGCGATATTAGCCGCAAAGTAGCATCGGCAGCTGTTGGACAAGACTCTATTATGCCAGATGACACTTTACCCCACACTCACCCGCATTTCTATTGATGCGGCTCTAGAGTTTTGGCATGTCATTTCATCCGCATCGGCCTTCTTTGCCCTTTTTGTATCGCATATCGTAACTGAATTAGTGCAGTCAAAAACACCTTGCGGTTTGTAGAAAGTGCGCTGTGTGTTGGTACCTTGCTTATAAATTAAGTAAGTTTTAGTGCGCAATTAAGAAGGTAGAGCGACTGCCAAGCTTGCGCTTTCTTCACGGCAAAGAACTCAACTGCGCAATTCATGTCCTATCATATTGGTGGACATCTACCAAGGCTTTTTCAGCGTCAATGGCACCGAGGATGCGTCTGCCAGCGCGCAATGCAGACATCGAAGATTGATCAAGTGAATTGCCTTGTGTTTTGCTCCTAATCTCTCTATCCCGTTATGACAACCGTTCCTGTAGGCTCAAAAGTCTCTGTTCCGTCCTTCATGTTTCGACTTCGTCCAAACTTTGCTCTCGCTTGGTCTATTCCCTGAGCAGATCATGCTGATCTGTAGGTATATCAAATAGTATGACGTCGATTGTGCAGATCCGGCGTAATCTTCGTATGCAATCTGTATACCGCTATCGGGTTGTCTATTCAGTACTCGCCTCTACAATGCAGTCACTTGGATCCAATCCGCCACAAAATGCATCACATTCTCTTCAAAGCACTCACACGGCTCTCCGTAGCTCGGGTAAACCAGCTGAGTTCTCGTAAACCGTCGAACCCATGCGGTAGTCCCGGCCAAAGATGGAACTCAACCTCAACATGCTCATCAGCCAACCTATTCGCATACCTCAAGCTCTCATCTCGAAAGAGGTCCAGTGATCCAATGTCGATATATGTAGCCGGCAGACCTCGTAGAGTGGCGGCCCTAGCTGGTACAGCATAAGACAAAGCCTGAGTATCATCACTCTCCCGGAGCTTAGAGAGATAAGCATCCCATGCAACTTTGGCGCCAGCTGGTCTCATTCCTAGAACTGCGAGATACGGGTCATCGTCTTTGAGATTGTACTGATCGTCCAGCATGGGGTAGATCAGCAGTTGTTTCGCGATCGGCGGGTCGAGTTGATGGTCTCTTGCTATCAAGGCAGCGCCAGCAGCTAGACCCCCGCCAGCACTGTCTCCGTACAAGGCGATTCTGGCTGGATCGACGTTGAGTTCTGCAGCGGACTTGGATACAAACTGTATAGCGGCCCAGGCATCTTCAAGTGCTGCAGGAGCAGGGTCCTCTGGAGCCAACCTGTAATCAACGGCGAAGTAAGGTAACTTTGCGGCATTTGCAAAACGCGCAATTTGGGGCGCGAAGGGTGGTACTGTGCATGCCACATAGCCTCCCCCGTGGAAATAAATAACAGCAGGAGTAGGTTTTTCTGAGGCGAGGGTTTCTTCACATGCAAAGCGGGTGACTTGTATCTCCGCTCCGTCGTGGCTCTTGACTGAGTAAACAGTTTCTTTAACTCCGGGCGGATACGTCGAATTGGTAACAACCTGGCGGATGGTGTTTTCGATACTAGATCTCAGTTCGTGAGCCGTCTGTGGAGGATCAGCCCTGGGACCCTTGGCGGGAGATCCAATTGCCTTGTAGTATTCAGGGTCATATCTGAGGCCGGTCATAATGATAACTATGTAGTTCGAGAACGAGGTAGTTCCCTGAAAGGCGCCGCGGGTGTAAGCATTTTATATCAGTCAGCTTGCCTGAATATAGCCTATTTGTGCAACCCCGCACGAACCTTTCAATGTTTTGAATGTTTGTTGCTATATTGCTTTTGGGGCTATCAGCCAAGCAACAAGCACAAAACCAAGTCATTCACATGTCAAAGATCTGGCTGAACTTCCGACTGCTTCCAAGCCGACAAGCTGGCGCTGCTCCGGCAATAATTCATGTAATAAGCTTACGTATATCTTGCCAGGAATGATTCCTCCTTAAAGATGGTGCTTTCACCGTCCACCACTTACACCAGACTCTTCATTTCCGGAACATAAGTCGAAATAGCTGATGACTCGGCGGGAATGTTCAGGGGTGATAGCGCGGTGATAAAAGACGGATACTAAGTTCGATGTTATTGTACAGTAATATGGACAGAACACGCCACACGGGACGATCGTCATATGCTAAAGCTTAATAGTTGCTCAGCCTGGAATAGTATGAGCTGTTGGTTGGCAACTCTTGTCTTTGATCACGCATTAAAGTCATGGTCATAGCTTGCGGAAACACGTGTATATTATAGGGTAATAATTTTTAAGGCGGAAAAAGAAAGAAGGGATGGAAAGAAAGGAGAACCCACCATACGTGTTTATCGGCGTTGTGGGAGAAAACGAGGAGTTCAAAATGTAGACGTTAGCCTAAAGTCCCAATCGTTGAAATACCTTTTTGAACAGCTACCGAGGTTCCTCATAAACATATGTGCCGCTTTAATTATGAACGGGAAGCCGGCTTCACTTGAAGTGCCGTGGGAACCCCACGCACTAACAAGGGTATACGAAAACGACCATCCATTTGACAGGCCAGGGGATACGACCATGATTTTTAAGGGTTGACGAAACACGAGAACTTTATGCACCAAACAGAAAAACGCAGTTCTTCTGCCCATAGTTACAGGATTCTGTGTGTATCACGGGATTCTCTGATCAGGCATGCAAATCGATCACAACCCACCGTAGATCCCTTTGGTGCCTTATCACCACATATAATAAAACGTGCCGCTATGGTAATCAGGGATAATCTCAAGTCATCACGCTCGTGAGTTTTGTGACAGGTAAATTGAACACTGTAACCCAATCGCTTATTCCTTCGCTCCCCACCAACGTTACAAAGCTGAAAAAATACAAAACCAATATTAAACTCTAAACGACGCCTTAATCTATTTCATGTAGGGACGCGCCGGCGGTTGAGAGTAATTGTCTAACCAGACAGGGCTAGAGGTGGGATGATCACTGAGAGAACGAGACAATCAACAAGGATGTGGTTCAATGCCTAACTGCAGGGAGAGAGAGAGAAAAAATTGCACATACAATAGAAGAGAGGGAGGGAACCCAAATTCAGAAGTTTCAAGACCTATTGGCTTGTTAAATGACTTTTTGTCTCTCGACGACGTCAGACCTGCGAGCAATACTATACTCGGAACTCTTTGCAGAAACTCTTCGGCAAAGGCTTGGCTCTCGTCAATTGCCTCTTTTTCCACTTGCGTACTGGATCGACTTTATTAACTGTTTGTTCAATGTCCTCAGAAAGACACAAAACCAAACCATCAAACTAAAAAAACAAAAAAGACTCCGGCAAGAGAAAAAAAAGAGACAAAACAAAACGGCTTTTTGGCGTCGGATCGGCCCGCGTTAACGATTGCACTACCTACGGATACTTTGTCAACATCCATAATAACGACAAATGGCAGACACAGCAGACAATGGACACGACTCGAGTTCAGTGAGAAGTGCTGGAGGAGGATCCACAGACCGGGTAATGCCTGCGACAAAACCGACACTCACCGCCTCGTCCTCATCCAACATTTCCAATTACGCCTCTAGCGTCTCAAGCGACCAGAGTCAGAGCCACAGTAATAACCTGACAGGGAGTGGAAGTGTGGGTATACCCGGAACTCCAGTGAGCCGACGCTCAGGCGGATGGGATCGGCAAACGCTTTCCCCTGCCGCTGCTGCAAGGGTCCGAGATGATGTGAGTACAGAAAAAAAGACAAGACAAGACAAGACAAGATATGATATGATATGACATGATCATTCTGTTTGTTGAGACTCAATTGAACTAAAACTGACTGTCAAGAAATAGCCTACCAATGATGACTATGCTCCTCATCAGTCAAGCAGTTTACGTCCCAGTAGCGAACTTCTGGACGACTCTTCCGATTCGTCTGATGAATACGTGTCGACTTATAAGCCATTGAAGACGTAAGAACTAGCTTCTATCAAGGCATAATGGTCGGATGCTAACTCGGTCAGTGCATCACGCTCGAAACGTTTCTTCCAGTCTATGGTCAGCAAATTCACAAAATCTTCTGTTCGTACGTTTCTCACGAGCCACAATTCGCCAGTCATCAGCAACTAATCACAAACCATGCATAGGTTACGGATATGTGCCAAACAATCAGGTATTGCATATACTTCCCTTAAACCTCAGACTCTATGCTAATTCTCATTCTAGCAAGAACAAGATAGAAATGGTATTTATTGAAACTGTCCCTCCAAATATCTGCTTGCGTTCCTGACACTTTTTCACCAGTCATACAACACACCGTGATTATCAATGTCTTTAAAGGACAACTTCACTTATCACCTCTGACATCAAGACCAAAGCGGGTGCTTGATGTAGGCACTGGAGGTGGAATATGGGCACTGGTAAGTTCCCGCATTTTGTGAAGAGTCAGGATCTGTACCCCATGACTAACACATGCGTTTTAGGAATTTGGCAAGTATTTCGCAATATCTTTCTGCGTTATGTAGGCTAACAACCGTGGTGTTCCTATAGCCCAAAAACATCCTTACTGTTCTGTAATGGGCGTCGACATCGATCCAGTCCAGCCTCCCTATACAAAGTCCAACTGTACCTTCAAGACAATGGACATCACGCAAGAATGGGATTTTGCCGGCGGCGGCAACTTTGACTTCATCCATATCCGACAACTTGGCGATATCAACGATAAACTAAAGTTGGTCCAATCGGCCTTCGAGAATCTGAGGCCAGGAGGATGGGTTGAACTCACAGAATGGATTGCCCTTCTTCAATCACCGAATCATTCACTAGATGGCACTGCTTTCCGCAGATGGAACGATCTGCTGGAAGAAGGACTGCAGAGTTTCGGTACAACGTTAAAATACCCAGAGAATTTCAAGTCATTGCTGCAGGATGCAGGGTTTGAGCCTGTCATCGAAACAAGAAACGGCGCGCCGACGAACGCGTGCTATCCTGGGAAGAAGTTGCAGCGCATAGGTCATCTAATGACTCAAAACTGGATGCTTATTATCGAGCCGTTAACTATGCCTGTTTTCACGCAAGGACTGGGCTGGACCCCGGAGCAAGTGAAGGCACTTCTCACGGAAGTGCGGAGAGAGATTGGTAACACAAAATATCATTCTTTCATGACACTGTTCGTACCCCTTCTCTGTTAACCTCAGAAAATTGTTAGCAGACTTCGTACTAACATTTGCAACCTAGAATAACCGTCTGTGCCCAAAAACCATGGGATGGAATACCCAGATCATCAAGTTCAACCTCAGCGACAGCCTCTAGATCTGAATCTTCTCTTCCTCAGGGCAGCAGAGCGGGTACTCCGCTTCCATTCCTAGGAGATACACCACTCTGAGTGTCATCCCAAATAGAACTTTCGTAAAGGTCACAGCAGGCTAGGCCAGGATATCTTCAATGATCAATAGTGTGTAGGCTTTCAGACTTTGGGATATAATGGGGCTTATATTAACCACGGAAAATATGGATAGACATGTGGTAGGAGTATCGAAAGACGTATAGATCTTGAACAAGCGAATATATAATTCGGATGACTACTAATGCCTATTTCTGTTGACAAAGCGTCGACTATTTAAGCACGAAAATACAAACCTATAATATATAGTAAGTTCCAAGATCATAAAGAACAAATCGTAATTCCTCAAACAATCATTCGAGAAACCCTAGCCGCCAGATCCTGAATACTATACGGGTTCGTCAAGTCATTGATAGGGAGGTCAATCTGGAAGGCGTATCTGGCCCATGATCTAACCTCAATAGCAATGAGCGAATCCATTCCGTACTGGATCGCCGACCTCGTTGGTTGGATGTCGTCAATCTTGATCGAAAGGACTTGAGCGAGCTTGGCAACAAGAGCAGCACAGACGACAGGCTGCAAAGCAGCATCTTTGCCTTCAGAAGAATCACCCAACCGGCCCAGAGTGTTTCGGAAAGCCTTGACGGCTGTCTGGACCGCGCTCTCTCCACTGCTGGCATCGGCATCACTTGCAGCGTTGTCAGCGGCTCTGGAACGCAGTAAACCGAACTTTGCGTCCTTTGCCCAAGACTGCCATTCTGCTGTGGCTTTGTCGATCATACCAAAACTGAGAACAATTTGACTCTGCACAAAGTCGTCATAGACAGAGTCCCTAGCTACAGCTGGATTCTGAGGCAAGCCCGTGGCAATAGCACCCTCGACTACCCGCAGAACGTCGCGTACTGTAATGGGTCTTAGACCACGAGACAGCAAGGCAGACTGGATCTCAGGACGCTCGCTGATATTGCCGACATGTTCCACAAAGCCGAGATCTACAGACGAAGCCGGAAGACCAAGACTTTGACGGTACCGAGCGAACGCGTCAAGGAAAGTACTACTTGCCGAGTAGTTTGACTGGCCCTCATTGCCCAAAATTCCACAGCCGGAACTGAGCATGACGAAGAACTCGAGGTTATGACCCTGAAGGCAGTTGTGGAGGTTCAAGGCGCCATCGACCTTCGGACCAAATACCGCGCCAAAGTCTTCCAAGGTAATGTCCTCGAAAAACCGGTCCTAAAAGAGTGTTAGATAGATACAAACGAGAATAGTCAGGTTCCAGAAGACTCACGCTAAGTCTCAGTGCCGAGTGAATGACACCTCCGACAGGAGTGTTGATGCTGGCGATGAGGCGTTCGACAGCTGAACAATTGCCCACGTCGCAGACCTCCACCCTGGCATTGCATCCATAAGACGATAGTTGCTGCAAGAGATCATCAGATTGCGAGGCCTTGGCGACCGAGCTGGTGGCCAGAATGAGGTGTCGAGCGCCATAACTGGCCATCCAGACTGCAATAGCACGTCCTAAACCACCAAGGCCACCTGTAATGATGTAAGTCTTTCGCGAATCGAAGCCATAAGTCTTAGGTCGTGTCTATAAGATAATGAGGTTAGATCCGAAGACTTCTCGTGAATGGGAGCTGGAGTGCCTACCTTGATCAATTGCTCATCGTCGACATTCGTAAGTGAAATGACCTGCTTTTCCTGATTGTCTTCAGACAGTGTCGAAAAAGCAGATTGCAATGAGTGAAGCTCAGACACCGAAGCTGACATGTCAATATCAAGCTCTTGTCTCTCAACCATACCAATGACTTGGTCCAGCAACCTGATAAAACGGACAGTTAGCTGGCGGAGAACAAACAGAAAAGATAGAGAAAACTTACTCTCCCATGTCCTCCTTGCTCTCATGATACGCATCCGTAAGATCGATAGTCGCAAACATGACGTTCTTGTTAGGACGAAGAATGCCTTCATCCCCATTTACTTCACCAGAACCGATTTCAACATATGTTCCACGATTCGCGACCAGATGAGAGAAGACCTCATATTGGCCAGGTCGAGTGTTCAATACAAGCTTGTAAGCTTGGCCATTGCTGGCACGAGAAGTGGTAATGCGGCCGGCGTTTGTTGGGATAGTGAAAATTTTCGATGCGCTGACGCCGTTCTTAGTGAGAAGCGATTTGTCACCTTCACTGATGGTGGCGTGAACATCGAGCTTGAGCGCCTTCGCTGTTTTGATCAAAGCAATGCCTTGAGTTGAGGTTGCGTTGGCGACGAGAATTTTCTATTCCATGTTAGCACCCTACAAGATATGATGGTGAAAGGATGTACATACCTGGCCTATTGAGACTCTAGCAGGCGTGGTCAGCGCGTATAAAGCAGTGACAAAATGTGTCGGAATCGCCGCCGCATCCTAATACAGACTTAAGTTAGTTGTATACTCTTATAGCGCAGTGCTATTTGCTGTACGGGACGACATACCTCGAACGAAAGCCAGTTAGGAATCTTAACACAGCAACTTGAAGGGGCCAAGTATCGTGTAGTAAAGGTTCCTTGGCCGATGACAGCGACTCGATCTCCTGGTCGGAGTGATGTGACATCAGCGGCGCAATTCATGACAATACCGGAGCACTCGCGGCCGAACTCCATCGCCGCAAGAGAGCCTTGGGCGATTCGCCCATCCTAACCCAAAGTTAGTGATTGTTGACCGTGAATGTAGAGTACCTACTCTCTCGTCGAGTCCGACAGCCTTGACCTCAACAATAACATGTCCATGTGGCAATGTCGAGCACTTATCATCTTGAGCCATGGTCAAGCTCTCCAAGATCCCTGGTTCTCCCACGACCAGGCGATGAGGAGTCTCCACCACCTGGCTTGTAGGTACTTCCATCTCCCGAGCGGGGCCAAAAGCATCCTCCAGGCCGGCATCCTTCACGAGTCTGCACGTCCAGAGCTGTCCGTCTTTTTCAGCCACTTCATAGTCCAGCTTGGAGATCGGGTCATTGTGAGAGTAATGGATCCGTTCCAAAGCGTGATAGATGACATTGGCTGCAGTGTTATCCTCACTGCTCAAATCCAGCGTGTACAGCTCCAGTTGGCTGTTCTCCATTCTGAGGGTTCGCGCGAAACCTGTCACCAGGCCTCCTGTTCGGTTCTGCGGGTTAAGGTATACCTTGCGGGTAACCCAGATGCACTTGATAGGTTTCGTAAACCATGCCTTCAAAGCATCCAACTGCTGCGGTCCAAGGGAAGTAAGCAAACTTCCTTCAGCCTCGTCCACAAGGATGAGCCACTCTCCAGACCATTCCCGAGAAGTAAGATCTTCTAAGCGACTAGATGTCGTGGTAATACCACGCTTGACGAGATATTGTTCGATCTGGCCCTGAGTAGATGAACTGCTACCAACTCCAGCGATATGCACTTTCTGGTCTGAAAGTGGCTCGGGCGGAGTGTAGTCAACCGGCTTTGCTCTGGCCGTCATCACGATGGTACTTGAGATCTGATCGGTGGCGCTCTTATCACGTCTAGCCTCGATCTCGGAAACGTTGTCGAAGTCCGCAGCGAGCTCTTGTCGCCATTCGTCCATAGAAAGTCCAGGCCCGGAACGGCCTGGGGATCGAGGACGAAGCCACCAGCCAGTCAATGGTCCCTGCAGGATAATTAGTTGCGGAACCCGAATGAAGCTTTTTAGAACATACCCAAAGGAAGTTGGCGGAAGTGAGATCTACACGCTCGGATATTAGCTCATCTTGTGTATCAAAGAAGTGCAGCATCGTTACTTACCCTCTGAGAGCTCACCAACCAAGAGGTAGCCATCATCACGTAGCAGTGAACGAATGTTCTTCATCGCGAACGGCAAATCGGCGGTTGCGTGCAGGACCTAAAAGTGATTGATCAGTGATCGGCAGTATGTGCTGCGACAAACGTCTGGAACCTACATTGGCTGCAACCACAAGGTCATACTTCTCTTCACCAAAACCTTGCTCAGAAATATCCTTCTCGATGTCGAGAGTCTTGAAATCCATCCTATCCCAAGTGGCGAACTTCTTCTTGGCCTTATCGAAGAAACCAGCTGAGATGTCTGTGAAAGTAAAAGATTGGTATGCGTTTGGCCCTCCAGCCTTGGAGAAGCCGTGCAGCAACTCAGTGGTTGCACCGCCTGTTCCAGCTCCAATCTCCAAGATCTTCAGGTTGGGGTTCTTGTGCGCGAGAAGTTCGGCCACTGAGCGTAGCTTCTGGTTCATGCTGGTTGTGAAAATACTCTCCTCGTAGAATCTGTAAAGTAAATTGTTCTCTAGCCAAACAGCAAGCGCTTCGACTTCTCCGCGGAAGATTCTAGCCATGTTGATGGCTAGCTGCGATACAATGGAGGCATCCACAGTCTCAGAGATTCCGGAGTTTGCAACAACCTTTAGCATGGCGCCTTGGATTGTGGCAAATCCATTCTGCTTGTGCCGCGCTGCGAGCCTTTCTTTGTGCAACTCTGCTTGTTCCAGCAACCAGCTATGGTACGATTGCAAGTGCGGTGCTAAGTCCTTGCCCTTCTCGATACCATTCTCGACGATGAGAGGTATGAGTTCCTTCACCAAGTCTTCGAGATTGACAAGCTTCTTCTCTGACGGAAGACTCTTGATCTGGATTGAGTTGGCGACATCGTTGTTTGAGATGTCGCCGATGTCGGGCTTCCAGGTGAGCCGCAACCAAGGAAGGGTAGTTTGATCTTCACCCGTGGCTCTGTCCATTTGTAGACCCTCGACGACGAAGAAAGGTTTGGAGAGCGAGTCATAACACTGAACGGTTCCTTGAATACGACTGAAACCAACAGGCGATGTGTTGGTAGCACAGCATGCGAGGTCTGTCTTGTCGGCTGGCATGCGGATGGAGATCTTCTTCATGCGTGATGGCAGAAGCAATGTATCAATTTCTTGGAAATATCCAGAACGATTGGCCAACGCAGGCGTTTGTAGAGCTGCATCCATCATGGCCGGGTGCAAGAGATATCGCTGACCGCCAACTGGGGATTGAGCAGTCGACGCCATGTCGATCTTTGCAGCACAAGCCGAGAGGCCTGGGCGAACACGGACTTCAGAAAGGAGCTGGAACTTGGGACCGTAGCCATATCCAACTCTTTCCAGTGTCTTATAGTAGCTCTTCAACGGTACCTGGAGGGGCATGTGATGCCAAGAAGTTCTGGATTGGGAAGAAGCATCGCCATCGCCCGCTAAATGTCGTCAGATTATGTCTTCAATCGTGTTACTGTCTGTTACTCACCTTCTAAGACTACAGCCTTTCCATGACAATGGCGGATATCGACGTCACCTCTAAGTGAGGATATAGTAAAGTCGTACCCTGTCTCGTTAGATCTGGCGTTATCGCTTCGTGGGATCAGGGTGAGGAACAGCTCAATAGCACTTTCGTCGGGAAGAATGATGGAGTTTGAGAAGACAAAGTCTTCCAATTCGAACAAACAGTTTGCCCAATCAATCTCTTTAGTCTCTTCATGCAATTGCATCATGGCCTCCACGACCATTGCGATACCGGTAGTGAAGGACAGGGTGACAATGCCGTTGACCTATCACGAGTCAGTCTTGCTTTGAAATTGAAGAAGCTCTGCTTCACCTACCTGGTGGTCGACAAGCCAGGGCGCATCTTCTATCGAAACCTTGTTCCTCCATGTAGGTGCAGAAGGGTTCGCGCCTCGGCAGCGCGTGCCTAGAATCTCATGACGTGGTGCTTTGCGGAAACGCCAGTCAGAACTGTTTCGTGGCTCAGTCCACGGTGTGGAAGAGTAGTCCCAAGCATAAGCGGGAAGATTGTCTTGAATATGATTGGGAAGACGACCAGGCTTGCCTCCGTGCAAAAAGATGGCCTTGTTTACTTGGTCTAGATTCAGACGCTTTCCATTGAGGACCAAGTCTCCTGCAAGACCCATGAGCTGTTGGCTTGTGTCTGCATTCCGGAGCATAGTGGAAAAGTAGGGCAGTTGGGGCGCCTCAGTGAGAGACTTCAGAATCTCAGATGTTGGTCGCGAAAGTAGTGAATGCGGCCCAACCTCGACACATGAGCCGAACTTGCGATCTGTTTGAGTCATAGCCAATGTCACA
Organism: Fusarium aywerte; assembly: GCA_013186375.1. Lineage (NCBI taxonomy): Eukaryota > Fungi > Ascomycota > Sordariomycetes > Hypocreales > Nectriaceae > Fusarium > Fusarium aywerte. The sequence continues at coordinate 85,598 of JABCQV010000066.1, forward strand.
GCATCAGTGTACAGAACTGGCGACACGAGGTTTGCACCCCAGTAGTCCGCACCGACTTCAGTTCCTTCAAGCTGACGACCGGTAACAGACGAGTACATGGGGACCCGTCCTGTCTTGGGATGGAGGGTATTATGAAGACGCCCGACATAATCGTCGAGCACGCTCTTCATGGACCGAGTGTGGTAGGCTCTAGTAACGGCCACATTCCTAGACACAATGCCATGACCGCTAAGCTCGATAGCGACGTTCTGAATGCCCTCGGCGGGGCCCGCAAGAGTCAGATTCTGGGGTCCGTTGAAGCATGCAATCTGCACATCATTTCGTTCCAATGCATCTTGCAACTTCTTTGCCTCGGGTGCGCTTCTAACAGCGAGCATAGCGCCTGCAGGAGCGTTCTCACAGGCTATACCTCGATAGTAAGCGACCGTGATGGCTTCCTTGGCGGTAAGAGCACCACAAGCGTACGCGGCCGCGGTCTCTCCACCGGAGTGGCCAACGACGCCATCGGGGAGCACACCCCAACTAGCCAGCACATCAACAAGAGCAATCTGTACAGCCAAGGAAAGAGGATGGGCGAGCGTTGGTGAGTTTGTCTCCTCTGGTGTGAGCTCCACAGTGAGCTTATCTTCAGGGAAGTTAGCAATCGTCAAGAAGGAACTTCAATCCGTTGTTTTTGGACGTACCTGTCAAGGACCATGTAGACTTCTCCGAGGACGAAAGTCCTCTGATTACCTCATCAAGCTGGTATAAAGTGTTGCGCGCCACTGGGGATGTCTCGAGTAGACGTTTGCCCATCTGGGACCATGTCGCTCCTTGCCCCGTGAATGTGAAAAGAAGCTTGGGTTCATCTCCACCGGTTGGCGCTTGATTTGATTTCAGCGCGTTGCCCTCAAGTTGCTGAATGAGGTCGCCAACTGTTTTCGCAACAGCGAAGGACTTCCATGGCCGAATATGGATCTGACTTCGAGCATTCAGCGCTGTAATGAGAGGGCCAGTCAGGTTGTGACACTCTTCGTGGTTCTTGAGGAACTCAAGGAGGTTGGCGGTGTTTTTGTCTCGAGAATCCCGAGACGCGCCAGACGTAAACACAAGGAAGGAAGGGTTATCGGCTTGCGCCTCCTTCTCGTCATGACCATTGACACCGTTGGACCCCTGTACGCCATTAAGAGACCCGTTAGTAAACTTGGATGGGTCGTAAAACTCGACGACAGCGTGCGCAGTCGATCCGCCGATACCAAGAGAGTTGACACTGGCTCGTCGTAGGAGTTTGGAAGGCCAAGGTTGTGGACTAGTGGCAACACGAACTCTCCATCCATCAAAATCAACTAGAGAATTAACGGTTAGCTGATTGACACATAGATACGGGAAAAAGAGGCCATACTCTTTGGGTTGGGTGTTTTATAATTGGTGTTAGGAGGGATTTCGCCCTTCTCCAACGCCAAGACCACTTTCATGAGACTGCTCAAGCCACTGGCCGCCTCCGAGTGTCCAACGTTTGGTTTTGTCTGTACTCGTATTAGTCTATTGTGTTCACTAAAAGCTTGCGCAAGAAGATTGTAGAACTTACTGAACCAACCCAAAGTGCATCTTGAGTTTTGTGACTTTCACTGAACACCTCACCCACAGCACCCAGCTCTATACAGTCACCTACGGGTGTACCCGTTCCGTGGCACTCAAAGTACCCCGTCTCACTGAAACTATCAATCCCAGCTTGGGCGTAAGCCTGCAGAATGGTATCTCTTTGAGCTCGGCCAGAAGGCTCGGTGATTGCTGGAGTTGCACCAGAACTGTGGTCATCAGCTATGGGCGCGTTGATTGAATGAGAGATAGACTTACCTGTTGGATGAGGTACCTCTAATGACAGCTCTAATACTGTCTCCGTCTCTGATCGCGTCGCTGAGTCTTTTGACATAGACAGCGTTAGTCCCCTCACCACGGCCATATCCATTAGCGCTGGCGTCAAATGTCTTACACTGACCGTCTGCGGCTATAGCACCGAGTCTAGTCAGGGACAACGCATAATCAGGACTCAGGAACAGATTTGATGCACCGATCACAGCACCGTCACACTCCCCGGCTTGGAGTGCTTGGCAGGCAAGATGCAAGGCGACTAAAGAGCCGGAACAGGCTGTATCAATGGTAACACTGCAGACCCAATGTCAGGATGTCGATCAGCTACTCTATAGGCTGGCTATAACATACCTAGGACCACCAAGGTCGAGCGCATGGCTGATACGATTCGCAAGCATAGTGCGTGTCGTTCCAATGGCGATAAAAGTTGGAAGATATTCAGGGTCCTGCATCAACATGTCGTGATAGTCACTCACGAACATCGCGCAGTAGCAGCCAATCTTGGACTTGGAGATCGTTTCCATAGAAATATTGGCTGACTCGAGACACTCGTATACGACCTCAAGTAACTGCTTCTGCTGCGGATCCATGGCCGTTGCCGTGTCTTTGCTTATACCGAAGAACTTGTGATCAAACTGCTTGATATCTCCCTTGACGAAGTGAGCACCTCTGAAAGCTTGCTCTCCCTTTTTGTTAGGGTCCATCGACAGAAAGTTCTCGGTATTGAACCGATCTTTTGGTATAGGCGTGGCTGAAGAACGGCCTGCTCGGACATGGTCCCAGAGGTCCAATGGTTTGTCGATGCCACCTGGGAGGCGACAGGCCATGCTCACGATGGCAATTGGCTCCCGCCATGGTGGAATCTGGGAAGGCATAGTATGATTCAGGGTGAGCTGAACAGAACAGAGATGTTGAATGGATTAAGTCGAAGAGTCGTGAGATCTGGGGGATTTTACATGAAAGGACATGGGTCATATTTCGGAGATTATCTTAGAGATGCAGACGTGGTCACATATATGGACCACATGTAGTTACAATCACGAACCAACAGAATATACTCGGTACAGACTGTAACAACCGCATGATCCGCATCATCAATACATGAACCTCCATATGTAGAAAGGATCCCGGTTTCCGGGTTCATTGCCTGCAGCTCCTAGTCTACCCCACTAACCATTCCATACCGGGGTATGCTTGTGAGACTCTGACTGTAGATTTCTGTTCTGGTTGGATGATCCTAGGAAGAAAGATGATGAATACCCATTCATTGTGGTCCGCCCATTGCACTGACTATCAATTCTCTCAACTGCAGTAGCCAAGAGCCAACGGATGTTGCGGAACTCAGGAATGAGTATGGACACGCAGGTAACCAGGGCTGGCAGGCTCATTATGTCGAGCTCCACCACGAAGGAGCCGATCTGTGGATGCTGTCGAAGTGGGATACAGCTTTAGTCTCGGAGCAGGATGCACGTTAAAGAATGATATGACACCACGTCTGTCGGGTGAAGCTTGTCATATTTTAAGTAATCAGATATATGCCTCAACTCTCACTCGTGAATATCCTATATGACAGCCCATATTAATCATATATTGTGACAGGCAGGGTCTCCAAATCATTCTCGGGAATGGCTGAACAATTATTTTGTTAATAATGGGCCTAGGAACATGGGGATATAATGTCAACGGGTCCGGGCTATGTGCTTCGTCAGCTAGGTGGGTGAGGTAAATAATCATCGTAGGATTCCGCGGACCAAGGCTAATGCAAAATTGACTTTATTATATGATAATCATTCCTCAAAAGAGTTAGATCCCGCCGAAGAACAACGGTTTTGTATTGCTCGCGTCATTTGTTCGCTTAACAATGGACCTCCCGTCGCCATGGCCTTGTTGCACAAGGAACATACTTTCTCTTCATATAATACTCATGATATTAAGACCCTGACTATGTAGGAAATCGGCAGTTCAACAATAGACGGTGTGAGGTTGTGCCCAAATGCGTAAAGGATTCTGCAGAGGCGGCAGGTATATGCAGGTAGGGTTACAGCTCAACCCTGGTATCTTGTCATATGCACAACCGAACCATTGTACACCAATTATACGAAGATTGCCTAGGATAAAATCTGGGTCAAGCTGTTGGTTCAGAGTTCTCACCTAACCGACCGGGCATTGCAGGATTGGGTCTCGTAGTTGCAGGGGGTTCTCCGACTCTTCAGTCGTTGGATAGAAATACGGCAGAGCCACTCCACCTGTTGGTACCAACTCGACAGGGGTCTGGAGTTAGGTCTGGTTAAAGCAGTGACCGATGGGAACAATAGGATCTTCGAAACGCTATCCCAGGCTGGCGGAAAAAGACCTCAATCTACGAGTCCGCCTCATTTGCCATATGACTAATTACAGCACATGCTCACTAGAGTCCTGTCCATCAAACTTGGTGATTCAACGTTGTATAAATGTGAGTCCTGGGAACAGAACGCTGGGCCATGCTGGTCCTCCAACTGTTGGTGCTGCTTTCGTTGCATGAAAGGGACATCCCCAAGTCCACACGTACATGAGTTTTATCGATTTCTAAAAACTTAATTTACATGACTGCGATCGTCCTTGCGCTTCCAGACTCCTTTGGTGTTGATGGCTTCCTCGGTAACGAAGCTTGGTTTTGATATAGGGAATCTTGAAGGTGATGTTCAAGGACATCAGCGGCTTCGTGTAAGGTCGCTATTGGACGAATATGAAGGAAACGGTACACTAGTGACTTTCACCTGATGTGCACTACGCTTGCCAACCCTCGTGTTGTTTTCAATACTACTCTAGCTCACTCGTGATCATGAGGTGTTCTTGACAGCACCTAGTGTTGAAAACGACTCATATCGGCAGTTAGTGATCGATACCAAATGCTGCCTCTTGCCCAGAAAAGCCGCTAGATTCTGTTGGGCAGAAGATCCTTTTAGCAAAGGGGAGATGTAACCATCTTTGAACTGTTGGTTGGGGCTTATAGCCCGTGTCATTCGGTATTGAACATAGAGTCAGTCATTCGTGCGACGTGCTACCAGTCAGACACAAGACATAATGCGAGTTTGCTAAACAATCTTCATAATACTATGGAACTATCGAGTTATTTCACAGCTCAAAACCATGAGGACTGCCATCTAAACTTGTTTTTCAATACTTTGCAACGGACGATCCTCTCTGCAGACCTATGAAGAGCATTTCTTCTTAATCCTCGCTAGCGCGAACCTCCACGGACTGGCATTCCTCTGTGTGATTCCAATGTTAAATACTGATGACCAACGCATGGAATAGACTTACCTTGGGACAAGGGAGCAAAGAGCTTACCATTGAGGAAAGCCAGCCCAGGCGCACCTGAAGGTTCAGTGTCAACAAATTCTACAATCTACAGCAAGAATTCATAAAGGGAAACCCACCAGAGAAGCTAATCTCGGGCCCATTAGCGCCATCCTTGACAGTTACAGGCTGCAGCTCTTGAGAGGCTTCTTCATTCTTGTGCCACATGATGGGCTTAGCTTGAAGACTCTTGTTCTCAACTACCCAGCGGCCCAAAGTCCAGTCGCCGCAAACGAGGTACTGATCCTTCAGTTCGAAAACAGCAGGCTCGTCGCCGGGTTGAGCCTGAAGCATCTCTTCATTCTTTTGCTCAGGCTTGGCAATGTGCTTGCCATCAACGAGGATCATGAAGTGGTGGGGAAGGCTAGACATGTTGATGAATGGTGTAAATGGTCGAGTAAAGTTGGAAAGGATGAATATTTTCGTGGATTTATCTGCTTGATGAGTTTGTTATGATCGTATTGTCGATGCGTGGAAGGTTTTGTGTGTGTAAGTTTGGGAGAGAGTGGAAGATGGCCACTTCTTCGAGGCTTTATATATTGCTGGCGATTGTGTGATTCACGCGGCTTAAAACTGTAAGTTTCACAGTAACGTTTGGGTGCATCACTGGTCATCTTCCATAAAGATACTTCACGGTGTTCTCGAAACGGGTACGGGATAGTGTCACCCAAGTACATAATTGGGATCGTGACGCAGACTCGGTGAAGTGCCAGAAAAGTCGGCCCGAGGTGAAACATTGAGGTCGTATCAATGGTATCAGATATGTTTAATCATATAAGAACATAGTAGTACTGCAATATCTCCTGTCAGTCTGTGATGTGAAGCTGTTGGTGCGGCTTGGAAGCCGGGCACCCTCACCGGTACTTTGTCGGCATGGTGAGATTACGAGGAAGCCTACGTTGCCTGTTACAAAAGCAACATTTGTACAGTGGTACTCGGTTGAGTAACTGTGATCAATCCCGCCTGCTCACCAACAACTGAACCAAGACAAAAGCACTAATCGTAGACAACGTAAACTCTCCGCCAAGTGATTGTCTCAAGTACAAACAAACAGAACAGCAACACACTCTGTCAACACAAACGCCGCATCATCAAACACTACCAATCAGGGAAGAGCTTTGAGGTGTCCTCTATATCCACTCCCTTCTCATCGTAATCATGCCATTCATACCAAAAGCCGGCCATGGAGTGTTTGTTTCCCCCACCAATACCCCTCCCCTTCTGCGCGATCAGATGGACTCTGAGTTTGTCAAACCAGACCTCAATTTTGCCTTCTCCAAGAAACTTTACCCATCCATGGTTACTGTCGCCTCTGTATTTCTTGTAACCACCGTACGACGTGGTGCCCCGCCATCTGAACCAAACCTTTTGTGAGGATGCTTCGGTCGGACGTTTCTCGAAGAACATCAAGGCCTTTTAGCCCATTCGGCCCATGTTGAAGTGACCTCGCATGGTCTCACCGTCTCCGGGTGACAGTACGATATTGCACATCTAGTCGTGCGCGCTGTCTGATTCATCATCGCAGCAAGCGAAGGCTGATTCGATTGTGTACTTTCCTTTGAGGTTTCCCAGAGGCTTTGGAGGGGGAGGAGGCGCAATGCCACTTCTGACGTTCCCTCAGACTTGATTGTTGCGGCCCCTTTGGTCTTCTTGGTTGCAGGTACACTAATAGCAGTGTCTGCCTTTCTTTTGCCTCCCGCGGCTGGTTTCTTTGGTGCTGGTTTGTTCTGCTTTTTCTATTCGCGCTCAAGCTGTTTCTTAATTCCCTCTAGATGACGAGGAATGTCAAGCCTGTTGGTCTGAAGGTGATCGAAGCCTTCCAGCATCCATGTACGAGCTTGAACAGGTCTTACAGGCACTCTCCAGAAGGTCATATGGTCTCGCAGCCATGAAGGAACATCTGTCTCGGTCCACGAGGCGGGAGGACTTGTCGGTGCCTCAGATGATGCATTTGATTGAGGCGTCGCGCTGGAACGCGACTCAATTGTAGGCAGAGGTTGGAGGTGAGAAGCAGCTGCTACTGCGGACGGGACAGTTGCCATTATGAGCAGTGGGTGCTCTGGGATTTCTTGTGTGCTTGTTATAGCCCGAGTTGAGCACAAGTGAAGTCGTGTCTGGAGAGAGAAGAAGTTTTCCGTTATGGGACTAGTCTGATCATTATAGCCAGCATTACTTGCGCCTTCACGAAAGAGCGCGGGGTGCGGCAATAGCACAGTGGAAATTGTATTGGCGACTGTCCATACATCACGCCGAGTCAGACGGCTGAGAAGGGTTTCATAACAAACTAGAGGAAGAAAAGCGTGACAGAAAAAAAGTAGACATATAGAAGCGTGGTTGCAAAAATGTTACAAAAAACATACAACAGCGGGGATTCGCTGGTCGTCACCGACCCAACTACTAATCCGCCCCTTACCAGCTTGACTATGGGAGAGCGGACGGGATCCCGTATTTTCTGGTAGGTATGGTCGTATGTGCTTGATTGTTCTGCTGTAATGACCTATATTCTGAAGTTGCATCGAAGCGTCCTGCTTCTTGTATTTAGAGGTACGCTACAAATGGTCGACTTGGCATCAAAGCACCATCTATATTTTTGATAAATCTGAGTAGCTAAACAATGTCATGGATCTGATAGAGAAACTTGGACCGTGGTCTTTTCAGAGGAGTTTTGCTCACCAGATTCATTCATCGCGCTATCACGTCTTGAGTATCGATTTGATGGATGGGTCTATGCGTACAGTACATCCAAGGTACAGAAGAGATACTACTTCGCAATAATGGAAGACCTTTAAATCATTCCACCGTGTATTCTGAGTACAGATGGTAATACTGCTTGGGTAGAGCTTGTTAACTGACATGTATATAAAAAAGATGGATGCTCCGATTGAATAACGAGAAGTTTTATAGAAACGAACCGATTTTATAATACCATACATTGAAAAAGACCAATTTCTGTTATTAGTCTTCATACCCCTATGGATATGTCGCAGGGCATCGAGCTGGATTGATAATATATTCATGGGAGAAGCAGATAATTGATCTTTCCAGTCCAGCCTGGCTGTTCAAATGAGGCGAAAGTCGCCCTCAGGGGCGGTATGAATGAACAGAGACTTGTAGGGCTATCCCCAATCATCTCTCAAAGCCACGTTCTAGAACAAGCTTTTTCACAATGGGGTGCCGCTTTCAACGTTGCTCGTTTAGAAGATCAAATTTAGTCTATGGTACTGTACCCTAGAGACGGCCGCTTCCTCAAGAGGTTGGGTCATTTGTGGCAACGGCTAGGTACCTTTCAAGTTCCGGACCCGAGATGCTGAGCTGCCTTTTTACTCGCTGAAACGGATAACATGATGCCGGCTTACCGTGGCTGACACCTCTTTAATTAAACCATAATTCTTGTAACTCATCAGCACCAAGTGTCGAAGTGCTCTTTAACATTTTCCCTGTTTCATATCTCTCTAAATCGTCCGTTCGCGTACTGTATCCAGCACAACGATCAGATACGCTAACAACGGTCGAGCCCTACAGTGTCTCCTAGATAAAAATTGTAGACTGACGATTGAAACCGAATGAAACGCCAGGAAGAGGTCCTTTATTTTTCAGATGGCGCTAGGTGATAATAGTGACTTAGTGAAACTAGTCTAACGCACTTATAGGGTATAGTTCGTTTATGAGCTGAAAAACATCATGCAGGGGTTGGAATTGAGCCTTTCCTTCAATAGATAGGTAGCTTGTTTGATTGAGACACAATACGAAGAGGTGAGACAAGCCACCCCTTTTAATAATAAGGCCGTAAATTTGAGGTTGACTGGATATGTAAAGGCCATTCTATTGGTATTATTTTGTTCTATAAATCTGTCACACTTCCTCCTCAAGACTTGAGCCAACATTCCTCGACATCTGTCTCTCCTCAATATTCACTTCTCTTCAACATCTTCTCTCTCTCCACCAAACAAACTATTCAATATGCGCTCAGCCGTTATTATCGCTGTCGGGGCCACAGTCGCCGCCGCTTCCAGCCCTGCTCTAGAGAACCTCGACAAGCGCGACATGAAGGAGTGCGGATCGCTCGCCCAGGACTTCCTCCCCAAGTTGACCAGCCTTCCCACCCCCACGGGAGATCTTTACAGCTTCATCGCCAGCAGGAGTGATCTCGTCAGCTTCTCCAACAGCTGCGAGTTCCCCCATGTCACCGGTACAATGGCCAAGGAGTACACTTCTTACATCAACGAGCTTAGCTCCTGGTACAAGAGCCAAGTGACCGAAGTTTCCAAGCTTGTGTCGGCTTGCTCCGACGTTCCTGAGGTCAGATCGGAGATTGACGCCATGACATCCGACGGTTCCTACTGCAGCGAGATCACCTGGGCTAAGGAGACTGGCTCTGCCTCCAGCTCCGATAGCGACAAGGATGATGATAAGAAGGACGACAGCAAGGATGACAGCAGCGCCGCCGACCTCAACACCATCAAGGCTAGCTTGGCCGTTGCTGTCGCTGGTATTGCCGGTGTGATGATGCTGTAAGTAGCATCACTCTTGCGATACGAATGGAGGATTATACCCGGGGATAGTGTTTTTAATTGATTAGCAATGGTGTACTGGTGCTTATCGCTTTCTAGAAGCCCCTAATATACGTATCATGGTTTCTGAACTCATCCAAATAATAAACATTACGCTCTTACTTCACTTGTTGCGAAACACATTTAAGGTGCTATACGTTGTTCTTCCACTGTCTAATCACTTTGGTCGTGATTTGTTTCCAATAGAGAGGAATGTCTATTTGTTTGACGCCGTAGCAGTACCTGAAACCTGTCTCGGCTACTCGGCACTGCGGCACTGGAAGATCCGTGATCTAACTCTGAAGTTGATGTGTTAATTTCCCAACAGCACCTAGAGCGCCCTGTGGCCTCTGCACAGACCATTAACCGGTGCGAAGCTTGGCCGATCTTCAGGTGACACAGCACAGATAGCTTCAGCCACGGTGGCCAATCCCATAGCCATATTGACATTGACATGCGTACCTTGTCTTGTGACACGAGTTGCCAATTTATATTTTGATGATTGGTGCCCCAGTAAACGGAATATCATATTATTATGCTTTCCAGTCTTAAATCCGGGCCTTTCGGACTGATCTATGTCCGGTCTTTGGCATGCCTCAGACGGTCAAAGAGCAACGCTAACAGGCTATCCATCAAGTCATCTCAGGTCCATTGGTCTGTCTTTTCGCCGGCCACACAAATGTATCAGACCATTTGGTTTGTCAGCCTCCATCAATGAACAAGAAGCTGGGGTATCGATTGCAGCAGCAGGACCTTTTTTGAAACATTCCAACTTTCGTCATGGTATCCCGAATCAAAAAAGGCTAGTTGCTATTTTTGTCCTATTGGAAGAATTCTCGAGAAATGCCCATTCGATCGCATTGCCCGTCTTGTCGGCGTCGACATACATGTACTCTTGCGAAACAACCTGTGTCAATTGGTATGTGGGTGAATTGTAGTCTTCGATGAAGTCACATAAATGTTACAAAGCTTTCCCTGTGAATTAATGAATCATCATGAATGGAAAAAGGAGCCTGATGTACTTGGAAAGTCTTTGTTTTGTATTCGATCTAGAAACTGTGCTTCATTTGACTCCGATTGCCTATGGCGGCTTTCCCTTTCTGTGTGCTCGCAATAGCCATCGTATCTAGCTTCCTTCTTTTGCTTCTATCTATTTACTTTTCTTTCGTACCCTATATAAAGCGAGTAAGGTATTACTGTTGAATCCAAGGAAGCTGACTTACGGAGACTTACGAGCTTGTATCGCAACGCATTCAGTAGTGTTCCATTTGCAGTTAATGTGAGGCGATTGTCTTGTAACATTACATCGTACTTTTCGAGATCGAGATGGCAGACAAGCTCTTTTGGCTCTATTAGTCCAACGCCTTTTTTCTGTTGGCTGGACAGGGAGATATGATTCTGCTTCCGGATAATTACACATGACGAAGAATCAAAAGAGATTCTTTGCAAGGTGTCACAACTCCAAGCTATATGGATGGGTGACACTTATAAAGGAAAGCTTGTCCGTCCACTTCACTAATGATGCTTGCCTGACTCAGTCCTAGACTAGCTTATTGCCAGAGTGGGCCTTACCCCAGAGAAGAAATGTTGAATTTCGGGCCCCCGCACTCATCAACGGCAGTACATAACCGTCCTAGCCGTCCCAATAACCGTCCTCTTCTCTCTTTCACCCCGTGTCTTCACCAACTCCCAAACGAAAAGGGTCAGAGGTGATTAGTCGTGATGTCTGATTGCTATGACGATTCAGACGGTCAGGAAAACCGCCGCAAAAGAATTCGCCAAGCTTGCCTCAATTGCAGAAGGAAAAAGGTTCGCTGCACGGGGGAGAAACCTACATGCAGTTTCTGTACGCGGCTTTCGCAGAAATGTCTATATGCCGAGGATAGAAGGAGTTTGAGGCGAACGTCGATTCCTCTGCTAGTTGGCGATGAAGAGCTGACTGGTGCTGCAATGGTAAGCTTCAACATCATGACTGATGCGATGAGTGTTGATTGCCGGTAAGGATACCATTAAAGCGAGATTTGATGTTCTCGAGAACCAAATTTCGACGTTGCAGAACACAATCGAAAAGTAGGATTCTGACTGTCTTATAAATCGATTACAACTCCATGCTGACTAGGGTCTAGGTTACTCCCACTCGTCACAAACCAGGCAGCAAGTCAGACCGTAGTAACCAGTAAACGCACGATTGATAAAACCGATATTCCAACTACAGCCATTCTCCAAACACCCTTACCAATACAATCGCCACAACCAGATCGTCCACAATCGCATTTGCTTGTCTTTGCGGCAGACATTTACTTTCGCTTTTGTCACAGCCAACCCTACTCACTCTTCCATGAACCAACATTCCGTGAGCGCTTAGCTGACGACTCACTTCCTTCGTATCTGCTATGGGGCTTCCTATCAGCAGCAAGACACTACTCGAGCCTTCCAGCCACAGAACTCGATTGCGCTGACGATGCATCAGCTTATGCTGCTAAGGCATGGGAATGCATAGACCTTCCTTGGACTGGTTCGGCGCCTCCCGATGAAGTCATTACCGTTATTCAAACTATAATCTTGATCGTGAGCACCGAAGTTCCTGGTGAGTATTGATTACTCATCCACTCCGTGTTTTAGCAGGGTTGCTGATATATATGAACAGCTGGTCTATGTACACAAGCTCATATGAAGCTCGGTTTTGCGGTCCGGCTAGCACAAAACAACAAACTAAACCTGGAGCCTGACATCTCAATCCCCGCCGCCGAGCGCGAAGAACGAAGACGGACCTTCTGGTCATTGTTCCTGCAAGACAAGCTGATCAGTCTTTCCCGTGGCCGATTCTGCGCCATCAGAGACGAAGAATGTAGACTTTCTTTGCCATGCTCCGCAGAAGCTTTCAGGGAAGGCCGAGAAGAGCACGCGCCGTTACTTCAGGAATTGACTAGAGATTGCGTGGAGCAAGAGGCGATAAACGGATGTTGCCCACTTGGGCTCATCGTTGTCATGGCATCCATCTTAGGTCGCGTTTCTCACTATTCGTTACACGATACCAGTATCCCTGATATCCCTTGGTCTTCTACGTCACCTTACGCCACTTTATCATCTACCTTGCTCCAAGCCGAGCATTACTTCTCGATGAATGAAGACACCATGGAGAGCCTCAAACAACGATGCATCGTCGGCGGTGTTCTCGATCAGCACCTTGCAGGATCATTTATCTTCGCTAAAGCCATGTTCCACCTCTCTCACTGCCTGCTGCACCACCCATTCTTGATTCAACAACGATTGCAGTCAAGCAAACAGAAAACGCCATCGATATTTATGAAGTCGGCTTGGGAGAAGTGTCGAACACATGCTAAGAGTATCACGGAACTAATGGATATGAAGAGTCAAAATGTTCTTATCTTAACTTCAATCTATGGATACTGCATCATGATTGCTGGGACGATTCATGCTCTGTCGATTAATGATGAAAGGGAAAGTATCAGGAATGAGAGCCAGAAAAATTACAGGTCGTCGATCGAATCTCTGCAGGATCTATCGCGCTATTGGGCCCATGCAGCCCTGATGGTGAGTTTTCAGATTGCACTTATATCCTATGTTCGGACTAATTCTGTGTGCAGATCAAAAGATTAGAGCGATTCCACAATCAGTGTGAGACTGGTGGTCAAGAACTTTCTCCGTGCATTTCAAACGTGGAGCAAGCTCCAGGAGATGTCAAGGCCTTGTGGCAAAGCGTCGATTACACGTCGTTGTCAACCCCGACCAGGCCCGGGAGCCCTACGCTGGCGTCTCAAACTACAAGTGAGGCGGACTGGGCCATCTCATCAGACATATTTGACTTTACAGGCTTCGGTGGCTTTGCAGAGGGTGTTGACATTTTTAGTATCTCGTTTGTCGATGGTGATATGAGGTTGGACGGCGAGACGTCAGCGGACATTCGTGCTTCATAAGACGTCGAAAGATTATGCTGTAGCCACCTATGGTTGACCAAGAAGAGAAGCCGTGATAAATTTCTCTATTCTAGCAAGCTATGCTATATATAGGGAACACAACTCATGGCTATCGCTCGCATTCGAATATAATGCCGTTTTTCTTCCGCATATCTTCCACTACCGCAAGAACACTCCTGCTAAGTGCTCTCAAGTCAGCCTCAGCCGCCCTGTCGCCGTCTCTGATGATCCGACCAAGTTCTTTAGCCTCCCAAGTCAAGTTCAACATGTCAGTATACTCCGGGTTTTTATCACCCAATTCCTCTCCCTCTTTAGACCCTCGAGGGATAAACTCCATGGTACAAATATCCGTGACATTCGAAGCTTGACCACCCTTTATTCTGATAGTTCCTTTTTCAAAAAAGATCTCCGTCGGTGCATGCGAGTCATAAAGTTTGCTTGTTTGGGCCTGCAAAGTAAACGACTGTTTGTGCTTGGAGTTATCGGCCGTATCGTGGAAAACAATCAATCCCCCGCCATCGATGCCTGTTTCGAGCATGACGGGAAAATACGCCTGAGAGGCAGGCGCACCCAAGAGTCGAATGGCAAAAGTCACGGGATAGACGCCCATATCCATCAGACAACCCCCACTGAACTTGGGTGATGCCACATTGTTTCCGTCATGGCCCCAAACCGTGAGGAGTAAACTGCCATCGAAAGATTCGCGCCATAAATACTTCCGAACTTCTCGGACCTGATCTTATCATCGTCGAGCAGTCTCTGCAAAGTCTTGAATTTGGGTTCTTGGATATGACGATAAGCTTCTAGGATAAAGAGATTTCTAGAATCCGCCAGGTCATAGAGGGACTCGAGCTCGTTCATATTGGAAGCAAAAGGCTTTTCCATGATGACATGTTTCCCAGCATTCAATGCCTTCATGCCTTGTTCATAGTGTAACGAATTTGGTGAAGCGATGTAGACTACATCAATATGTGAGCTGTCAGAGAGCATTGTGTCCAGATTATCGTATGCTATTACGGACGAAACATCTTTGATGGAAGGCGTGTCTGCGACGAAGCTCTTGGCGGTCTCGGCCTTTCTTGAGTATACTGCTCTGAGTTCGAAGACTTTGCTCTCGTGGCTTGATTGCACAAAGGAGTTCGTAATCCAGTTAGTGCCGATAACGGCAAGTCCTAGAGGAGCAGACATGACGGGTTATTGGTGAGTGGATTTTATTCTACAGGCTGTTGACGAGCTAGATCAGAATTTGCGGAGAAGCTGATGTCTTTATACTTGGCAAATGGTAATCTAGTGACGGCATAAGATAGGAGCGAGGTTATGTTGAGAGATACTGTGTCTTTGGATGACCGCAGAATTGTGAACAGACGGCCTGTATCTGGTAATACTCGGCGAAGGATTCTTGGAAGACTGTGCTTATTACTGGAGGGCGGAGGTGTACAATGTGACTACCGTAACCCGCGAAGTAAGCTCTACCGCGATGACATCACCGGCCTGTCTTGAGTAAATGTTCGCGGTCCCTATCAAGTCATGCCTTGATCCACGGCGTTACCTCTTCAACAACTCCAAATCTGAGGTTTGTTGATTAATTATAGATATGGAAGCCTCATGCTCTGGTATTTTCTGCTGCCTTTTTGTATAGATAACATGGGTTCTTGGCGCGCTCAGTTGATTCATCACAAAATGATAACGTGTCTTCTGTGCTCACATACCCAACCGGGGTCATGTAAGAGCCCGAGACGCCGAGTATAGTATAGCTCTCGGGTCAATGCATGGCCACGAAATTCCAGACCGTATAGAAATAGAATCCTTCTCAATCCATCTTGCATAAGGTAATTCATTACCTCAATCTTTTCACGATGAAAGCTGCATATACCAGCGCTCGACAATCCCAAGACTCGCCAAATGATTCCGATGCCTCTGTGCAGAAACCTCAGCGAGTCTTGGCATGTACTCATTGCCAGCAACGCAAGATTAAATGCAGCCGCATATTTCCATGCTCCAATTGCATCAAGGTCCGTCCCAACACTCGGATGCGAAGACTATCTTGTTACGTGAAACTAACATGTACAGGCCAACTTGAACTGCGTCCCATCAAAACCTACACCTGTTCGCAAAAGAAGAACGCCGAATGTTGTGCTACAAGAGAGAATCAAGAAAGTGGAAGGTTTATTGGATCAGTACAAGCTTCAAGGCTCACTTGACCATGCTTCTGCTACTTCCGCCCCTACGCAAGATACTCCGAATTTCTCTCCTTCAACATCTCCTGCCCCGTCAAACGAGCTTTCGAATCAGGTAGCATCCGGCCCCGGTAGACTTGTGGTCAAAAATGGTGGCTACAGATTCTTGGACAGCTGTGTCTGGGGAACTATCCATGATAATGTCATTTAATCTTCCTTACGGCGAAAACAATCATACTAACCGCTGGAGACGATAGCTCGAAGAAATGCGTCATATTATTGATCAAGTAACTTCAGACGAAGAAACGTGTCCTTCCAGAGCCTCCACTGCCTCGCATGAGGATGTCGACTTACTACTTGCCAAGACCTCAGGTTCGGACCTCGGGAACAACCTCCCTTTGCCAATTCAGATTCTTCGACTGTGGCAAGTCTTTCTGAACAGGGTCAACCCTCTAAGCAAGATAATACACGGTCCTAGCACCGAGCACCTGATTGTTAACGCAATGACAGATCCTGCAGATATGCCGCATAAGTCACGGGCATTGTTGTTCTCCATCTGCTTGGTATCAGCTGTCAGTCTCTCGAAAGATGAGGCTAAGTCAATGCTGGGTCTTCAAAAGAACGAAGCTATTCAGAGATTCACCAATGGTCTGAAAACGGCACTTAACAGATTCAATTATCTCAGGAACTATGACATGATTGTTTTACAAGCATTGCTTCTTTACCTAGTAAGCTTGACAAGAATCTTGTAATTTGCAACATGGGCCATTACTAACTACGTACCCAGATCTCTTTGCAAGGCCGCAGCAACCACGATGCAGTCTGGGTTCTAAGCGGCGCAGTTATACGCATCGCCCATAAAATGGGGGTTCATCGTGATGGCGAAGCATTCGGTCTGACACCTTTCGAAACTGAGATACGCCGTCGTGTTTGGTGGCAGATCGTAGCACTTGACTCAATGTATGCGACATCCTCTGGGATGAGGCCAACATCGTTACTGACGGGGGCGGATACTAAAAAGCCCCAGAATGTTAATGACATGGACTTCTCGATTGATTCGACAACGATTACGTCTCGTGAAGGCCCAACGGAAATGGCATTTGTCATGGTCCTTTGCGAGATAATTAGTTTCATTACTGACAACCAGATGTGCAATTTTGAGCACTTGGTCCTTGGAGGCCTGGATGCTGAACCTGGAACTCAAGAGGAACAAGCCTACCAGGATTCGCTACAGGAACTCAGAGGCCTAGTAGACAAGTTTGATATCAGGCTCAGCGAGACTGAGATAAGATACTGCGATCAATCAGGAGGGCCGATCCACGCGCTAACCCGTTTCATCCGCTCTCATATTATAGAAGAAGGGCGATTGATGTCCACACCCGTGGAAGAAACACCAGAATGGGGCAGTGAGGTTCAGAGTCGCAAAGACAACTTCTTTCGCATTTGGCTCGCTCACAACGAGGGTTCGATTAAGGTTTATAACATTGCTAGTCAGGGAAACTTCCTTTGGGCGTTCAAAATACACTTCCAACCAGACTCGCTACTGTTCCTAGCCGGACAACTCATTGAACGCTTGCCAGTTGGGCCATTCGCTGAACGCACCTGGCGGGTATTTGACAGTTTCTACCACTATCATGAGGAGCTGTGGAATCTAACGCAAAAGTTGCATCTGCAGTTGGCTAGACTTTTGCTTAAGGCTTGGGGGATTCGGGAACAAGCGTTGCAGCAGATTGAAGCTACTGTCGAAGTTCCCGTTTTTGTTGCCAAGTTGAAAATGGAGTTGTTGCAGGCTGCATTATTTCCGGCGCAGCAGAACGCTCCATCATCGCAGCCTACGAACAACGGTCATCAGGGAAGCCTGGGCGACAATCTGCAGTTCACTGGTGATATTCCGGCTGATATGCTTCGGATTTCGACAATGCCTTTGGACTGGTCTTTTCTAGACGAGCAGCAAGTCCTCGACGCACATAATCCAGCTCTACCTATCTTTTCCTATTTTTAATGGCCTAACGGCTTATGGACGGGGGCAGGTACTATTAGTGCCACATTTCGGATTCAATGTAACTCTAAGCTTTGGCTATCTCTTAGGTACAAGAGCTGATGTTCTAGGTCACTCAGAAAGCATTAAGATTATTATACTGGTATGTAATAAAACAGTCTCAGCGACTTCCCAGGCAATGTCATAAGAATCTGAAAAGAGACGTAGGAGGTTATAGAAACGAACTGATGCTAAATCAATGACAAAAGAGCTACCGATACACCGATGTTGGCTCGAAATGATACATGAGACCATAGTCGTGACTACATCACTAAAACAAACTAACAAACCCATCAGGCAAAGGCTTTCCTTCAATCCAGGCTTTAATTCCATCTGCAAATAGCTCTGGGAACTGGAGATTCCACCCATGAATAGCTCCCTTGACAATAGAAGCGGTACTCTTCTTCCCGTCACCATGGCCATGCGATCGAAACGCTTCGGCCATTTGTTTCGTACCCTCAACATTGTCGCCCTGATCCCCCGCCAGCGCCAATATCCGCTTATCCTTCGCGCCGACATCATTCAAAGCTTCTTGTCCCCAACTTGCAAGTCCGTCATAAGCGCCTTTGACCAGCGTCCAATCGTTGTTGCAAGCAATCTCGCTTTTCAGCTGAGAATGGTCTTTAAGTCCTGCTCTCCAGGCACTGAAAGTGTAAATGCCAGTACTCAGAACGAACTTGAGTCCATAATGTAGAAGGTTGGGACGCTCAGCCATCCAGACCTGCCATGGCATGAACGGAGCAGCTCCAGTGACAAAGGCGGATTTGACGAGATCTGGATGTCGGCGGACAATCTCTATCGTTGTGAAGCCTCCCAATGAGAGACCGACAACGTGAGCTTGGCCATTATGGGCGTAGGTTCGGAGGAGATGTGCGACAGAATCTGCGCCGAGCTCAAGGGACCATGGTCCGATTTTCTTCGATTTGGAGTGTTGAGGAAGGTCGGGTATCAGGAGATGATAATCGCTGAGAAATGGTACGACGTGCTCCCATTCGAGGTTGCAGGAAAAGAGGCCATGGAGTAACACGACTGTTGTAGAAGATGATTCATTGTATGAGCGGAAGAACAGCTCTTTCCGAGTATTGGACGTTTCTGACATGCTGTGCTCTGGGCCTTTCCTCTTATTTTTATCTCAAGATACCCGTTATTCTGTGCAAGAGAGTAATTGGTTTTGGCCATGATAGTCGGGGTGAAGCTTATCCAATGATCCTTCATTTAATTAGGCTAGAGAGGAAGGATCTCGCCATAAATAAGAACAAGCATTTGAAACACGGCTGCTTACGGCGCAATCTCCAACGCAGTAACCAGTCGTTGAACACTTGGCCTTTAGCCTATTCCAGGTTTCAGCTAATGAGGTGGTATTGGAGGGCGTGGCTTTGTGATTAGCAGTGTTAGGCATTGTTCGATCATATCATTCTTCCCGAACATAGGTCGCCGCAAATGATAATTCTTTTCTGATAGCAGTCCCTTCCTATGACTAGTTATTACGACCTCTTCCAGAATGCAGCACCCTACAAGCCATGCCCGAAAACCTGGACACGACCTCGGAATGATCAATGAAGACACCCTTGTATCGACTAAAACTAGAGAGGCCTCTCAGGGCGAAAATGGCGATCAAGCATCCACCCCACCTGTTCCCAGCGCGCATGTATTAACTCATGAAATTCAAACAGAAGACAACGGCGAGATCAATATTTGGAAGGCTGGAGGTTGTACTGTCTGACCTCAGCGTAAGTTTTCGTTTCATCACGAGGCTTCATGTAGTTAATATTGCAAAGTCAATGGCTCAGTCTCTTTCTTTCGTCACTTGAGACAACCATTGCTAGCACATCTTTGGTCTCTATCAAGGACGCCTTGTATGGCTTCATCCAGAGATTGGATCGTCACTTCATACCTCCTGACATACACCGGTTCGATCGTCATATTCTGCCTTCGCAAATATCTTATTAAGATTAATAGGCTTTCTTACCATCTATGCCAAGCTGAGTGATGTCTTTGGAAAGAAGACCATGTTGCTCCTCGCTCTTCTGATCTTCACTGTTTTCTCTGCCCTTTGTGGCGCGACGGATAATATCGTTGATCTGTAATTATTCGTCACATCTCAAATTCTATCGTGGTACTGACTGTCCGGTTAGCATCATACTTCGTGCCTTCCAGGGGATAGGCGCGCCGGGTATCTTTTCTCTCATAGTAACCATCGCCCAAGTGCTGCTACCTATCGATAAGTCTGCAAAGTACATGGGGATCGTATCGACTGTTTCCGTCACCGCAAGTGTTCTGGGACCTGTTCTTGGCGGTGTTATCAGCCAACGCTCTACATGGCGCTGGGTCTTTCTCCTCAAGTACACCCCGTTCATATGTCCTCAAAAGACCATATACTGACAAATGAAAAGCGTCCCTGGAGGCGTTTTGGCTTTTGCTCTCGTTGCCATTTTCCTGTCCGCATCAGAACAATCATCTCGCTTATCACTCATAGAAGTCTTACGATCCAAAGTCAAACGCTCTAACTGGGCGCGTATCGACTACCTCGGCATACTCCTGGTGCTTGCAGCTTCAGTGCTACTTGTGTTTGCTGTAGAGGAAGGGGGCACGCGATACTCATGGAAAAGCGCAGTCGTAATATCCACACTCGTTATCGCGGTTCTGTTCTTTATCGCTTTTGACTTCTGGGAAGCGTATGTCGAGCACTTGCCAAACAAACAAGAACCTGTATTTCCACCGAGCATCTGCAAGGATAGGGTATGTAGTGCCATGCTTCTGTAAGTTGCAAGTCATCCTACTCAATATTGCAAACTGAAGAAGGGTAGGACAACGTGTTTCGTCGGATTTCCCTTCGTGTCAATGGTTGTCAACATTCCGCAAAGGACACAAGCAGTATATGGAATGTCGCCTTCTCAAGCTGGCATAAGTCTACTTCCAATGATGCTGTCGTCCCCTGCTGCAACCGTTCTGCCGGGCTACCTGACTGGCAACGCGAAGATTGCATCAGTGTATCCCATCATCATTACAGCGACACTGCAAGTACTAGGTGTAGGCTTAATGTGTTCGCTACCAAATAACTCGACTGACAGGCCCTATGCACAATACGGATACGGGATACCCATGGGCATCGGATTCGGCTTAGGTCTAACTATGGTCTTAACCTTTGCCCGAATCGTGGTCTCTGGAGCGAACCGTGGGTATTACCTCATTACACGACAGATGTGGCTGCCTGCGTTCAATTGATGACCCTTGAAGTTGCTGACATAGTCAAACTGTAATTATTGGGGCCTGGACACAGATCGGAGTTCCAGGTGGTACGGTATCGCTAGCGATATGGTAAGGGCAATTTCTTTCTCGGATTAGATTACACAAGCTTATAACAAGTCAGCGCCACCATTATCAATAACCACATGACACCAAGATTGAATGACATGGTGTCCACAGAGCAGGCGTCGGCCACCCTCGACTCCGTATCTGTGATCGATGACCTGGACCCAACTCAACAGCTCGCTGTGAGAAGAGCATTTGCTGAAGGTTATAACTTGCAGAACATCTTCATGACGATAATGGCTGCCGCGGGGTCGATTGCATCGCTGTTCATATTGGAAAAGAACCCACGTAAAGCAGAGTGTATGGGCGTAACAGCCCAATACTCCTTAATTTACTTCCCACCCAACCAGCCACTTGTTAATTGCGATTAGATATAAGGAGGACAATAGTACCAGAATACAAGGCGATGGCGTAATAGTATGATGATTCATTCTCTACTCGAATTGGTAGACATAATTATACTCCGTATAATGATTCCGTCAACAATATCTCCCAGGCCTTAACTCCATGCGCCGTTAACTGCAACTCGCCATCAAAGCTGACTTCGCTCATAGATAACAGGCTCATCCACCTCCAGAACTTCCTTCATATTCTCCCACAACTTTACAGACTCAAAAACACTCTCACTTGGTTCTTGGCCGTCCACGAACCAACTAATACCAGTACAATCCTTTGTATCGGCGTAGACCATCGTCGACAGGGCAAATCGGTCGTTGGCAAACACTTCGAGAACGTCTCCATCACAGAAGACGCGCAAGTGTAGCTTCTCCAGCTCTTCTGATCCGTTTCTGTCGGAGTAGAAGAGAGTGAAAGGTCCTGATGCTGGGGCCTTCTCGATATCGGTCTCGCTGTTCGACTTGCTTTTGTCGATCGTGATCCTCTCACTTTGGGGAGAAAAGTGGATGGCTGTGCCTTGTGTCAAGTCTTTGTTGTGTCGGATCCAGAATCCCACACTTTGATCGTTTGGTAACACCTTTATTATAGCTTCTAACTCCCAGCATCCAGAGTGCGCGCTGATAAGGCTTCCTAGCCCGGTGTTGCCTTCTATATTCTCCCAGTACGCTGGCTTTCCCCGTCTCAGGTCGTGCAAGTTCGGTAGTGGTCGGATACCTAATGTCTGAATCGTACTTGACCCTCTTCCGTTATCGGTAGCTTTAATACAACCGAGATCTCTGAGCGGTGATGCAATCGCTCTTGTAACGTTGTCGGCAGAGTACAGGAATAGCTCTCGTGGCAGAGAGAAATATCCTGTCCAACCCTTCGTCTCACGGCGTGCTAATGTCAAGTCGTCTTCCTTCAACCACCCCCAAACAATTCTGTTCTTTGTAATGGGATGTTCATACGAGTTCGGCGCGTAGAGACATCCATGATCGAGAATACCGTCAAACTCTGGCTTGAGTCTGGGCCCTTCCTCTGTGTGCTCCAATGATCCAGCCATCCACAGCGACCACTGCTCGGCGCCCTCCTTCACACCAGGCTTCATTCCACCTTCTGTCCCCATAAGCATAAATGGACACTCTTCGGAGTCGTTGTGGAGGGTCATAAAGTTGACGCATTCCCAATTAACACCGAAGTCGCCGCCCCATCGACCGGAGGGGCTGTAACCGGTGGGGAGGTTGACTAAAGGGCCGAGGTAGGTCCACTGGGTCAAATCGGTCGGTGAGATAGCGTAGAGGAATACTGTAGGTCCACCACCGGCGATACCTCCTGAAACAAAGCCGTAGAGACTTGCTTCGCCTCGCATCTCATCCATAGCAGGCCATTCTGCTAGGAAAGGGTCTCGAAAACCTGTGACTGTGACACATTCGGGTTCGCCGTCCAGGATCGGGTTCTGTTCGCTCTTCTGCCATGTCTTGCCTCCGTCGTTTGATGTCGCGACTGATAGTCCAGCACAGTTGCGAGTATATGGTAGAGTCCAGTGAATGGGAAGATGTGAGATGGAGGAGTAGATGACTGTGAGCTGGCCTTCCTCACCCTGGAGACCTGTCGGGTGAAAGCAACCTGTAAAAATACCTTCCTTATCATATGATTCTGAAGGTTCCAAAACCGGGTTTTGTGTGTTTTGTTTCCATGTCAATCCGTCTCTGCTGGTGAGGTGGCCCCAAGTGATATCACCCCAATCGCAGGATTTGGGGTTCCCTGGTGGCAAAGTCAGCTCGACATGTCAAGTTTTGAACTGAAGCGGGGCATGATGAACGTACATTGATATGATAAGTGGTATGTACCGGTAGAAGGATCGTAACCAGGTGCGCAAGGATCATTGATCCATCCTCTTGGTGCTTTAAGATGGTATGTGGGCGAAGGGTGCCATCTTGGGCGAGGGAATATGTTCTTGACTGTCATTATTTCTGACTGTAATCCTACGGGTTGTTCTAATGTTGTTCCCGAGACAGTGGCTGGTCAGTCAGATTGATGAATGGGTAAAGAAATGAGTCGGGTATAAGAGCATAAAGTATCTGTATTATGAGAGAATGGTCGAGGCCCGGTTTTGCCTAATAAGTAGGTAACTAGTTCAGCCGAGCTTTCAGAATTCGGCCGCTGCCGTCTGGCATCACCGATTTCGTCGGACCGACATATATCAAATGCCAATCACCCGACGAGAAGGGTTTTGGGTGGTGGATCCTTCACCGTAATGTTTGTAGATAGATCGTCGCTCGCCTCGTACTTTGTTTGATCTTTTCCAGTTTGACGCTAAAAAACGATAGTAGCAATCTCGACGGTCCGAGATCGTGTCCCCATGTTCCCTGTGCAATACCTGTGGCCCTTGATTGATCGACTGGCAGACTGGGCACCTTTTCCCCACAACATCGAGCCCACTGATAACCGATTATTTCCCCTTGTAGAAAGAGACATGTCAGCTGCTTCGTTGCAGATGCAAATGCAGCTTGGCTGGTCGCTCACATTGTAACCGCACTTGTAAGATCCCGTCGTTTATGAAGTGCATGAATAGTAAGCTACAGGATAGAGATACCTGCAGTCATCTCGATACCGTTATCTCCATGTCTATACAAACACAAGTACATTTCCAAAATACTCCGCCTCAATTTATCTGTGTCCATCAACTTCCACAGCACCAGTGCTATCACCAAATTGATCGACGCGCGCTTTTGCAAATTTCCTTGCACTCACTCTATGTTCAAACAAAACATCCAATTCTCCAAAAGTCCTGCCCTTTGGTTCCGGCAATCGGAAATACGCCCAAACCATGATAAGAAAACAAAACGCCGCCCAAAAGAGACCTGTTTTAGCACCCCAGTTCCACGCATGCACACCAAGCATCCTTGGCATAAGCGTATTATTAACTAGGCCAGCCATGTTATTAAAGTTGCGCGCGAGCACAATTGTCTTTGCTTTGAGGCGCGTAGAAGGTATCTCTGCGACAATGGTATAGCAGATTGGCCCAACTGCCAGATCGTAGATAAATGTGTAGAAAATTAGTAGACTTCCCACAGCCCACGATGGGCCAGCATTCTTTTGAGGCGCGAAGCCGAGACCTCCGACGACGAGAAGGATAATAAAGAGCGTGCTTGTGCCTCCGATGTACAGGGTGCGGCGTCCAAATTTGGACATCAAGAGCCATGAAAGAATGACTCCAATCATACCAACAGAATATTGTACGATGTTAAGAGTGAATGCGTTGTCTGGCGATAGGCCGGCGCGCTCGTAAAATTGGACAGAATAGCCCATTAAAACACTGCCGCACATAGCTTGCGCGACATATGTGATTGACGCGATTTCGGTACGTCGCAAGTCAGCCCTCATGAAGCAATGCCAATAATTAGTACCTGCAGACGTAGCCTTTTCAAGCTCATTCGTTTCATGGATCATCGACACTTGAGCATCGGCGTCGAATTTGATATCGGGCTGTGGACTGACGAGCTTGAGGATGGCTTCCTTAGCATCGCTGTGACGACCCATTCGCACGAGCCACCAAGGCGATTCTGGAGCAAAGACTGTACCAAGAATAATAAAGGGCGGCCATATCCACTGCAAAGCAAATGGAACGCGGTAAGACCATTCGTTATCGAGATTGAGAAGTCCGCGTAAGACTCCTGCCGAGATCAACTGCCCAATGACCCAGCAGAGGTTCACATAAGCTGTGAGATAAGGTCGGAGAACGACCGGGGCAATATCAGATGCATAGGCAAGCGTCAAGGTTTGAAACACGCCCCACGGGATACCCATGAGGATCTGGCCCGCGAGGATCATCTCGATATTCTTTGCAAAGAACACGATAAAAGTAAATGCGACCATGATGATCTGGGCCAGGATCATGGTCTTTCTGTATCCAATGGCATCAGATACCCATCCATTGAGATACAAGCCAAATATCTGACCGCACATGCCGCCGACTTGGATGTACGTTTGCCAATCTGCCGAAATCACCATTCCACCATCGGGATTCGGTTGGTTGCCATACTTATTACGGAAGCTGTATACAAATTAGTCTCTGGTCACCGTTATAAACGGAGATGGGTAACGAACGATTCGTAGCCATAAAAGGAACCAATGAGAGCCATATCATAGCCCTCCATGATTATGGCCATGGAGAAGATTAGTGAGAAGCAGATGGCTTTGGGGTAGAGCCGCACGGCATCTCGAAACGTCAGCTCGTGTTCTAGCGCCGTGGCGGCACTGGCTTCTGCATGATGTGGCTGTCTTTTCATTTCGTCTTCAGAAATCTGTTTGACCGTTGAAGGCGACTTCTCGGACGCCATTGTAGTAGTGTTGGATGGCGTGATGGTATCCAGCGACGCGCTTTCTCCGTCGCGATCCATAGCTGAGATTAAGGTTTAGGGGCAGGGGGAAATGCCAGCGCCCAGCTTTTCCTCAAGGGGAGGAACTTAACCAGAATGAATCCTTCTGGACTTAAATGACAATGTTAATGAGGAGTCTCCGTCTTCTCCGGATTCCTGAACTCCAAATGTAAAGCCTGTGGGTCGGCTTAAAGCGGAGACAAAGTCAGCTCATCTCTCAAGTGAGGCTTGACGAGTACTCGTCATAAATTCCCCAAAGTTTGCCTAGCCGCTCGTCGGTCTGGGGAAAAGATTCGCTATCACTGGTTGCACACGTTTTGTTATTCGATATCTGGGGCGCCGTTGGATGGGTCTGGGGACGTGATGCGACGCGATAGTAAGTCAAGCAAATCTGGGGTTAAGGAGAAGGAGAAGATCTGGGGCAGAGGGGCGAAAATAGGTTGAATAACGGGGACGTGCCGTCGGTCCGACAGTTTATTCAAGCTTGGACTAAGAGTCAAGGATGTCGTTCGTTTAGCTTGGGAGAGACCTCGGTCCGACGAGCGAAGAAGAGCCATGGTGGAGAAGGTTTTATCTCGTGATTGGATCTTCACCCTCCAAAGAGGCCGGGACAGGTATTTTGTCAAGCTTCTGGAATAGAAAGGTCTTTAGGTTCACCAAGTGATGAAACCGAGGCGGCAGATTCCTATCTAGGTCCCGCTGCAATCTAGATGTGAGTACCAGTCCCTAGGGACATTATTCTTGTTGAAGAAATATATCTCGAATTCAAGAGGCTCTGTCTGGATAACAATAATATACATTTCTTTTTTGCTGGAAACCTCTACTTTCAATAGTAACTGTATACCTGATAAGAATGAAAGTATTGAGATTATACTATAGGTATTACATAACAATTACATACTAACATACTTTAAACTCTAAGCCAAGAAGCCTCCATCGATAGATTGTAGATACGTAACTATGCCGGATCTTGCCCCAGAATATAAGCCAAACTTTGGGAGTTATGTGAATTTGAAGTGCACTAGAGATAAATTTGAGCCATCAGAGATCCGAACCCATGGTCCTATATCCATGGACATTCTACATTCATTTGGGATGTCTGTTCCGCCAGTGAACTCCAAAATATCTGACTTGTAAGCCCCTGTTTGCAGACCACAACAACTGGCATCTCTGAAATTTTGAGCAATCCCAGACTCGTAGCTAGCGGCGATCTTTTGAACATCAAGAATGGAAGAACAATCGTGGCGGTACTCGATCATTTTGCAATACCATCTATTTGTACCCACTCGTTCGTTAACGCCAATAAAGCAAAAGCAATTAATGGAAGCCCCATCTGACACCCTTGGGGGTTCTAGCCTCAAAGAGAAGACTGTCCCGAAGAGTTGCGCCGTGAAGGGACGCAAAGTGAGAATCCCGGGAGTGGTGCTAATGGCGACAGCGGACGGGAACGACGCCATAGTGATAATTATTCCATACTTCGTATTCTGTATGAGACCTGGTGGTAGTGTCGCCTCTGGCCCCCGATCCCTCGGGCCAGCGACGATTATGGTTGTTGGTTGAAGCCCGTTATTGTCCTTCTGAAGGATGGGACTATGCAAGGGACGTGAGGGGAAGGGACATCTGACAAAGCGACGGGTCCAGGGTGGTCTTCGAAGTACTAGCCCAACCGAGCACCCAGTTTCTTGACAGGCAATGCCGAGTAAGGCCAGGTGATATTTATTCCTTGGCCTAAAATGGTACGAGCTAGAGAACTCCTCGGGGACCAAATTCAGAAGCTTCAAGGTGATCGATAACCCGGAATTGCCTATAGAGTACGATACGGCGTCCTCCCATCCCGGTGGTTTGAAATATGACCCCGAGTTGGCGAACGCTTTTGGCGACGGCGACAACATACTGCACCAAGCGTACGGAACATATTCATCGCTCCAATCCCAGCAGAAAATTGATTGGTCATTCGAGACGCGAATGATTTCTTCCTGCAGCCGAATAAATGCCTTGGTCCCTTCTCCGTATAATAGGGGCATGTTTATGTCGAAGATGCCAAGCATGCAATAAGCTATATCCTCAATCCTGGTGGTTTCGCGGTTTGAGACCCAAGACATGCGCTCGCTGATGCTGGCTTCGTGGATATTGCCCCCCATACGATGTGGTTTAATCTTTGTGATATCGGCAATTGTTTCAGACAGAGAAGCGCGAGTCCCCAAGACCGACCAATCTTGAGCGAAAAATGTTACGGACATAGGTGCCATAAGCTCTTGCAGTGTCCAGCCTCGAGTAAACCATCGCGAGTAAGGCAAGGATAACAGATCACCAGAAGGTACGTCGGCAAGGTAGGCATAGCATATGGCTGAGTCCTTGTACCAGTTAAACATAGAGTTGATTGCTTCGCTAAGCTCTGCAGAGCTTCTCTTGTCAATACAATTCGTATCGCACCAAAGATAATCGTAACCATCTTTGGTGGCTTGCTTACAGGCGTGGAGTATCTTTTCAAAGCCAGCTTTTACTTTAGCTTTCGCCCAGTTGTCCTGCCAATCGACAAATGAGACTTCGTCGTTGCCCCAAGTGTGAGAAAGAACCGCGTATGCGGGAACCTGACCCTGAAATTCCTCAAGGTTTAGGGTCTTGGTGTTGATGAGCCTCATTATCGGACGATATTTGCGGGGTAGAAATGCAAGATCAGTTGCAGAATGATATCTGCTGTAGCCTCGCCCGTGGCTGTTTGTTGGACGACTTGAATGGCGAATAGCTGTGATCAGTATACGATGGTGTCTGCCGAAGCGAGAAAAGGTGTTTTTCTGATGGCGAAAGGATTACCTTGTACACATCGAGGCACTTTATCAAATGATTACTGACGTGGCACTCAATGTGCCTAACGAGCACACTCAACCTTGTCGGTTCTATAGTGAAACCTACTGCATTGCTGCGGTTCAGCCTAAGCCGGTGCCTAGAGTGGCAATGCACGCGCTTCGTTACATTTATTGGTTGGTAGATAAGAAGATCGTAGGCGAAGAAGCGTCAGCGAAACTCAGAAACCCGAAAACTTGAACGGCAAATCCACATTGGACTTTGTATTTACATTATTAAGGGTATTGCTATACCTATGATGCATAGCCTTGGTCCATGTCAAACTTATAGCGCGCCTTCCCAGTGACATTGGACTATTTAGTGGATCTTGAGCCCCGCTATCCGTGGAAATTTATTGAGGCTCCGGATTCCCTCTCATTTATTTCTAATCGGCCTCAGCTACAGTGCTTTCCTTGAGACTTTAGGTCTATCAAATACTGATTCATAAATCGAACCACAATCCAGTCATTAAGATGTCTTTAATAACAAAAGATCCGGGTGAGCTCTCTCTGAACAAGCTCCTCTCGACTCTCACCACAACCTTGCACCCAACCATCTACGTCTTTGCCACCTTTATCGACACCTCAAAACTACCGCCATTGTCTGAGACGCAGATGCTCTTCAAGGAGTCTGAAGGTGTGACTGCAATCGTCAGCAAAGAATATGCAGAGTCTCACGGCATCGACTATTTCTTCCCTTGCAAGATGATCAGCCTCAATGTCACGTCGAGCTTGGAAGCTGTGGGATTTATGGCTGTCATCGCTACAAGGCTGGCAGCCAAGGGAATCGGTTGCAACCCTGTAAGTGGGTTTTACCATGACCACATTTTTGTACCACTTGGTCGGGAGGATGAGTCTTCGCAAATACTTGCGCAATTGGCGAAGGAGAAGAATGAAGAGGCGAATGAGGGTTGATAGAAATTGCGACGACGGATGTGGAAGTCACATACGATAGTGGACGAAAGTTCCGCAATAATTTCAAATACGAGAACAAGCCTCGATGGTACTGACCACAACTTGAAATGAAACTGCACCTGCCTCTATTTATTCAACCTATCAAGTTGACATTCTCAGAAGCTTCTGGTCTCTTTTCCGAGAAAGCCTTCTGCTCCTCCTTCCGCTGACTATCACCCAATGACACACGTCTCCTGGCATCGACATAAATCATGTACTCCTCATACGTATGAGGCAGAACCTTGAGATCTTTAGGCACAGAGAAGGTATAGTTGAATTGGCCAGTTGGCTTGGCAACACCGTGTTCAACATCTCGAACCTTACTGTCAACTCGAACATGGACACGGGTAATGGGGTTCTCCTTGTCGGGGAAGCCAGGCTCAGTGCCGTCTTCTTCCAATAGCGGAGGATCGGTATACGCGATGGTTGCAGTCAGGTAAAGAACGCTTCCAATGGGAACGGGATTGCGGAACGTGCATGGATCAGCGCTGATAAAGGTCGGTCGAGCATGAGCGAAACTGGCCGCACAACAGAATGCGAGCTCAAACGTCTGCTTCAGATGGAAACCACCGAAAACCATAACCTGATGTCGGTTACGAAATTGAGGCTGCATAATAGCAGCTGTTGAGAGCTGTGTCTTTGACATGGCCACGACATTAGACGGTTGGCGGAGATCATTGTTGGGATCGTGATACGCAAGCTGTCGAAGCCAAATTTGGTGGATCAGCGCTGACTCAGCATCATTCGGCTCAGTTTGCAATAGCGACGCCTTTGAGGTCTCCTTTTTGGACAAAGACTTTGCTTCTCCAGCTTTGAAGATCCTCTCTTCCTCCTCATTTGTGGGCTCAAGCTTGGGAATATTGACGGGCTTGCGCGTGTTGGGGTCTAGGGCGACCATGGTGAAGGTGCAGGTAAGTAGAACATCCTCGGGTTTGCTGGGTTCGCCTTCTCTGGCTTTTGCGACTTTGCAAGTAATCTCCACACTGCTTCGGCCTGAGGCGTATGTAACTTGGCCGCTATATTCAAGATCACAAATTTCGGTGAGAGGGTGGGCTATTGTAATTCGGTCCAGGGCGGCGGTGACGGTTGTGACGCCTGGGCCGGTGTGCTTGTAGACGATGATACCTGATAGGGCATCGAGGTCCATGAACAACGTTCCAAGTCTAGTAGATGATTCAGTATGTAGGCCTGATTTGGCAGATTGATGCTATTCTTACCTGATGTGACCGGACGAATTGACGTATGTATCAGACAGCCAGGGGTCCTTCTTGAGAGGCAGTACAACGCGGTGATAGCTGTCACTCATCTTCCTTGGAGTCAAATCACGTTCTTGGGGAGTGTCACCTGACTCGTGAGCGGGCTTTCCTTCCTGCAAACGTTTGAACGCCTCAATCCAAGGCGTTGGCTGCCGCTGGTCTGCCAGGCCTTGAAATACACCATCGGTTCGTGACATGGTGGTTGTGTGGAAGCTGTTGACACCAAGACCAGTCAATGCGGGACTGGCTGATCGAATTGCGTGCGGTCGTCTTAACGACGCGATGATGTTTCTTGCTTCTCTTCCCCTGGGCATAATGATGGATGAGTCGCTGATCTTTGGTGATGATGTGCCGACCGAGGTTGAAGAATTGAGGATGAGTGACGCAATGACTGAATCACTGGCGCGTTTGATGAACCAACCGGTGGAACCCGATAAAATGGCTGATAAGAACGCGATAACAGCAGAAATGCGCTGCATTAAGTTGTAACCGAGCTAACCTGGACTTTGGCGGATGAAACCGGCTGTACAATGTAGACGCTAGGGATTTAATGAAAAAGACAATAATAGTACGAGAATTGGAAAGGAGTCAATCGATCACCTTGTTTACATTCTAAACTTCAAGAGTTTTAGTACTGATACCATGGCGCCCAACCAACCAAACGTGAATCCAAAGGGGGTGTAGGGCTGCAGCAGTACTACGACCTGACATCTTTTTGAAGACTAGGTATTTCAGTACATCCAATTGTTGCGTCATAACTTACACATGAGTATTAAGGACGAGGAGGACATGCGGTTGTGGTCAAGTGTCGCAACCCAAGCGGTCAAGTATATGCTATGAAGCTCTTCAAAGACGATAGCCGAGACAGAATTTCCCGCGAGATTGAAGTCTTGCAGTATTTGAGATCGGGTCCGAACATAATCGAACTGGTGGATGTTGTGCAAGGAGAAGAGGTCTGCTTCTTTCAATACATTTTGCTGAGCTTTAGCTAAACATCTAGAAATCTAGGGAGCCAACATTGGTATAGTCCTTGAATACGTAGAGAACATAGACTACCGGAACCTGTATCCTCAATTCGCCTATGTCGACATCAGCTATTACACACGCGAGCTTCTAAAAGCTCTAGAATTCGCCCATAGCCAGGGTGTTATGCATCGCGATGTGAGACCACAAAATATGGCCATCGACCATCGGAATAGGAAGGTATGTATTGAGATTTGGGTAATACGTGGCACAAGTCTTACCGAAATCTTGACAGCTTCGACTGATAGTTTGGAGCTCGTCCGAGTTCTACCAACCAGGAGGCGAGTATGATTTGTGCATAGGTCTTAACAAGCCACCCGAAATTCTTCTAAGCCATGCGAGATACGACTTCAGTGTAGACATGTGGTGCTTTGGCAACATGCTAGCTTCAATGATATTCAATAAAGGGCCTTTCTTTCATGGAGTCAGCTGTATCGATCAACTGGTGAGTGTCGCCGAGGTCCTTGGAACAGATGGACTCTATCATTTTGCCGAGGAGCATGATATTTCAATGGATCCCGAATATGTTGCAGTTCTCGGGGATCGTGATACGGATCCTTGGACGGGTTTCATCAACGATGGAAATTATCTTTTGACAACCGACTCAAGGTACCGATCTTGTGGATCGGTTACTTCGATTCGACCCAGGGGTAAGAAGAAAACGAGTACTATTCCTCACACATATGCTAACCTATCAATAGGAGCGTCTCACAGCTAGTGAAGCCCTTCGTCGTGGTTACTACGTAGGTCTCGATGAATGGCCACGTAACGATTTGTATTATCATGCGTCGGTAATGAGAAGGCGACTTATTTTTCGCATCGGCGATGATGTCTCCAAGCGAATACCTTTGATCTTTGCACCATCCACCTACTCAGCTGCACCAACGTTTTCGTAACCTAGACCAGAAATTTAACCC
The DNA here is from genome assembly GCA_013186375.1 of Fusarium aywerte. Lineage (NCBI taxonomy): Eukaryota > Fungi > Ascomycota > Sordariomycetes > Hypocreales > Nectriaceae > Fusarium > Fusarium aywerte. Next base: position 118,553 of record JABCQV010000066.1, read on the forward strand.
ACCTCAATGGCACAATCCTTTCCCGGAAGGGACAAGTTCTGGCCAAGTATGTGCCCTGGCATCCCAGTACCTGTGGAGTAGGCTTTGCCATAATATGAGGAGCAAAGTTGAGCGACTATATGAGCTGAATAGCTGAATCCTGATTTTCACACGGAAGTAATGGTCCCCGGCTGTATCAATCAGTGTCCATCTAGCAACCAACGAAACAATGTAGAAGTCATGTCGGAGAAACTTATCCTGAATTTGGCCAGACCCATAGCTTCTCACTAGGAGGGGCAAAGGTGACGGCAGAGGAGTTACGGAACGGCCTGGTCCGAACGCTAAGGCAGAAGTATTCCTCGGTTATGTACCGAAGACATTACCGAGCTGATATCAGGTTGGTGTAGATTTTGAGTATCCTGTCACATAAATAGGTATAGATTAGTCCCCGCTCTTAGTGTAGAGATCACAGCAATCCTAATAGCGAATAAGACTTTACGGATTTACAATGGGATAACTTGAACTTGAGGGAAGATGCCCCTAGGAAGATTCCCAATGCCAACCACGCAATCCACACATGCGATCTTCGACCAAGGAGACCCTTGTGAGATTTCCTAACTCGTCTTCAATGACTGCATGGGACTGGATCCGCAATTTGAGATTCGATATGCACATGGTAATGTTGAGTATATACGCTTCCTAACACAACAAGTGCTTCAATGACGTATGGCTCCATCCCCCTTATTTGACTACTTCTTCCAATGGCGGTCAAGGCTTTCTAATACCATGAAGTTATTGGTCCGAGTTTGTTCAATTGAAGGACGATTGTGGATGCTTAGACGGGTGTACCCGAGGTTTCTAAGTTTGGGGCCAAAATTGGCGAGTCATAACGAATTCTCCAGGAGAAGAGTTTGTTCCCTCGCAAAACTCTCTGCAACGGGAATCTAGAATAGGTTGTTGTAAAAGCCAACGGCTATCACTCAGAACTGAGATCCTTTATAGTATTGCTTCTGATTCGCAGTTCCTAAACGCGTGTTGGTTAAAGTTATGGCAAGTTTCGGTCTGGTATTCCGCAAAAGGCGGAAGGTTTTGGCTCAAAGCAGCATCCTCGCGCTCGGAACGGCTCCGCCCAGGGTTTCCAAATACCGGAACTCAAAAACGCACGGCAGATATGGAATGTACCTCTAAGCCGGCGCTTTTTATTGGTGAGAATCATTTAGCTTGGGCTAGATCTGTCTAGCGATCTTGAATTGCAAGCTATGAGGGACGGGAACTGATTTTCGTCCCATGATCGGTACCGGATACCTGCTTGGGTATTAATAAATATGGAGGCATTTGACATAAGATCTCCGAGGAACACGCATTCGTATCTCACCAAGTGAAGCCGTTCTAGCACTAACATAGATCGCTCTTACAGTGGTAATAGATAGTCTTCACTGACGTCAATATTTACCGTTAACCGATAATGGTAACGCATCACGCGACAGGCCCTGAATTTTTTAATAGCAACCAAATCTAAATAAAACCCAACGTCTGATCCCTTGGCGAAGCTTGGCTTTTCCCATATTTCCCCTATTGAACAGAGCTTTTTCTTTTAACTTTTCTTTACCACTGCCATGTGGTCATTCATTCAGCGTCGACAAATCTCTAAACAGATACAATCGCACCATCGACCTAATCCAAGCTCCGTCGAAAAGCAAAACACCTTTCTCTCTCGCCATAGTCTACCACTCAGCAGTGATGAGCAAATTAGTCCACAGGAGGCTCCTGACAATGAGAATTTCAAAGTCCAGAGCACAGGCGACGATGATCCCCTGAATCCCAAAAACTGGTCCCTCGCAACAAGATCGAAAAACATTTTCATCATTTGCTTCCTAGTCTTTACACAAGGCTGGTCCGGCGCCGCAGATTCGATTGGCAATGCCCAGGCGAGCAAGGACTTGCATGTCAGCAAAGTGGCCGAAAACATGACCACAGCGGCATTTCTCTTCGGTGTGGGAACTGGTGCTCTCTTTGCAGGGCCGCTATCACAAACCGTTGGAAGGAATCCCACGTACCTGGTAGCTACCGCGTGCTACCTATTCTTCGTGCTTGGATCGGCGATGACGCCTACGTACGGCGGACAAGTGGTGTGTCGGTACTTTGTGGGATTGTCGGCTAGCGCTACCCTTACGATTAACGGTGCAAGCGTCAATGACCAATTTCGATCGGCCGGAAAGGCGTTCGTCTTCCCAATAGTTGCGTGGGCCAACATTGCAGGTTAGTCAGCTTAACACGCCAAGCTTGGGACCCATTTCTAATCATTATTATAGCGCCTGTTCTTGCTCCAGTTGCCAGCGGCTGGATAGTTCAGAACGAGAGACTTGGATGGCGATGGACTAATTGGGTGACATTGATCATATCAGTAGTTGCATTCCTGGTCGCCTTCTTCTTTCTTCCAGAAACATACTTTCCCCTACTATTGGCATGGAAGGCCAGAGAGCTACGTCGTGCTACGGGCGATGAAAGATACATATCGGACCACGAGCAAAAACCTTCGTTCTGGAAACAACTTCGGAAGACCCTTCCACTCCCAGCAACCTTCTTTCGCAGCGAGCCAGTAATCATCGTGCTCGGATTCTACCTCGTCTTGCTTTACGTCCTACTCTTCAGCTTTCTATCCGGCTTCGACTACCTCTTCAAAGATACGTATTCTTTAACTCCTGGTTACCAAGGTTCTTGCTTTGCTGCGATTGCTGCTGGTGCAACCATCTTCGCCCTTTGTGCTCCAGCACTCTACAAGTGGTCACGGGTGCATACAGGATATGATAGACGGGCCTCGATAGAGCCAGAGTTTAGACTCTGGCCCGCCATCGTGACATCACCTTTCCTTCCCATCTCCCTCTTCTGGCTGGGTTGGACCAATTACGCGAGCATTTCAATATGGAGTGGCCTTGGTGCCTGCTTCATCTTCGGCATCGTGCTGATGGCTGTATATGTCGGTAGCTATGAGTATATTACCGATAGCTACGGAGAACATTCGGCTATTGCACTTGCGAGCATTACCATGTCGAGATATCTTATCGCCGGTGGAATGGTCATGGCTGCGCGCCCTATGTACGACAATATTGGGGTTCATTGGACTATGACACTGTTAGGATGCATCGCCGTATTGCTGGTGCCGGCGCCGCTACTGTTCTGGAAGTACGGTGCAAAGCTAAGGGAGAAAAGCCCATATGCAACTTCTGATATATGAGCACTGTCGAGTTCTTACAACTTACTAGTCTTGTTTGCTTGTTCTTGCGGAGGTTGATAGATGGTATCCTTACTGCTCAAACTTTTACATAGAGTCTGAGGTGACCTTTTGACAAATATCGTCCACCATAGGCATGGCGCATGATACTTCACGATTGTCGCGTTCCTTTCTCTTCTGTTTCTACATGTCACCTGTGCCTGGTTAACACTTAGCATAGAGCAACCTGATAGCTATTTTGCTTGACGTTGCGATATATAATCTTAATGTTCAATGTCTAAATGAGACTTCCCTTCCTAAATAGGTAGTCTATGTCTAAACCCCTCATGCAGTAACACTTTGATCGCATCCTCCAGAAACTTGACAGTGACCCCAAGCTTGCTTAATATAGGAGAATGACTGCTTGCAATCTCTCGCAAAGCCAAATCCGCACCGGCTTCTTCCGCAGATTTTGCAAACATCCTCTGAACCTCGACAGGTAGTGCTTTGTCCTCTGCGGTCATGATATACCAAACAGGCACATCTTTCCATTCTTCAAACGAAACTTCATATTCATCAGTCACAGACGTCAGTGCCTGATCGGTAAGCTTTCCAACCCAAAACTTGGCTTCCTCTTCAGAAAGGTCATGGTATAACATATTGACAGGATCAACTTTGATGGGCACGGAATTGTTCTCGTAGTCGGCATCCCATGTTGGCGGAGGTTTCCCACCGAGGCCTTTCAGGAACGACATTCCAGGTGCGACAAAGCCAGTGCCAATCATGAAAAGCCCGATGACATGGCCTTTATTCCCGTCATTTTCCGCATTCTTTCGCGACAAGCCCTTGATGGCACTAGCACCAACTGCCCACCATAGGAGTGGACCAAGACGATAACATCTAGCCCTTGGCTGGTCTCTGCTATGATAGCCTCGCGAACAGCAGTGACATCGGTGGAGAAGTTGACCGCGTGCTGGTTGATTGCGTAGTAGGAAGTGTGACAGGTATGCATCTGTACTGTCGGGCTTTCATAGGTGACATTACTTTGCCCCAGCAATCGGGTGTGTGCTGCGCCGGACAAAGACTAGGGAATGTTTGAGTGTCATAATGGTGGTGCCGAGTTTATGAGGAAGGTCAAGCAGTTACAAAGATTGAAGCTCAAATGAGAGGTGGTTCAAATTTCGTGGCGTAAGCAAGTTTATATAAAAATTATCAAATTTCAGACTAGCCGTTTTCCTCATCCGTTATGTTAAGAAAGGTCTTGGCTGCGGCCTTCGGGATCAATATCCAAGACGACTTTGTCAAAAAGCCCAAGGGCACTCTGACGCTCCCTGCACTAACGTCGTCTAAAAAATAAGCGTATCAGCGGAGTTTGCTCTCAGCTCGTTTACGCGGCTCGATTTGGTTTAGTTTCGAATGCTAGCATGATGGACAAGCATGGATTCTTGAAAGAACAACTTTGCATCTGTTAGTGGAGACTAATCAGTCAATCTTGGCGCTAGTATCCTATCTTCATAGTGCCTGATATACCCCAAGATCAGTTAGTAGGAGATCTGTCTGATTTCAAGCTGCAGCAAACTCCAACATTCAACCTGTACCGACAACTAATGAAAACTGCGAGTGGCTTCGAAAGCCTCATCAACGCTTCAACCTCTGCTTTGTCAAATCTCCTTCCTCATGTCACAAAAGCCGCAGTAGTTATCGATTATCCCATCAACGGCAGCAAGTCCAATCTTAGCAACTCCAAACTTCAAAGCGTCTTTCGACATGAATATAAGGACTCGACGACCCCACACGCGCAGCAAGACAGGGTGTCTGACGTGCCGAAAGCGCCGTGTGCGCTGCGATGGCGGGAAACCTACTTGGTAAGACGGACTTTGGTTTCCTCATTTGACTGTTTAGTCGAGGCATACTACTACACAAGATGTTTGATGTTTGATGTTTGATGTTTGATGTTTGGATTGGCATGGCTGATGTAATGCGATTTGTGTAGTACCCAGTGTACCAGTGCAGGACGAGAGTGTGAGTTTGCGGACCCTGGGCTGCCGCTGCGTGATCGCAAGGCTATCTTCCTACCGGGGGAGCAGGCACCTTGGGCTGTCGACTCGGGGGGTCCACCAGTGACTTTGGTTGTTGAGTCGCCATTTGCAAAGTCAGTTGAGCCCTTTGGCTGCTTGGGTCTTGACATGACGTTACGCTCAAGGGAGCTGCTCCATTACTGTAAGTACGAGTCAGGGTACCGTATTCACGAGCACTACTGATACGCTTAGTCCATCACAGCCATGACAGCTCTGATTTAATCTTGGCCAAAGCCTCGAGAAATATGTAAGTATCCTAAACGGCATTTCCTGTACACATCTCATCGGTGGTTGCCCAGCTTTTCATCTGTGGCTCAGCATCCAGATGCCCTGCGCGATACTCTCCTCGTGGCAGGTTTGCATTACGCATGGACCGTCGGCGACTTACAAACGTACAAAGCCACATTCTTGTTCCATAAAGTGTCAACAATAGGCATTTTGAACAGGTGGCTGCAGAACTTTCATCAACCAGGGTTGATGACTTTCATTCGACACGTCGCCATCCTTTGTTTCATCGAAGTATGGTTTCCCTTCCCTATCGCCTCCGTTGCCCCAGTGGTATTGACTGATGACGGTCCAAAAGCCTCGTATGGAAACATTGGCGATACCGAAGCTCACATTAACGGGTTAATTCACGCCGTCAACCTTCTCAGCCCTCTCGATGACGACTTTGGCACTAGAACAGGCCTTGACGAAGAACTTGCTAATAGGTACCTCCTCTGTAAGCCTGTACCAAAATTGAGTCTTCACCTTCCAAAGCTTACCTGCCAGTACACACTACGCTGACCAAGGCTTCAAAGCTCGAATACTGGGTAGCGCTGCCCTGAAGAGCATGTTTCGCCAGAACAACACCACCGACTTTTCAAATTTTGTGTCGCTCATCCACCTTTGGAAATCAAAGAATGTCGGCAATCTCGAAATGCGCCTTAACGCCACGAAGTTGCTGCCCTTCTTCTTCGCGGTCCTGCCTTCATCAACTCAGTTCCACAACATCGATGCATCGCCGTTGATTGAACATCTGAAACATGTGACCACGTCAACACAAACAGCTAGCGAAGACCGCTACAAGTGCGATCCAAGCTGGGAGTGGATTGAGGGTTCGGAGTCACGCTTGCTTTACGCGACTATTAGTTCACATTTCTCATCTCTTTTCGAAGAAGATATGTTCGCGTCGTCGGGCTCTGCGAAATACGGCATCTCATGGTCTGGTATGTGCGCTGCTTCAAGCTTGTACATGCACAGCGTTTTGGAACTTTGGGGCGACGGCGAACCCATGGAAGAATGTGACGGGGTTAAGTTAATGCACTGGAAAGATGTTCATCCACGCTTGATCTCTGTGACATGGCCTAATCGTCGGGGTCACGAGCTGGAGTCAAGCGTGTGGGGAAGACGAATTGAGTGTTCCGACATGTAGCTTTATGCGGAGTAGGATCACGGTGTCACTGAATCAGTATGTCCATATGTTTTTGTTACAAGTTACGACTCAACTCTGCTATGGGCAATTGTTACCAGTATCCATCGAGCGGTGTGAATTTTACCATGTTTGATAGATGGCTAATCGTCTTTACGATCTCTGTGTAAATCACGCGTTATGGCTATGAGCAGGGATCGAATGAAATTCCCGATTCAAAACTTATCTCATGATAGGAAAGTGCCTGTGCCATGCCGGCCATCGTGGAATTTCCCTTTGTATCGTGCAAGGATACATGGCCAAAGTTCCTGTTCGCTTAGGCCCAAGCCCTCACCGACAGCAAAGCGCCAATAACGGTTCGGAAATAACCAATGTGGAGACCCCGCCGAGGAGGTGACAGGACCAGGGCTTGTCAGATTTCCAATTATCCCATTACAGAGTATCATGATGCATTTGTGAAGTGATTCCGACGTTTGAGTTGACTGTCCAATCAAAGCTCAACGGAGAGCCTACTGATGGCAGAAAACTTTGACGGAGCTTTTGCTCCCGTTAACGACGGTGCAATGATACCAACCAACGGCTGTCACCTTACTAGTATCCTCATAGAGGGTTAAAGACGATAGGCAGTGAAATGAAAAGTTCAAATATAAATAATATGCGAATGCTGCTCCAAATTGTGTTCCATATTTACGGAAAGCTACCTATCTCTCATCTATTTTATGTCTCAAAGTTATCTGGATTGGATGAGCTTCATAGTGGACATTTTGGTGTAAGCCCTCCCGATATTTTTTCCACCCCATGGGCGAGATGTTCGTACTGAACAACATGGCCGGTAAATACATTAGTGGGGGAGTTTGATGATTGATGCAATTTTAGGACCCGACTTCTCGTTGTCGGTTGCTTCCGTCTAGACCAGAGGAGTTGAGAAGCTACCAAGTCCGAGACCGTTTTACTCGGCAAAAAAGAAAAGCTGCGAAGGCCAGCTGGGCTATTTTGTCCAAGGCAGTCTCCATAACTCGGCAGGGTCATAGCAAGGGTCTAAGGGTTTAGGGGTCTTTCCGTTGCAAGAAAGACATTACATCATATTAACGTCAATCAGATTAATTCTAGAAGATTCAAAACAGTCTTCCGATTCTCAAAAAGTCAGGCATTTCTCACGATCGGAGATTGCATCATCTTTTTCTCTCTAATTCTAAGGAACCCCTCCTATAGCAATACAGTACACAGTAGACGACCAAGATGAACAGCCCCAGCCAGATCAACCAGCTAAACTATTTCATCATAGCGAGTTCTGCGACTCAGCAAGACGTGGGTAATTCCCTGATCGCTCTTGCATAGCCCTTTACTCATGTGATTTTGCAGCATCAGCAAATCTTCCAAGACCATGAACAATTTGGCGAGCCTCTTTACAATTTCCCGTTATTCCAAACAAAGGCTATCCCATCAAGCCTGAAGACAAGGCCGGATGGTCGCAATACATATCAAGTGCAGCTCCATTTCCAACCACGTTCCGAAACGCCCTCTTCGAAGCCTACAAGACTACGCGATGAAAGACCTCGGATAAGTCGAAAGAGAAAGCACAACAACAGCCGTCCATGTTTTGGCGAAAGGTCCACTTCTGGACGAGAAACCACGTACTCGTTACACGCAAAGTCACTACCAGCAAAAGCATCGAAGCTAGGAGTTTCGTGCACGATTTGCAACGAAACAGATACTCCCCTATGGCGCGAGGGACCTGCAGGGCCCCGAACTCTCTGCAATGTTTGCGGGTTGATCTATGCGAAGAGGGAGGCCAAGGGGAAGTCACTGTTGCTTACCAGAGAACATAGTCGCGGAACTCGCGATACCTTCTCTGATGAGTCGTCACGAAATTCATGACGGGGCAGTTGCAGAGGACCGGTCAAGTTGAGAAGCTCGAGCTATCGGTCGAGAAGCAAATGACTATCAGCACCAGTCTTGGGCTAATAAGGTGGAGAAAGGGTCTAATGGGTACTAGGCGCAACGTTTTTTTACATTTTTGCCGTGTTACAGCGTAACGGCGTTTGACAAATATTTCCAGGCGCACTTGGGTTAGGAGGTAAAACAACATATATCATCAGCACTACCCCTTAGATGTTGATGAAAAGCTCTTGAAAAATGAAATGGTATCGAAATGCGTTATGGACGGGACTAGTAAGCCCTGGGTTTCGCAATATCAAGAATAGGTTCATCCTTCAGTGCCGAATGACTCTCAATTGTAATGGTCAGACTGTCGGCCACTGGCACTCATAGCCAGTAGAATAGCGGCGGATGTAGTCCGCTGGGGAGGTCAAGGTTAAAGTTTTGGCCAATTAATGTAAAGGAACCATGTGGGTGAATTGACGTTGCGATGCAGGCACAACAGAGCTAGCGAGCACCAAGTGGGAGGAGGAGCAGTTCGTCCTTTGTGAAAACCCAATTAATCTTAGCGGGGAGCTTTGCCTCTCAGGGTTACTGTGTTTCCATACAATACAGCCAGTGAGTGAAGGCTCACGGTTCATTCAATTTCAACCCCTCAATTGGCAAACAAGAAAGTCTCCCACTTGTCCCGAAGGGATCTATCTGCTGGGAGGCTCAATCAGCATGTCGCCTCACACACACAACGCCACACATCAGAGATTGCATTGCACGGGGGCAAAGAACAAGAAGTGTCTCTGATTGCTAATCAGTCGAAAGAAATTAATTCCGACAAGCCCGTTCATTCCATGTTTGCTTTTGGCCAGCCCCAACCCCTAGGTTTCCGATACACTGTACAATATTGCACACTGAAAACTTAAACACAAACTTTGTGCCGTTTGACAAATGCAAGGAATGAGGGCTCGTGGCTTACGCGGTGGCAATGGGGGCTGCGGCAGTCAGGTACACTAATTTTAATCGACCAAGCGTTGCAAACAGCTGTCGACGAGGAGGTGGTGGGTGGATCTGCGAGACACAGTCCTAGACAGTATATAGGAATGGCTGTGGTTATAATATGCAAGGAGCTGACAATATCCTTATCTATCACGCCAATTTGCTGCGAGGGACGACCCCCATGGCAATCATGAGACGAGCTGCGTGTCTCGAAGCACAAGAACGAAAAAGGATAGTACTGTAATTACAAACTCAACTGGGAGCAAATAACCTGGATTGTGAAAAGCACTGAGTTCCCCTTTATCCCCAGTGTAAAAAGAAAAAAAAGAAGAAAAATGTGCCATGACGTTTTGCCCCTCAAAAGAGCCCAATTGCCGTAAGCTCAGCAAGTAAATGCCATCCGGTAGCTTTGTTCCGGATTCCACGCATGGACCTTTAAAAGTCCCTGCACCCAATAGCGCGGTGATCTACAAGGGTCTCCGGGGCAAAAGGGCCTTGGTATCACACATTAGGCCCTAGAAAGTAAGCTAGAGACAAGAACAAAAGAGGGGTGATCCGTACAAGAAGCGCTCGATCCCAAGGTCTTCCCTCTGTTCTAAAGATCGGATTTTTACCACCGTATCTCTCATTCCCTCTTTCATTATGAATTCCATCATGAAACAATCACAATCCCTCACCAAAACAAGCAATCCTGCTTTGATTCGCAGGAGACGCGAACGCGCCCACCCTTGTCGCGATGATTATTCCGAGTCGAATGTTTTTCCGCCCCGACGCTGTACTTTTGCTCAAAGACCTCAGGGCACAAGCCACCGGGTAAGTTTCCGGCCGCATCCTTATTCATCCGTTGCCGAGATTATAGACTAATTCCGTCTTAGATCCGACACAGCGTTCAGGATGTTCAGCATACCGGCTTGCCGCTATGCGAAGTCGTCCTCTTTCAAAATACAGCCATTCCCAGCCCATTAGCTACCAAGCCTGCCAGTAATCGGGACAGCCTTTCACAATTGGCAGCGGGTTCGCGCGCCCCCTCTCTGCGATCACCGGCCACTTCAGGGCGTTCAGTCAGATCTCGTTCCACAAGGGCGAGTATCAGGGAGACCTATGAAGCCCGCACGTGGCGGAATAGATTGAGACGGCATTCGGTAAGATCCAAACCCCCCACCAACAAGTAAGACACTTTTGCTAATCGGCAACAGCGGTCCCCTAGGTCTCATGAGCCAAATCTTTGCTGCACTTCCTGCTTCACCAAAGAAACTCCCATGTGGCGCGCAGGTCCCTTCGGATCACATACACTATGTAATGTGTGCGGACTCCTCTACGCCAAACGTGAGGCCCGTGGTCGGTCCGTTTTGGTTCAGAGAGATCTTGACAGAGTCTCCCACGTCTTTTGAGTCGACGCGACCGCCACTACTGTAATGTGATGGCTACGGTGTTTCTTTTTTTCTGGGTAATCGTGTCTTTCTGGGAGTTTTCATGAGTGATGAGGCAAACGGTTACTATACCCCCGGCGCAGGATTGGGAAGGGCATTTTGTGAGACTACTCGGCTCACCACTGAAGTTTTATTGTCAAAATGGCGTTCTTGAGCGAAAACATTATCATCTTGGATTTATTAGCGCAGGTGCCTCAGTCACTGTTACCAATTGGAATTGCTTTTTTTTTATTATCATTATGTTTGTATATCGCAATGGCACGTGGCATGTTCGATCGTGATTATGCGAAGTCTGAACCCTATCAAAATGAGTATGAATTAGAACTTGACTATAACTTTTACATTTTGTGTTTATAACCTGTTTTTATGTAAACTTACTCTTCTAATTATCAACCCGGCATGTACCTCTAAAGTGGTGACCTAGTTCGTGGTCCTTGCAAGTTCAGGGTAGGATGACAGAGACTTGGTGGGACGATTCCAATAGAGCCCGATTGACTAGTAGTGGGTAAGCTCAGTGGTTTGTAGAGGTTGTCGATTGGCCAGGCAGCAATAACACTGTCGTTGACAGACCAAATTACTTAATCATTGCAGTTCAATTTATATAGTCAGCAGATGAGAACACTCTTGTATTCATCTCGAGTCTATTCTACCAGCAAAACTACCAATGTTCAAGCTACTATAATGATGGCCCACCACCGGGACAGAGAAATTAAACAGAACCCAGATGGGTACGGTGAACTGGAATCTCGTATGTCTTTACTACAGAACTATATTGTTGTGCATTGCGGTATCTAGGTAATACCGGACGAGCATGAAACTGGATTCCGACATATAACAGAACAGTCAAACTCCTGTCTCATATTTCTCAACCTACCATGCTAAACCCATAGACTATATGCCAAGTGGTTTTATAAATGCTACCTGCAGTCCTTGCTGTAGCTAACCTCAATCACAAAGTCTCATAAATAGATATCTCTCAATAGCAGTCACGTAACTTATAAGTACGAAAGTGGGGAAAGAAGCTGTGAGTACTGTACTGTACCTGATCACCTTCTACAAGGATTCGAAGTCGTCATTTGGCAAAAGGTTATAAAATGGAGGTTTTTACGGCCCGACAACGAGTTGGCCTCCACATTAGAAGCACGCCATTTAGCTTTTACATGTCGTAGGGTTTGTCGTGATGATTCGGAAACAAGACAAGAGACTTTGTGGCGGCCGATGTTAATTACCTGTGGACGCATACGAATTAAAAATGACATGGTGATACGACCAATTTCAGCAAAATTGAGTTTGATAGGAAGCCTGTTAAATATGCCGTTTCTCTTAAAGGTCAACGTGTGAATGGACCGGTTCCATACCTCAACTCATAGAGCTATATACCAGGACAGGCTCTGAGCGACTAAATACCCCAAGACCCTAGACAACGGGGATTGATCCACTATCTTCTGGGTCGCGACTTTGCAAAAGATCCATCCAAGCCGAATCGTGATCTGATACAACGGTGTCGTGATCAGTCATATTCGACAGGGATCTACCTGAACATTGGACAACACTTATACCAGCGGTCACCTTTGTCAACGGAAACCGACAGAAAATCTTGATAATCTTACGCTCGCGAAGATGAGCGAAGCTACTGAAAAGGGAGTGGTAGGAGACGAGATTCAAGCAGCTGACAGACGGCACGATGCCAGCTCCCTGAAAGATGACTTGGTACTTGATAAAGCACATCATTTAGGCGCCACGCCCGATGAAGTCATAGAGGCTGAAGAACATGGACGTACACTCGATTTACGAGAGGCTAAGAAGGTGAGAAAAACGAAAACATATCGCTACTACCATTCTAACAATCCTGCAGCTCGCAGAGACTCTTATCTATTTTCACGAACATGACCCAAATTTCAGCTCCGAGTCCATCATCCGTTTCCAGGCGTTCATCACTAACGAGGAGCTTTTTGAAAATCCCGACAACAATGAAGAAGCCATCTCAAAAATCAAGACGGAGATTGCACTGCTCACGATAAACTCACCCTATGCAGAAGTTAGAGCAGTAGTGAGCAATAAAGACGACCCTTCAACACCAGCTGGAACCATTCGTGCCTGGACAATCGGGTTATTCTTTGTCATCATACAAAGTTTCGTTAATCAGCTCTTTTCCGTGCGACAGCCGACCATACGCCTCCAAGCTCCTGTTATTCAACTGCTTTCTTTCCCTCTCGGAAAGGCCTGGGAGAAATGGATGCCGGTTGGCGAGTTCACCCTGTTTGGATCAAAGGGTATGCTTAACACTGGCAAGTTCAACCAGAAAGAGCATATGCTCATATCGATCATGGCGAATGTATCGACGAGTTTACCTCATTCACGCTATATCATCTTTACTAGTTGGCTGAAGAAGTATTTTGACTTGCCTTTCGCCGCTGACTTTGGATTCCAAATTTGTCTCTCGGTGAGACAACCTTTTTTCCCCAAGCGGACAGAAATCTGACTGATTGAAAACAGCTGTCAATGAACTTACTGGGCTTTGGACTTGCGGGGCTGGTACGTCGATTCCTGGTTTACCCGTCATTCTGCATCTGGCCTCGATCGCTGGCAACAGTTGCCCTCAACCAAAGTCTCCATAACGGTAAGCCGAAGTAGCCGAAGGCAAACTGTTCAGCAGTTGGCTAATTTGGGCACAGATTCCGGAAACTCCAGCGTATTGGGTCCTTTCAAAAAGATCTACACCATGTCTCGATATCGCTTCTTCATGTTCTCCTTTGGTGGCATGTTCGTGTGGTTTTGGTTCCCGGGACTTATTGCTTCCGCCCTTTCTCTCTTTAATTGGCTCGCCTGGATCTCACCATATAACTTCAACCTTGCAGCTATCACAGGCGTATCTAAGGGCCTGGGCTTCAACCCGCTGCCGACCTTCGACTGGAACGTGGCCACTTACTACATCGATCCACTGCTGGTTCCGTTTCATGTCACTTTCAACATGTTTTTGGGTGCTCTCCTGGGAGGAATCACCATTATCGCGATGTACTGGAACAATACCTACAACACAGGGTATCTACCTATTAATACGAACATCATGTTCGATAACACGGGTACCAAGTACAATGTATCTTCGATTTTGAATGATCGTGGATTACTTGATGTGGAAAAGTATCGGTCGTATAGTCAAGTCTTTATCGCTGCTTCATCTGTCACCTACTAGTACGTCTCAGTTACACCGATAGATCTCACAAAACTGACTAGTAGTAGCATTTACTTCTTTGCGGTTTATAGTGCGGTTATATCTTACGCCGCCCTATATCATTGGAACGATATCAAACTGGGATTTAGGTCCTTGTGTCAGAGCTTCAAAAAGGATGGCAAGACCAATGACTTCAAGGATATCCACACTAAACTCATGGAGAAGTACCGCGAAGTCCCCGAGTGGTGGTATCTAATTCTCAACGTGAGTATATGCTCCCCAAACCGAGACACTTTCTCTAACATGCCCCAAGGTTGTTGGAGTCGCCTTTGGCATTGCATCCGTCGCAGCCTGGCCTACAAACACAAGCGTCGGTACCGTTTTCTTTGGTCTTGTTCTTGCTATAATCTTCACTGTGCCCACTGGGATTATCTACGCGACTACCGGTATAGAAGTTGAGTTCAACGTCCTGGCTGAGTTTATTGGAGGAGCATGGCAGCCAGGAAATGCCTTGGCGGTAAGCATTCAGTACTAGCACATACTGAAATAATTTGTCTGACCATTTTAGATGAATTTCTTCAAAGGCTTTGGATACGTGACTGTAGCTCACGCTCTCGATTTCGCCAATGACCTAAAGTTGGGACATTATCTCAAGATTCCGCAGCGTCAGACTTTCTGGTGCCAAACCATCGCTAGTAAGTTACCAAAGGCTGAGGATGTGGACATATACGATCTGACCAATATTATAGCTGTCGTCTCGGCCATAGTATGCACAGGTGTCATGAACTTCCAGATCCGCAATATTCCCGAAATATGTGAGAGCACCCAAAAGGACCGTTTCACCTGTCCTGGCGTCGAGTCCTACTTTACAGCAGCTGTTCTGTTTGGGTCTCTCGCACCACAGAGAGTGTTTGGCCAAGGTGGCATGTACACCGCTCTTCTCGCAGCATTTCCTGTTGGCTTGGCGTTTCCTGTCGTGTACTACTACGCCACGCGCAAACTGCCCAAGACGCACTGGCTCACCAAGATACACCCCGTAGTTATTTTCAGCGGTGGTCATATCTGGTCGCCCTACAATTTAGCTTACGTCTGGCCCGCTGTTATCCCTGGTTGGATATCGTGGGTGATTGTTCGAAAGAAGTATCTCACTTTTTGGGCAAAGTATAATTATGTGCTCTCGGCGGCCTGGCAGACTGGTATTGCACTTGCTGCGCTTGTGATATTTTTCGCGGTTAGTTATCACGGGGCTTCGATTAATTGGATTGGCAATAATGCCGATAGCGGTTGTGAAGTTGACGGTTGTACAAGGCTCAAACTTCCAGAGGGGACGACTTTTGGGCCACAACCTGGAGCCTTTACATAGACATTAATAGTTACTGTGTCACGATGGAACGGGAATTGTGCTGCAGCGCCAGTAAACTCTCTTGTACATATCATGTACTCAGCCTATAGTAGACTAGTCGAACAAACATGTATCGTTTTCGCCACACCATCTGATCTGATTTTCAGTCACAAAATAGCCGATAGGCGATGTGAAAGCCGCAAACATTTGCCTATCGCATCGCGGGGTATAACATCTCCGCACCACCTCCACGACAGGGATTCGGAATGGTTAACAACGATAAAACATCAGCAGTCTGCACAGCGGAACCGGGCATGGACGATCACTTCCAATCAGCGTCTTATCACCTGCCAGTCATGAACTTCACGACCTGGCGCTTTTCCTGGTATGGCTAGTCGCCAGGCGGAGACATGTCCGTTTCATTGGTCATGTTGATAAAGACAATTATTGCCCAAATGCGGTAATTTTTAGAGATGCTGTTGGCTGCGATTCACACATCTTCCCAGGTATCAGATTACTCCGCTCAAGACCGACAACCAACAGCGGAGATAAATAGAAAACATCGCGTCATTTCTATCCGGTACGATTTCATTTGAACAACTATTTGCTAAATCGCTGGCCATGACTTCGGTTCCTCACCCGCTATGCCCATTGACGGGCGACGAGATTCAGTCAACTGCCCGCTTGATTGAGAATGTTTGGCCACAGTCGGTTTCGTTATCGTTCAAGGTTATAACGCTCAGCGAGCCAGCAAAGAAAACGCTTGTTCCTTACCTGGAATCTTTGGATAATGGCAAGTCCCCTTCGCCGCTCGAGCGGAGAGCTTTTGTGTCGTACTACATTCGCAAAACGGTAGGTCTTTTCCTGCTCTCACTGTGCGATTGATGAGTCTGACTTAGAAATAGGATAATCTTCACGAGGCCGTTGTCAATCTTTCGACAGGCAGAATTGAAAGCAATGTGAAGCTTGGGCCTAATGTGCACAGCAATGTGATCTACGACGAGGTTCAGGAGGTTGAGAAAATTGCACTTGAGGACCCGAAGGTGCTGGCTGAACTCGAGAAGCTCAAGCTTCCAGAGGGTACAGTTGTCTGCGCTGATCCCTGGATCTACGGTAAGTTCACCATTGACGAAGAAAGTGACGCAGAAGCTGACAAGCCTAGGATCTGATGGTATCGAGGACGACGAGCGCATGTACCAGGTCTTTCTGTACATGCGCGATCCCGCCAACTCTGGTGAAGCTGACTCAAATCACTACGCCTTTCCTCTTCCTGTGTCACCAGTCATTGAGTGCGTTCATTACAAAGTGATTCGCGTCGACGTTCTACCAACCGGTGCTGATAGCACCGTCAAGCCGTTGGCGCCTTACCAGCCAAAACCACCAAATGAGTACATCCCCGAGACTCAAGAGCTGCGCAAGGATCTCAAGCCTCTTCACGTCAACCAGCCTGAGGGTCCTAGCTTCTCAGTGACACCGGTTGGCGAGACAGGAAATATTCTTTCTTGGCAGAAGTGGAATTTCTTTGTCGGCTTTAACCAACGTGAAGGAATGGTGTTATATAATGTCAAGTATGACAACCGCCCGCTCTTTTATAGACTTTCCCTGTCTGATATGAGCGTACCGTACGGTGATCCACGACACCCCTTCCACAAGAAGTCAGCCTTTGACTTGGGTGATGCTGGTGCTGGCGCTACGGCCAACAACCTCAAGCTGGGATGCGACTGTCTCGGTAGCATCCAATACCTCAGCGGCGTCATCACGGATGATAAAGGAAACGCGTTGCCGATGGAGAACGTAATTTGCATTCATGAGCAGGACGCCGGTATCGGATGGAAGCACACAAACTACAGGACTGGCAGAGCTGCTGTAGTTCGCTCACGCGAGCTGGTGCTGCAGTCTATCATTACCGTTTCCAACTACGAGTACATCCTTATGTTCATCTTCAATCAAGCTGGAGAAGTCACGTATGAGGTGCGCGCTACTGGTATTCTGTCGACACAGCCTATCGATCACGAGCTAGACAAGGTTGGCGTGCCGTTCGGTACAGTCGTACACCCTGGTGTTCTCGCAGGCGTTCATCAACACATCTTTTCCCTGCGAGTAGACCCCATGATCGACGGCCATACGAATCAACTGACCTACACCGAAGCCCATAAGATCCCTCGCGACCCGCAAAGGAATCCTCACGGAAGCGGCTACGAGGTCGTGGAAAAGACAGTCGATAAAACAGCCGGCCTCGACATCGATTATGATCTCAGCCGAGTTTACAAGATCACGAACCCTAATTCCCTCAATCCCGTCAATGGCAAACCCGTCGGCTACAAGATCCAGGCCCCACCGTTCCAAAAGCTCATGGGTGACGAAGACAGCTTCTTGCACAAACGCGCCGAGTTTGCTGACCACAACATTTACGTCACCACGCATCGCGACCGCGAACTCTACTCTGGGGGTTGGTACACAAACCAGTCGCGCGGCGGCACAGGCGTGAGGAACTGGGCGGGGAGAAACGAGACGCTCACGCCCCAGTCTGACATTGTGCTATGGGTGCAGTTCGGCTTGAACCATATTCCTCGCATCGAGGACTTTCCTGTCATGCCGGTTGAGATTTTGAAAGTTCATTTCAAGCCAGTCAATTTCTTCACCAAGAACCCTGCGCTTGATGTTCCTCCGAGTGAGCAGACCGTTAATCAAAGTACGCTGATCGAGACTAGCAGGGTGGAGTCGACGGGACAATGTGGCTGCGAGTCATCGGTTGCTTCAAAGCTGTAAATCAAGTAGAGAAAGATAAGATAGTTTCCGGCATTAGTCCAGCAAAATTGCGGAGCGATTTTGTATTAGTTTACTTGGGAGTTTCCATGTCTTCCAAGCTAGGCATATCACCTGTAGTTTCACCCAGTCTCTCAACGTGAACAGTCGTTTCCTCTTGTATCTGAATTCCATCAAAGTTCTGATTTGTCGCCCGCGGCGGTGTTTGATGTCTCCACGGACTGGAAATTGTTATTTCTGTGCCGTAACTCCACCCCGTACGTGTGGCTTCAATATCGTAGCCAGTTGGTACATCCTCGTCCATCGCAAATTCGCATATCGAGCTTGATCCGTTTTGATGTGAGGTCTTCGTTCCAGGACTAGGCTTGGTGCCATGGGAAGAAGAAAGTGCCGAGTCTATGACGGCACGTCTACTTCTGTGAGAGGAGAGGAAAGACGAGGGAATAATCTGGCGGAACACAGGTCGCAACATCGGCAAGGAAACTGAACAACTGTCAACCAAAGTCGCTGCTAGAGAGTAGATGGATAGTACTCGTGATGTTGGTCAGATTGACCTCGGCTATAGCCAAAGAGCTATGATATCCCATTCTCTGCGCAATCTCCCTTGAGTCGCCATTAAACGTGAAAGCATCGTAGATGACGAGTATGGTCAAGACGCAGACACTGTTGATATGTTAGTTTAGAAAGGCACGGCATGACTGGGAGAAACATACAGAGCACCAAAGCCAAACAAAGCCATTACGGCAATTTTCTGACCGAGAGGTAGACGCATCTTAAAGACCTCCACGATAGGAAGCAGTAGAATGATAAAATCGAGGACCGCATGGGTTAAGCCGGTGGAGAAGAAGTAGACAGAACTATGAACGTGGCAGTGGGTGCCTCTACGATCGAAGTCCCAAAAAGCGGCAGTAGGTTGACATTGCAGAGTCAAGAGGAATAATCGGACCAAAAACCATAGGCTGCATAGGGCAAGGACGACTTGTATTGCGATTCGGGAATGGGAGAATTTGAAGAGACGCCAGTAAAACGCCAATATGGCGAACTTTGCACCAGCAATGGCTAAGGTGTACACAAGACTGCCAACAAAGATGAGGACGTAGGATCGTTCGAGTCGTTGGTTGTCGGTGAGATGCGAAGGGCCGTCTTTGAGTGGTAGACCGAGTCCAAAATCTACGAGAACTGCAGGAAGCAGGGTTAGTCATTGAAAGTTTCATATTACTATAGAAATACAGCGAGGGACAAAAAGAAAAGAGAGAAAAAGAGAAAGGAACTGCGCTTACAGACGACATTGTCTATCGAATATCCGAAAGCTCCGATCTGTTTGGGTGGAAAATAATATTGTCAGTCGTAGCACGCGCGAGCACGAAAAGCCGACATACAAACGCAACTACCGCCAGCCAATCATCAATCTCATAACCAACTCTCGTCGTCCGTCGCGCAAAGAGTCGAAGGGCGAGAACAAGCCCAGCGAGTGGTAAAGTAATGGATATCGAGGCGATGACATTCGGTCGATAATCCATCGTGCATGATCGACGTACATTGGGGTGGAGGAGTTTGTGACCAACGTGCGAAGGGAAAATTAAGAGAAGAGAAGAGGGAGAGAGAGAACAAAAACTGGAAGGAAGGGATTGGAATCAGGCAAGGGAAGTACGAGTTGGAGGTAATGTCTCAGATTGACCAGTCAGGTCAGCAGAGCGTAATGACTCTAGTGAAAGAACTGTCGACGTTGGAATGAGAAGGGTACAAGATAAGGCGCTAAAAACACCGATGTTGCGACCTTGAACGCGCTAAAAAGGGGTCGATGCTACCTTAAGCTAGGGAGTTTACTCTTATCGTCGGGTCTTTACATGGAGAAGATGAGAGATGAGAGATCTGATGGCAGCCATTGCGGGGGAATGGGGATTGTCCTTATCGCCACCAGCCTCTTCCCGTTTCCAAAGTCTATGATGAAGGTTGTGTAGGGTAATGGATATTTCAATGAAACCGGCCCTAAGAAGATTGTATTTGAACTAAAAGTGTGCAAGATGGACAGGACAGCTCCTGAAAAGAAGAGTAATCAAGTCTAAGCATAATACCCATGTAGATTCCATGGTCATGCTTGCAGGCGAGAATGCTTAGAGAACTCTGCTGATACCTAGCGACCCTGATCCTGGTCATTGTGCGACATGATTGGTCATATCGTACAGCTGATCAGCCGGTTAAGCTGGAAAGGTTCCGGCACTCAAAAGGTACCGAGACTTTCTAATCCACTCAGTGGGAAGCCCATAGTTTAAGATTTCTAACTGTCCCTTATCTGTACTGGGGGACAAAGGTTGAGTTAGATATGGAGATAAGGGGACAAATCAATTTGAGACAGGAATCGACACCACGTCTGCAGTTTCGGAAATAGTGGTTATTTATTGGGTCATGGAACAGATAATTTTTGTGATAGTCCACTGACAAGTTACATCTAGTTGTGCTGCCAGTCTAAAACCTATCATCTATTCGAATCTTCATCCGCTTCCGCAGAGAGATGCCAAGGACAAAGCTGAAACCTAAATACTAAGCCACTCTAGCGTTGCTAATAAAAATTCCCATTCTCACCCCAGTCCTCCCATCCCGCAAAGACACCAGTGTAGCCTTCACTGTTTGATCTCCATCTCCAAGTCAGTGGTGCTTCAGTGCCTTCCAAAAGCCAGTACCCTGCCCCAGGATATGGTCCCAGCTGGAAAGGCGGACTTGGGTAGCTGTCGACATATGGTAACCTTATAGGATGCAACCCACCATCCAACGAGCGCCAAATTTCGCTATATGTGTTTCGCTCCCAGCTCGATTCTTTCTCCAAGTGTTCGCGAGCGACACTTTCAAAAAGTTTGAAAGGCAGTGCAAGGGCACATTCAGTTAGATAGGGCCTGCTCTTGACAAAGTCGTCGAACTGATGGATAAGTGGGTTGGAAATCGAGTCGAAGACGGGAGTTGGATCAACTTCCCATTCGTACTCCAATGATATATAAAGACGTCTGAGACGCGGAAACTGCTGCGCTGACAAGAGATCACAGAGCTTTTTGAAATGTTCTGCTGTGCTGAGCGGCCACTTGATCTCGAGAGAAGTGACAACGGCGAGGCGATGAGGAAGTATCATTAGAGAAAGATGGGTTAATAATGGCTCGTCGTGTATCAATATCGTGTTAAGAGAGTAAAGGATGTCGATGCTTTCGGCGTAGCTATCATGCTCGTTAGTGACTCAACCCAGATACAGCGACCATATACTCACTTTTGACGACAAGACAGAAGCCAACCCATAACGCCAATACGCTCAGTCTTTCTGTGAGAGGAACCACAATCGTCTACCCAAGGACCACGCTTCGCACTGCCGCGAGTCATAGGTCCCTCTTCCTCAGGTGACACCCGATGGCAAACCATACCGGAGCTATGCCAGGCGTGCGGTGGAGTTGGATCAAATTTCAAGCACATATGTAGTCTTCTGTTTCCAAAAGCCAGTCGTAAAATATCGTGCCTGAGGTTAGCAGGAATCCTGAACCACGAGGAAGCCTGGAGAAATCCTGCGACATGTCTCTGCTGTTCTTGAGTATCAGTATCTCGAAACCCGGTTGGTGTTAGTGCACGAGGTCGTGGAGATGGGAGACGAGGAATGTTTTGAACATGGTCTCTCCAATCAGCCTTCGGCTCATTTACAGGACTTTGTGTGGGAGATTCGATTGTTGAAAGAACTGCCAAGAACTTCTCAATCACCCTACTTTATAAGTTGGCTATTGCTGAACTACTTACCTGGTGAATCGAGTCCGTAGCCAGGTGAGGCAGCATCATAACCTGGGGATGCATCTTCGTAACATGGTGACGTAACTTGGTAGCCAGGCGAACCTGGTGGAGGCGAATTTGAACCGTTCACAGGACTCGAAGGTACCATTGCTGACCAGATTCCACAAAACGTTGATGAAAGGAAAGGAAACTGGGTTTGGATGTTGAACGGCTCCTCGAATGTTATTACTACCCTGTGCTTAGCTCAATGGCACGTGCTGGGCATTACATAATACACATATATCCACTATAGGTACTGAAAGGCACCGACAATGTGAAATCTAGGCATATATTTTTTTTCTCTAATAGTCACCGTTATGAAGGCACTGCAGTGCATTGGAAAATTATGGAGAATTATGTATTGAATCCTCGGGGATAGAAACTCTAATCTCATCTTCACCAGAAAAAGCTACTGTACAGGAACCAACACTCCGCGCGTCATACGATGCTATCGAGCGAGCGATTATGGGATTCCATTTTTCTGTTTAAGTCGAGCCATATCGCGGGCTACACCACGATTTGACCAGTCCCACTTATCGTTGTGCCTGCAGAGAAAATCATGGTCAGATGATACTGGTTGATAGAGGGTCTAGAAGTATAAACTCACATCATCAGAGAAAAGAGCATCAGCGAGTCAGCGTTGGTGGTAGCCCTGTCGGGCGCCTGGAATGCTAGCTCCATCATGGATGTAATGCCGTCTAGGAAGGATGTCGGGTTAGTATAACTTATATCGCGCTTTTGCTGACTGGTCTATGACTTACAAGCGCCCTGTTTTCTCAACCCGTTCCTGGCAAGGGAGGACTTAGATTGAGGGGCAGGAAAAGCTGTCAGTTTGCCGCGGGCATCCTTGTAAAGGTAGTTGCCCTTGTTGTCAACCGCGATTTGGTCTTGGATGACTGTTCAAAGTTAGAAAATAGGTTCACTGATGACGGAAGCAAGCCAAGTGACTTACTATGCTCCAAGTTGGGAGTGACGCCACCAAACCAATGGATAAGCTCATGCCAAAGTTGAGTGGCGAACGAGACCTGTCCATCGCGAAGATTTGTGCCTGACACGACAGAGGCCTTGAAGGCACTGGGGGCAGGGGTAGTGCGAGCCCGTCCAGTAGAAGAAAGCATAGCGTCGCAAATAATGATCAGGTCGTCGTGTGCAGAGATAACAGCCTGTCGGCTTCCTATGCAAACGCCCATCGAGTTCGCCTGCTGGGTTTTGTAACTGAATCGACCTTGAAAATACAAGGCACCTGCAAAGTTGACGCCTTGTCGAGCCTTGTCTTGAAAGTATGACTGATCTCTGATCAACCCTACACCTGGCTCAGGCTCCTGGTCGGCATCGAACCACTGAAACATGGAATCGCCACAGACTATGACGGGCTTTGCGCCTGGGCGTGCGGCCAGGGTCGGGTTGTTGCCGTGCTCAGGGTTATTCTTGTTGCTCGGAAGAACATTGACTGCTTTGGCATAGACGTCTTGACCAACATTAGCCGACAAAGTCGAGTCTCACGTAAACCTCATAACATACCTCGAAGAGCCTCGGCGTATCGCCTTTCCCTGGGGCCTGGACCACTAGAAGGAATTCCAACTCCAAATGCCATTTGCATGTGGATTGCGATTCGCTTCCAGTTAATAAAGCCGTCTGGATCGGCCTTCCGGTCTGGCGCTTTTTGCAATACAGTCTCAAGGGAGGACTTGGCTGCGTCAGCCAACCCAATTGATTCCGTCAAAGCGTCCCTGATGGTGTCCTTATAAGGATCACAGGAGCTGTGAATATCCCAAGGGTCCAAAGATGCTTGCTGAGCCAATGCAGAGACAGACCAGAGGCCAGTAGCCACCCAAAGGGTAGACAGACGCATGATGAGCAAAAAGAACGACAGGAAAAATACTAAAGAATGTTGATGTTAAACGAGTGTAAGGCGAAGAAACTAGGTTCAGTGTATGCGTTGAAAAGCAACGCGGATGAAGGAGCGAATGACTGCGAAATAAAGCAGATCAGATATTACAAAAACGAACGGGAGTTAATAACGTATGTATCTTCATTTTCCCATCACGATTTGGAACAGAACTAATGTGTAGGTGCTGGAACATGGTTGCTGACAAGCCTTGTCCTTAATCTGATCCTTCGAGGCTCGCGCGGCCCCTGCAGTAAATTGTGATAAACTGAGCCTCCACTGTTCCTTTAATTATAATGTGACCCCCCACTAATTGAGATACAATTTGTACGTTGACTGGAGTAACGCCGAGACGGAACAATGGTCAAGCCAGCATAAGGCCTAGGTGTAGGATCCTTCTCGTCATACCCGATAAGCAAGATTCATATCCTACCTCTATTATTCGGCCGCAAAGGTCCACAGGGTCAAGCTTCACGGGTAAACGGCCTTCCCGAATCCTACAGTCCCTCGAATTAATCTCGCTTATCGCCCGTCAGACAAACAGATGCATGTGATGCATTGCTTCGCCTCACAAGGCAGATGAAAAACTCCGAAAAAAATGTAGTCCATGAGATGCATACCAGTCTATGTAGTGGTTGCTTCCATTGCGTAGAGGGTACCAATTGAACGGCTTTGCTATCTGCTCGCCTGATCCGTTACTCTTGATTACTTTGAGTACCAAGGCTTTTCCAAAGTGGGAAAAAAAAAAAGAAAAGAAAAAAAGAAAAAAGAAAGAACGAGGAAAACAGACAAGGAACTTTGTGTCCCTGCCTCTTCGTCCTACCCGTGTCATTTCCGTATATCGGTGCCGTTAAGGCAACCGTTAAAGCGCAATGCGGACATCTCCGTAGAAGGATTTCGTCAATGAGAAGGAACATAGATGCAACACGATGAAATAGGCTCTCCACAACGATAACGCGTAGAAAACAAGACAAAATTACTCTGTTGCATTGGAGGATTCACATGCACGTTCTGAATATGGGTCCGTGTCGAGGAAACAAGGCTGATTTTCTGGACCCACGAGGTTTCATGTTAGCCAACTAAGCTTACACAAAGAGATTGAGATCCACAAGGAACTTGTTCAAGGATGCGACCTTGGCTTGTAGATCAGATTGTGCCACAGCCTTAGCACACTACATTTCGTGAAAAGGGACCGTCTCGCCTCTATCGCGAACATGCTTTCCGTTTGCTTCACATACATTCATTCATTCGTTTACTCATTCATTCCTAGACTATACTAGTCACACATTCATTGCCTTTCGCTAGTATAGTCGTCCAGTCTTTCTTTTATTTCGTTTGACCTGTCAGTATAATCGCTTCCGATAATGCAGCAGCCTTGGAAGCTGCGCGTTCTCGCGCTATGCTTGGCAACAGGTTTGTCTGGTGTTTCCGCTCAGGACTTCAACACACCTACATTCGACACAACCACTGGCACCGAGACATCAACTGACGTTGGACTTCCTCCTGTCGATCCTACCCCGTCTACCGAGGTTGCTCTCCCAGAGACCACTTCGGAGCCTTTTGTCGAAGTTCCTCCTCCATCAGCTACCTCGGAAGCGCAAGTGGAAGTTCATACTACCTCTACGGACCAGGTCGAGCCCAGTATTCCTGCGCCTTCTCAAACCGAGGAGACCACCCCCATCATTGAGCCTACCACAGAAAATGGCCCTCAGCAACCTTCCACTGAGACTCAACCTGCACCTGCTATTCCTACCACGGAAACTCAACCTCAACAGGTTGACACTGCAACACCTGTCGAAATCCCCAGTAACGCTGCTACCGGTCCCGCTGAGGTTGTTGACACCACTACTGGTCCAGTTGAAGCTCCCACTCAGCCTGCACAGTCTGGTCCAGTTCAAGATACGACAACCGACCTGCCGCAGCCAGTGACGGAGGGTAACACAGATAACCAGCCCCCTGTGGTCTCTACCGGGTCTAATGAGCCCACTGAGCCTACCACACAGGTCAACGAGCAGCCTCCTGCTGTTTCTTCGGGATCAACGGATGTTGTGGAGCCCACTGTACAGGTCCCCGCTCCTGAGAACACCACCGAGACCACTGCTGAGACCGTCGAGCCTACCACTCAGGTGAATGAGGAGCCTCCTGCGGCTTCTTCAGGTTCAACCGACGCTGTGGAACCCTCCGTACAGATGCCGGCGCCCGAGAACACTGAGACTACTGCTCAGATCGCTCAGCCCACTACCAAGGTCAACGAACCCACTACCGAGGACAAGCCCCAGGAGCCTTCTACGGAATCAGTCGAGATTCCTGAGGAGCCTACCACTCAGCAACAGGCCCCTGAACAGACCACTCAGGCCAATGCTCCTGAGCAGACCACTGAGGATGAGGCTCCTGAGGAGACTACCCAATCCAAGGATGCTGCTGAACCCACGCAAGATGGTCCCGATCCTCAGCCCACAGAGGACAACGACAGCCCTGCTACCGATAATCAGCCCGGCCAAACCTCTGCACCTGACGAGCCCGAGAAGACCACAGCTCAGCCTGATGCTACACCCACTGAAGATGGTGTCGTCACTGGTACCAACGGGGCTGTTGTGACTTACGTCCCTGAGCAGGACAAGGACTTCTCTGACTTCACCGGTACTACTACTACTACAGACGATGGCGGTGCTGCTATTGTCCTTTTCCCTGGTGGCTGGTTCTGGAAGCCTTCTGGTAACCTCCCCGCTGGCATTCTTCCTGGTCCTCCCGCGGCGATCCCTGGTCCCGTCGGTGGTGGTGGCGGCGGCGGTGGTCCTGGTCCTGGTGCTGGTCCTGGTGAGGGTGAAGGAGATGACGACGACGATGATGATGATGATGATGACAAGCAGTCTACGAAGAAGGAAGAAGAGAAGTCGACTACTGCACAAACAACCGCCAAGTCCACTGAGGCAACTACCACTTCTACTGAGGGATGCTCTGCCGTTGAGGTTGAGGACTGTACGCGAACCATCTCATACTTCACCGCTGATGGTACTCTCACTCATACCGAGTACGGAGACTGCCCTACCATCGCCAGCTGTGCAACTGGTACTCAAGCCACTGCTACCACAACCGCCTCTGCCGAGGTCGAAGAGGGTGTCGCTATGCAGATTGATGAGGCCGAGATTGATATCCCAGATGACTTTGATGGTGAGGTCCCGGATGACGTGGCTGAGAGATTCGAGGAACTTGAGGATGAGTACTTGGGCGACTCCACAACTACCATGAGCGTCGACGCTACCTCGACTGTTCCCGAGACAACTGGAGAAGCCACCTCTACCGATGATTCTGCGAAGACTACTACTTCAGAGGCCGCTACCGAGACTACAAGCGATGTCAAGGAGGAAACCACTACTTCCGAGGCTACCACCGAGAGGACTACAGAGATCCCCAGCACTCTCATCACCATGACTCGCAACACCGAGTCCTCTCAGGAGTCCTCTGGCACTACTTCTGATGTCACGTCTGACGGCATCACCTCCATGGACTCGAGCACCGAGGTGCCCACGACCACCACTTCGATCCGCACCAACTATCCTTGCATCCCTAACGGTGGCCCCAGGGTCGCTAATCCTGTATGTCAATGCGAGACCACTAGCGATGGGCAACACATGGTGGCTACAGCTCCTTTGATTTCCGGAGCATGTGACGCCTACACCGAGTTTCCCGCGAGCCTGTATACTACACCACCTCCTGCGCCGACACCTACTATCTTCAATGAGCCTTTGACTCAGACCGACGCGGGTACTGTCTTGGTCTGGCAATCCTACTCCCTCAGGGAATGGCAAATTATGGGCCACCCCATCACCAACACCATCGGTCTCGGCGAGCCTTCTACCGTCTCTACACCCGTTCCCACAGCGACTGACTCCAACGGCGACGGTTCCGACATCTGCACCAGCAGCGACAAGAATGTTCGCAACGCTCTTTCTAGCGCTTGTAATGACGCTCTAGACCAGTTTGAGGATGACACTGTGTACGATAAGTACACCGCCCGTTACGTAGGCATGGGAAGTATCCTCAAGGCCTTGACTTTCGGCAAGGCGAGCTGCATTATTCAGTTCTCCTGCGACGACTATGGTCTCGGAATGAAGGGTAGCGATATCAAGAAACTGTAAGTTGATCCGATGGATCGGTGTGTGAAAATCATTAACTAACATATCTATAGGCGCGAGGATCACCGAGACGACGTTGGTCGATGTGGTAATATTTTCCTGTCGAACTCTTGCAAGATTCACTTGGACTACTGTACCAACTGTAAGAAGGAGAATTAGGATAACATATATTTATCGTAGTTCATGTAATAAAGTCAATGATTTACTTGATCAAATATTTGAACATCGCGTCTGGGAATGGGGCACGCACCGACACTTAATTGAGGATAAAACCACGCAGCTATAGGTACGACCGACAGCTTCGTCAAAACCAACGTTTTCGAATGTCCCATGGCATAACAACCATATTGGCAACATGCAAAACAACCGAACCAACAAAAAGAATTTCTACAGCCGTGTCCAGACTTATCAGACAAATCACGGTGAAGCGATAGGCGATCACTTCTGCTTCTGGCCTTGAACGCCGAGAATCTTCAGCAACGGGATCCATCCATAATCCTCACGTCAAATCGGATGTCTCAGACCCTTGCACAATACCGTTAACCACCGTCGAAGCGAAACTCAACTTTCCACGTAACGTCCCCTATTGTCACATCATTTCCCCTCTCCATTTATCATATTGAATATACGATTTGACTGAACTGAATAAAGTCAATATGCAGGAGGAACACATTGTGAGAGGAAGCTTGCTCGCTTGTGACTGAATAATGGCTAATGCTATGATAGGCCGTAGATCCAGAGATTGATTCTGCGCTTGAAGTTGTACGTTATTACGGAGCCTCGCAACAAATCACGCAGCAGCTAATATCAGATAGCCGCTCGAGGACCCTTCAACGTCATCTCTTCGATCCAGTCTACTACAGTTCGCACAGGAGAACGGTCGTACTTACCACAAGCTTAGTGAAGGAAGTGAGTACAAGAGCTTTCTCGAAAATTCGTCAGCTAACCACTTCTAGAATATGCCTTCCCCAACGATGATGTGAGTCGATTGTGGAGGAATATGAGACATAACTACTGACACGTAGAAGGCCGAGAACGACAGACTTGGTAAGTATAAATCTCGAAGAATCATGACCAAGACTAACCAGAAGTAGATTTGCAGGACAATTTGTACCTGATTACGTTGGATGGGAAGAGAGCTCTCAACCCAGGAGCGGACAAGGCGACGAGAGTGCTGGACATGGGCACTGGAACTGGTATCTGGGCATTAGAATTTGGTAAGTACCCTACGCGAAACCCAGTGTAAATCGAAAGCTGACTGAGCTATACAGCTGATGAGCATCCGGCTGCGGAAGTAAGCACTCTGAACAATAGTTACCGCAAAGCTGACATAATAGGTCATTGGTGTCGATTTGAGTCCCATTCAGCCACCCTTGTTAGTTCTAGTCCTGCCTTGTAGTCTCAGAAGCATTACTGACCGACCAGCGTCCCTCCGAACTGTACCTTTGAGATTGACGATCTCGAAAAGGAATGGACGTGGAAACAGCCTTTCGACTTTATCTTCTGTCGCATGATGACGGGTAGCTTCAGCGATCCACAAGCGATGGCCCACAAGGCCTATGAGTAAGTTCAGCCTCTCTTATGATGACTGGCCTACCCTGACATAAACATTAGAGGTCTTAGCCCAGGTGGATGGTATGAGATCCAAGACATTCAAATCCCCGTATTCTGCGACGATGACACGCTGGACCCCAAGACCTCACCCCTCATGAGATGGCAAGAAGGTCTCATTGAGGGTTCCCGAAAGCTTGGCCGCCCTCTTGGCGAAAGTGACAAGTACAAGTCAATCGTCGAGAAAGCCGGATTCCAGAACATTGTGGAGACCATTTACCGATGGCCTACCAACAGCTGGCCCAAGGATGCCAAGCTCAAGGAGATAGGCAAGTGGAACCTTGTCAACTTCGATGCAGGTCTCGAAGGCGTCAGTTTGGCTCTGTTTACTAGAGTGCTTGGCTGGTCGAAGGACGAGGTTCTCGCCCTTTGTGCGGACGTAAGGAAGGAGTTGAGGAACCCTAAAATTCATGGGTATTGGAAGATGTAAGTTTCTCTTTCGGGGTTTGAGACTTGGCTAACGGGGGGATCTAGTTATGTTGTTTACGGACAGAAGCCTGAGGAGAAGAAGGAGTAAGCGACAATTAGTAGTTCAAAGAGTTTCTACCACTGTATTTGATCAATTTGCAGCCTTTTGTTGTTTAATACCATGCTTTTCCATGTTACGCTCTCTCGGGTTCAAACTGGTTACTACAAATAATACGTAGTGAAACTTGCTAGCGATACTGAATAGTATGCATGTTTAGAGAAGTCACCAGAGTCAACTTGTTAATTTTCCACTGACTACCTGGAGCTTGGATGGGGTTAGGTGGTGTTGCCATCAACCACAAGAACTAACACCCCACATATCAGCTCAGTATTTGCAACTCATTACCGACCTAATCCGAAGGATTTATGAGCCTATTTTGATTAAGCTTGTACCATCTCACGTGTCAGCAAACGACATACGAGCGTGTCCATGAATGATCGGTCAACCTTGAATAGCCTGAGCTTACTATACGCGAGCCAATTATACCCATCAAGCTTACCCCAGCTTTCAGCCTCGGGGCAGCCGGAGCCGGAATGGCGGCCCAAAACAGGGAACAAGCTAAGCCAATCCCCAACGCTACAAAAGGTCAACCCCATCTTTCGTACCATGGCTAATCTCTGACCTCCTCGCAGGTGAGGGGGTGAACTGCAAATCCGGGGAACCACGCGACGTCGGACGGACAGCGGATGCCATCTGGGACAAGGCCCGTTGTGCATGGCGCGACTTTGGGGAGCATATGCATGCAGTATATCTTATATAAAGACTTCCCTTCCCAAACCTGTGGAGAGCGATCTACAGATTTGCTTACTCTTGGCTTTCGTTTCTCAAGTCTGCATGCACTCTGCATTTCTTGCATAGTCTTATCAACAGAAATGGACTCCAAGGCCGATGAGAAGGTTGCTTTTGACCATGGCACTGAGGTTCAGGATGCTCATGTAGCTGTTCAGATTGCACATGATGTTGAGACCCAGAAGCTGTCGCCGTGGACGCCTACCATGTTCCGTTTGTATCTCGTTTTGGCATGTGCTTATCTTTGCGGTTGTCTGGTATGTGTTGACCCTGAGAATTGACATGTAAGAATTACTAGGTTCCTAACAATCTCCTAGAATGGATATGATGGCTCCGTCATGGGAGGTATCAACGGCATGAAGGCTTATCAGCACTACTTCAACATGTAAGTTAATCCCCCTGCGAGCCGTTGCACCACTAACGTTCCCCAGGTCCCAGGAGGGTTCCTCGACCGGTATCGTCTTCGCCATGTACAACATCGGATCCATCGCCGCCGTTTTCTTCACCGCACCCGTAAACGATTGGTTCGGACGACGCTGGGGAATGTTCACTGGAGCCGCAGTCGTTATCATCGGCACCTGTGTTCAAGCTACCTCTACCAACCGCGGCCATTTCCTCGGCGGTCGCTTCATTCTGGGCTTCGGTGTCAGCTTCTGCTGCGTATCTGCGCCTTGCTATGTCAGTGAGATGGCCCATCCCACCTGGCGTGGAACCATTACCGGCCTTTACAACTGTACATGGTACATCGGTAGCATCATCGCTAGCTGGGTCGTCTACGGGTGCAGCTACCTAGGCGAGGAGAACCCTTTAGCTTGGAGAGTTCCTATCTGGTGCCAGATGGTAACATCCGGCATTGTGGTTGCTTGTGTCCTCTTCCTGCCCGAGTCTCCTCGATGGCTCATTGCCCAGGACCGCGTTGAAGACGCTGCCAAGGTCCTCGCTACCTACCACGGCGAAGGTGACATCAATCATCCTATGGTTGTTCTGCAGATCAAGGAGATGTCAAACCAGATTGCCGCCGATGCTACTGACAAGTCCTGGTGGGACTACCGTGGGCTTTGGAACAGCCACAGTGCGCGACGTAGACTGATCGGTGTCTTGGGTATGGCTGTCTTTGGGCAAATCAGTGGTAACAGTTTAAGGTTTGCTTCCGGTCTTTCTTGACTTCAACATGTGATTAATATTTATAGCTCTTATTACCTCCCTGTGATGATGAAGAATGCTGGTATCGTCAACGAGAAGAAGGTCTTGGCCCTTAACGGTATTAACCCTGTCCTCTGTTTCTTCGGAGCCATTCTTGGTGCCCGAATGACCGATGTTGTTGGTCGTCGCCCACTTCTCATCTATTCCATCATATTCTGCTCTTGCTGTTTCGCAGTCATCACCGGTACCAGCAAGCTCTCCCTCGACGAACCCGATAATGGCTCCGCCGCCAACGCCACAGTCGCCATGATCTTCATCTTCGGAATTGTCTTCTCCTTCGGTTGGACCCCCCTCCAGTCCGCTTACATCGCCGAGTGCCTGTCCACCGATATGCGAGCTAAGGGTACTGCTGTCGGTAACCTGGCGAGCTCCATTGCCTCAACCATTATCCAGTACAGCAGTGGCCCCGCGTTCGAGAAGATTGGTTACCACTTCTATCTTGTTTTTGTATTCTGGGATTTGTTTGAGGCAGTCATCATCTACTTCTTTTGGCCTGAGACGAAAGACCGTACTCTGGAGGAGTTGTCTGAGGTGTTTGAGGCTCCTAATCCGGTCAAGAAGAGTCTGCAGAAGAGAGATGCTCAGACTGTTATGAACACTATGAACGTGACTGGCGACGCCAAGCTTGCGGGAGAGGTGTGAGCCGTCGATTGAGATTCGTGCGCTGTTTTTAGTGAATAGTTATTCACCAGATGCGATGTTATGTAATTCAAATATCAGAAAGTTCAAGTCGAACTATACAATCAAGATCTATTCGATACTCATTCGCATTTGCTAGACTTGCAAGATTGGGTTCTCTTTATCTCTAATAGTCTATCTCATGAACGATATTCCCATTCTCGATCAATAATCTGCGTCTGACAATTAAGTACTTTAAGCGACCTCGGTGAGAACTGCGACTTTTCGGCAAATGATCCCAATCTCCATGTTTAAACCAACCCTGGACTAATCCGAGGTTTCATGCCCATCAAGCTTTGCATTGTTCCTTCGTTACTGCTTATTGACCAATCGGACATTCGTTCAAAAGCTGGGGTAAACACCCTCTTTTATCTTGGGATTACGCTTCCTTTTCCCGCTCCAATCATAATCTTCAATTGTTCTCGGACCGAAGTTCCCCGAATGTCTTCTGATCCATCAGATCATCCACTCGACGCCCTCTTCATCTTCTCTTTTCCCCACGTTTTGTATCTTCGGCCCGTACCGGAGCGACAAACACAATATTTGTCTCACCTCACGTTACGTCAAACCAGTGCCATGGAACACGCTGTCGATGACTCTACCGAATGGATGCCGCGAAAGAGACTCAGAACGTCGCATGCAGTGAGTCTGGTGCTGGAGATCTTGATTGGCATGGGCTCATTAGTTGCAGTGTGATGCCTGTCGTACCCGCAAAACAAGGTAACCTCTGATCCTACCACAAGAGCCTCAACCAGCAGGTTGGCTGATGTGAGGACAATAGGTGTGACGGAAACAATCCTTGTGCAACTTGTGCAGCGATCGGCCATCACTGTACCTATGGTTCTGAAGCGAATTCGTAAGTTCCATTGGCAGCTGATACGTTATTGCATGGTAGTAACCCTAATCTAGAAGAAGCAAGAACGATTTGATCTTGGAAAGTGTTTTAAGAGTTGAAAGGACTTTACATGAGCTACGATCTACTATTGTAAGTAAGGTCAAGCTTGAGCTTGTTCCTCTTTAACCGTGCCACACATAGCCGACCAACGTTCAACTAGTTTGCCAACCACAAACCAATAACTCTCCCCAAACAAACCGCACCAACTCATTTTCAGGTTCTTTGCCTGATCTCAACCTTCGACGTCAAAGCCAGGCTATTCAAACTCCGTCCAGTCAAGATCACCGTGAGAATGTCAACAATTTTGAGAATGCTGTTTTGGATTCCATGCACACCTCCACAACGGAGTCAATCCTCCAATGGCCTCACTTTGACGTGTTCCCACTCCTCCGCCACGATGGAGAATCAATATTTTATCTCGAACAATCGCGTCCAACTCTAAGTGTTGCGTCAAACCCGATGTATCCTTACGTTGACGCAGAAGACATTGCATCTATTTTGGAAACCTTCGAACGCAACGTCAACTTTTGGTATCCCTCTATGTCACAGGAACAACTAAGCAGTATACGAGAGACACTCCAAAGTGGGATGTCTGCTGAGGACACAGTGCATTCATGCCTGTGTCTACTCACACTGGCTTTGGGCTGTGCTAGCCAAGCTGCTGAGGACCTACGCTTCACCATCGAGCCAGACACTGCTGAGAAAGACAGAAGGTTGAGAAAGAGGAAGTTGGGGGACATTTACTTCCAGTTGGCTTTGAAGAAACTTCACGTTGTTCATCTACAGGTTGATTCGCAAAGCACACAATGTCTTTTCTTTACTGCGTAAGTAATACCATACGTTATCTATCTGCTGTCGACTGACGTTTTAGCCTTTACTTCGCATCGCTCGTTCGGCCACTTCAAGCCTGGGAGTATCTCAGTGCTACGGCCACGAGATGCATGCTTTTGCTATCGTACCCCGCCAATAAATACGACAGCCAGTCTGAAGAGCGAATCCGCAGGATATTTTGGTCATGCTACATACTGGAGAGGTAAGAAATATGATTCGTTTATCTTTGTGTTTGTGACTGCTAACAGCCTCAGTGACTACATGGCCGAACTATCAGCATGCCCCCCGTCTGGAATCGCACGCGTTGAATCCTCTGTCCCTCTTCCAAGTTCTTACCACACCCATACATCCGACATTGTGCAAGAAGAATCCTCCCTTTACTTCCTCGCCTGCATTAGCATGCGCCGTCTACTCAACAGAGTCCATCAGCTTCTATACGCGAGAGATACGGGTGCAGCATTCGACCACACTCGCTTTCCTCGAATCGTCGCTGAACTTCAACGTCAACTAGATGATTGGCGTGACGTACTTCCAGCATCCTTTTCGTTCAGCGTCGACACTGAAGAGGTAGCGACAGCCGCTGGTGGATTCCTAAGACAGCGGTATCTCACCTGCAAGGGGGTTATCTATCGACCGTATTTGATGTGGATGCTGAGTAGCAGGTACGACGATACAAGAACGTCCACTTCGGCGGTTACCCCTGCGATACCAGATGTAATGGACAACTGCAAGCTATGCCTCGACGCGTGTTTGCTTCATGCTTTGGATCTTAGGGGCTTTTCGCAGACTGTACTCATTGACATATGGATCTGCTCTTTGTCGTAAGTCTTCATCTCGTTTTCAAACCTGTCAAGTGCTAACAAATTAGTATGTCTGGTGCCATGCTCATAATTCTGGCCGCATCACATGTTCCTGCTCTCAAACAGTTTATCGGAACACGCGCTACACTCGTGGGGAGTCATCTAGAACGTCTATTCCGGAACTGGCGTGACATGTCTTTTGGGGGAGATTCACCTAGTATCGACCGAAGCATGTGGCTTATACAACAGGCGGATAGTTATATCAAAAATTGTTATTGAGTAGAGAGCAGATGATAATCCATTCTTATTCGCGACGAGCCAAATGACATAACTCTGTTTATTTAGATGAAGCGCATTAAAAGTCCATTCTCTGTCTTGTTTGATGTCGTCTCTCTATGCGAGTTTAATGGTTCCACTAACCATTTCCATTACCGATTCGATTTCGCGGCCGAGACCACTCGGCCGGACTTTGAGCTTAGTTAGAATTAATTCCAGCCCTTAATTTCGTTTGATGCAGAATGCGAACTGGAGACTGGCATAATTGCCCTCCGCTATCCGACCTCTCGCCAAGCCGTCGCAGTCCCCCGCCCCGGCTCCGGTATCCCCGGGCTCTACTACCTCCGGCCAACCCGCTAGTCCTAATTCGCTCGGGTGCATTCGCTGAACAATCCAACGAGGTAAGATCATCACCAATGAGCCACGTATCCGCACCTATCATGGATATTGGTGGAGTTACCCAAGGCCCCCGAACCATTCCGGAGCACGTGTTTGGGGGATAAGGAAACAGGTAGATAGTAGAAACGTATCACGATGCGGGACTCTCGGGGGATGCGGGGTTGAACGATGGCGTAGACGGACATCAAGAGATAAAGGTTCAGGACTTCCTTGAAAGTGAGCTGCTGAACTCTACAAACATCATTGTCTCTTTCTCTAGATCAAAATGGGTG
Organism: Fusarium aywerte; assembly: GCA_013186375.1. Taxonomy (NCBI): domain Eukaryota; kingdom Fungi; phylum Ascomycota; class Sordariomycetes; order Hypocreales; family Nectriaceae; genus Fusarium; species Fusarium aywerte. The sequence continues at coordinate 154,855 of JABCQV010000066.1, forward strand.
GAGGCAAGGCAGAACAGCCCGAGGGCATCACTCTCCAGGAGGATCCCTCTCGGCCAGACTACATCAACGAGGCCGTCTTTAGAAGAAACACCCTTCCTACTCGATCTTACCATATTCCCGAGACCTCAATCTCACTCAACGGAACATGGGACTTTTTCTTAGCTGGAACAGTAATTGAAGCACCTGAGCCCAACTCAAAAGATACCACATATGAGCCAATCCTAGTTCCTGGTCACTGGCAGCTACAAGGCCACGGAAAGCCATGGTACACAAACGTTCAGTACCCAATCCCCGTCTGCCCACCATACGTCCCTACAGAGAATCCCACCGGAACGTACCACCGCGAATTCCACATTCCGACAGGATGGGATGCAAACTCCCAGCTCAGACTACGCTTCGACGGTGTCGATAGCGCGTATCACGTTTTCGTGAACGGCACTCTTGTCGGATATGCTCAGGGCTCGAGAAACCCTTCAGAATTCGACATATCAGCTTTCGTCAACCGAGAGGATGCGAATGACCTATTTGTCCGGGTTTATCAGTGGTCAGATGCAACGTATATCGAAGACCAAGACCAGTGGTGGCTTTCTGGTAAGTCTGTCATATAAGAAGCAGATGACATTGAAACCTAACTTGCAACAGGAATCTTCCGCGATGTCTACCTCATATCGTTCCCAGTTGCGCGAATTGAGGACTTTTTCGTGAAGCCTGATCTTGACAGCAGTTACAAGAACGCGACACTGACTGCCTCCATCGACGTCTTTTCCGAGAAAGCTGCTGTTCTTGAGTTCACACTATCTGAGCTGGCTAAGAACGGTGGAGCTGTAATCAACTCTACCAAGACTTCTATCGAAGGAAAGTCTAAGAAGATTGATCTCAAGCTCGATATCGAAGACCCCAAGAAATGGACGGCGGAGACACCGTATCTCTACTCAGCCGAGCTCACACTCAAGTCCGAAGACTCAGAGACAGTCCTCCACAAGGTCCAGCAACGCGTTGGATTCAGAAAAGTTGAGCTCAAGGATGGTCTTATGACTGTCAACGGAAAACGCATTCGTCTTCGAGGCGTGAACCGTCACGAACACCACCCACTACTAGGCCGCTCTGTGCCCCTCGAGTTCGCCAAGCGCGATCTTCTTATCATGAAAAAGCACAACATCAACGCTCTTCGTTGCGCGCATCAGCCTCACGACCCTCGCGTTCTCGATCTCTGTGACGAGTATGGCTTGTGGGTTATGGCTGAGGCAGATCTCGAATGTCACGGTTTCTACGATGCTGTTGCGCGACCCCTAGACATTCCTGAGTCTATGGACTACGGCGAGCGAAAGAAGCTTGCTTTTGGCAAGGCTGCGCAGTTCACCTCTAACAACCCCGACTGGAAGGAGGCTTACCTCGACCGTATTAACGCTGTGCTCAACCGTGATAAGAATCATGCCAGTGTCATCATATGGAGTTTTGGTAACGAGGCTTTCTATGGTGATAATCACAGGGCGATGTTCAAGTACGCTACTGAGGCCGACCCCTCGCGATTGATCCATTACGAAGGGGATGAACAGGCTGAAACGACACATATGTATAGTTATATGTATCCTACCGTCGAGCGCCTCATAAAGTACGCCGAGGAAGAAGGCGTCAAGGATGGTAAGTTCGAGAAGCCCATCGTGCTCTGCGAGTATGGCCACGCCATGGGTAACGGCCCCGGCTGGCTCGAGGACTATGAACAAGCCTTCCGTGACTACCCTCGTCTTCAGGGTGGTTTCATCTGGGAATGGGCCAACCACGGTCTGTGGAAGGACGACCACGAGGGCGCCGGTTACTACGCTTACGGTGGTGACTTTGGCGATACCCCCAACGATGGAACCTTTGTCATGGATGGCTTATTGAACAGTCAGCACGAGCCTACTCCTGGCCTCGTTGAGTTCAAGAAGGTCATCCAGCCTGTTGGATTCTCCTTCGCTGATGGCGAATTGAAGATCGAGAATCGACATGATTTTGTTAGTTTGGAGCACTTGACTGCTTCTTACAAGGTTGAGCAGCTTGGACAAGAGTAAGTTACAGGCTGAGACGCCACCGACGGAAATGCTAATTATTCAATAGTTCAACGTTGATCCAGTCTGCATCCTTTGATATTCCCGATATCCCAGCTGGTGAGACCCGATCTGTCTCTCTCGCTGTTGATGCGAAGAAGTTCAACAAGAACAGCGAGGTCTACCTGACGGTTACCCTTTCCCTCAAGCACTCGACAACTTGGGCCCCCGCAGGACACGAAATTGCTTGGTCGCAACACCAACTACAGGCCCCTCAAACTCCTGCTAAGGCCACCTCTGTTGCTAGCAACACTCTGTCCTCCAAGCTGTCCGTTTCTGAACAGACCTCTACCGTGAAAGTCTCTGGAAAGGACTTTGATTTCACCTTTAACCGCGCCTACGGTACATTGAAGAGGTGGGTTTCGAACGGGAAGGCACTCCTTAACGTTGATCCCAAAACCCAAGCCGCTATTATCCCATCGTTCTGGCGACCCAAGACCGATAACGATGTTCCCGGCGCAGTTCCTTACTGGCAGAGATTCGGTGTTGACCAACTGGAGTCCCAACTTCGGTCTTTTACCGTAGACTCTTCCAGCTCAGACGAGGTTGTGCTGAAGTCGAAGACCTTCATCACCCCCCCTGTGCTTTCCTGGGGATGGGACTGTGAGATTGAGTACACGGTGTATCTTACTGGCGCACTAAGCGTCAATATTACTCGCCTCTCTCCCCAGGGTTCGATTCCAGACCACGTCCCCAGAATTGGTCTCAACCTCTACGGTAGCAAGACCTTGGAACACGTCAAGTGGCTCGGCCGTGGACCCGGAGAGAGCTATCCCGACAAAAAGAGCTCCCAACGTGTAGGCATCTGGAACGTCGAGTCTATTTCTGACCTCCAGGTTACATATGACGTACCTCAAGAGAATGGCAATAGAGAGGACACGCGATGGGTAGCACTGCGAGACTCAAAGTCGCCCAGTATCGGTCTCCGTGCGACTCGTCTGGATGGAGCACACTTTAGCTTCTTGGCTTCGAATCATAGGGATACAACTATCCATGACGCAAAGCATCCACCTGATCTGTTTGAAGAGGACTCTGTGTTTATCAGGCTGGATCATAAGGTTGCTGGTGTGGGATCAGGTGCTTGTGGACCTGCTGTTCGTGAGGACTTGATGGTCAAGACTGAGGAGACTACTTTCGGCTTTTTGCTCGAGCCGGTATGAGATAGCGTGGTAGATATTTGAACTAAATACCGTAACGTTGCAATTGATCTACACACTAGCTTTAAGCTAGGGTCGGGGTGTCAGTCGAACGCAATCTGAATGATCCTTTAGTAGCATTACCTTAATTTGTGCTTACCTATCTACATATATACGGTATGTTACGTTTGCTTATCATGGCTATAATTCAGCGGTTCAATATCAACGACGATGTCACTTCACGGTTGGACATTTAAGATGGTCGTTAAGATTGTTATTCCTTCACCGTATCTTTACGTACATGTTTGTGGGTATATAAGCAAAACGCAAGACGATTATACAGCCAGACCCTCACAGCAATTCTATCGTCCCAACGCATAAATATGCCTCGATTCTTCGACCTCCTGCACTACATCGCTACGCACATAAATGCCGGCCATATCTTGCTCCCTCGAGTGCAGAGATTCAGTCGCACGGCTAGAGATATAAGTCTGGGGACCATCCTTGGAATCGATAATCTCGAACTCGGCATGGATTCCTCGCTCTGGGTCGGCAAGTTGGTGAGTGGAGCTGTTATCGTCTGCTTCTCTTTCTTTGATGGTACGGTTGATCGTGGTAAGACGTATGGCGTTGGTTGTTCGACTGATGGGATGGCTGCTTCCGGCGGAGCTGAGGAATCTCTTGGGGAGGACCTTGGTGAAGATGGGACGTAGAAGAGGGAAGCATCCTGAGGTCATTAGTATGTTACGATAAGAGGTGTGAGAGGAGCACCCACCAGAGACGATGGCGATATTGATCTCGACACAACCCCACATGTCGTTTCTACCCATATCGCGTGGCATCTGAGTTGTCTCGACATCATATCTAATTGATTCAACGACAACAAATGTCGAAGCAAGACAAACCCTTTCTTTGTTAGACGACAATCTTTACATTTAGGTGGGGTAACTTACACAAAACCTATGATGAAAAGAGCAGTAATAGCAACTTTCTGCCCCATTCGAAGTCGAAGCTTGAAAACTTCAATAATGGGCAAAGCCAAGATAAAAACGTCGAGAGCAAAATGGGTAAGACAAGTACCAAAGAAGAACTGAGAATCATTGATCTTGCACTCGGCGCCTTCGATGCTCTTATCCCAATACGCTTGAACAGGGATGCAATGAAAGATGACCATGAATGTTCGAAGGATAAGCCATGATACGCTGAGGAAAAGAAGAACCTGGATTGGAATTCGGATCGCGGATTGCTTGAAGATGCGCCAGTAGAAGAGAAGAATAGATAGTTTAGAAAATCCGATCGAGTAGGAGTATGTATTCGAGATGAGGAACTGCATCAATCGTGCGTGGAGGTTGATGTTCTCATACTCTTCATCGCTCACGGTATCAGGGATCGTCGTGCCTAGGTACCATGTCTCGGTCCCTAGTTCAATTAGCCTTTCGATCGACAGTGACGCAAGACGGGAAGTAGTTACAGTAGATCATCACCACATTGTATCCTATACCAACGAGCTACAGACGGTATGTAAGTCACTGGAGAATTCAGATTCACAAAGGTGAAACTCACAAAGGCACCAAGGCAAAAGTAGTCATCCCACCACCACTGTACCTTTGTCATGCGTCGTGCAAAGACACGAGCAATCTGCGCCAGCAAGGCCGCCACCCAAGTGACAACGACGGCGCAGATGATGTCTGATTTGAGACTCATGGTGAATTTGAACTTGACTGTGCGACATATAAGGCTACAGTTTCAGATGTTGATGTATACAAAATCGAGTGTAAACAGGCAAAAAAAAGGTAAAAAAGCAAAAATGAATGGCAACGAACCCAAGCAGATGGTCCACTGACTAGGACACGCAGAAAACAAACTACGGGGCGTCGGTGGGGGATTCCTATGCATTTAAGAAGAACAAGGAAAGTCATCCAACAAAACATCGAAGTACCTATCCTTGTCATTGGAAGATTCAGGGAGGGCCGTCCTTGACAATGACGCTTGTGGTATGGTGGCTTATCTTAGCAGAATCCGGGGAACGAGGGTCGTCTGGTGGGCTGGGCTGGGCTAGGCTAGGCTGGAAGTGACCCGAGTGTCTGGGGTAAAAGGAGGGCTACTTTTTGACTCGGCTTTGTTCCAGAACCACTGACTCAGTTCTTTCAGCCATCTAGTCTTGGCGTGTTATGCTGTGCGACTTGGTCAGACATGAAATGATTGGAAGAAGTCGTGGAAGAACAAAGCGAAGCCACCAAAGGCTGACAGTTTCTACCAGGTTATTTTCAGCCAAGATATCACATTTAGCGCACCCTTTGTTCCCTGGAGAGATTTGTCTCGAATGCAGGAACATTTTCAAGCCCTGTTGGTCCAATACGTGACGTAGATTCGTACCACTTCATCGGTCCGTTGGGAGTTGATAAAGCTAATTAATTTGGCTACTGCTGCACGAATTCTTTAGTGGCTCGCTCGCTTACGGCTCACGCGGCTGCCATCCAAATGGCTGGTTCCTTGATGATAATCAACCCATAGACCTTGTAGCCTTTGTAGGGGGCCACAATCGCGTCAATAAGGCCTGGTTTTCTACTGATCAGCCAACATAGCCAGTTGAATCTTCACTTTCTAGTCTGACGCGATGGATGCGTTGAACCCCTGCACGAACAGGTAAATTCACAAGTAGTCGCTGTAATGTATCATTGCTAAAAGGGTGAGCGTTCTATCTGTCAGCAAAATAAGTCCACCATTATCTATATCTGACGTTCTTAAAACAGTTGCTCACTATGCAATCATGGCAAAGACCTGCTTGCTTAATTCCTCATTTCAACCCTTATGCTTCTCGAAATTCTGGAACATCGGCATTGTAAGCCTGCGGCGTGGAAAGCCACTATGCAGATGGTTTGCAGGGGGTTTAAATTCGAAGACGCCGTAAGAGGAAGCTCACTCGGTCAGTGAAAAAAAGGCGTCTCAGCTCAGCTTCGACAAATGTGCTAAACCGCCTTTAACCAACTTCTTTGTGCCATGTTGGTTACGAGTCCTGCAAACCAACAAGTGTTGGTAAATCAAGTCATTTGGCGGTACTTTCATTGTACCATGTCGTTTGAATGTGCCTTGGGCAGATAGCTAGACCTCATTTAGTATCCCAAACATAAGCACCTCCTGTATGTGTATAAAGAGATGGCCTCAGCTTACACTGGATGATACTGATAGCAGGGGTAACAGGACACCAACCAATATCCTCTTTGTCTCGGTTTTGAATTGATCCGCTGACTAGCGCAAACTGTATTCTTCCTTTCTCAATTCTTATCATGACAATAATTACCAAGCCAGCTAACGTTAGTACGTAGTAGACCAAAGGAGATGAAACTGATTACAATTCTCGAGTTGTTCCGCCACTGAGTCCGCTGTATTCTAGTGGGAAGCCTTATCACCGTTCGGGAATACCTGGCGCCACAGTCTCAAATGGCGCTTTATATACTGTCAGTCACATTTCCTGTTGGCTATTGTGCTTTGTCACTGGTGCGCGGGAATGCTCCCGGGGCATCAGTGGCTGACAATTGTTCTGCGCTACCACCTACTGTTTCTGCCTTATCATCATTGCTCCAGACATGAACGATACCACAGCTGGTGTGGTAATTATTATCACCTCAGCTATGAGCGATAGTTTCTACCCCGTACATCCTTAGACCTTCTAAGACGATAAGCTAAAACGCCCAAGGTATCGAGTACATTAGCGTTGAACTGATCCATACATGGGTCCTCGCCGTTGCGAAAGGGTTTGTGATAATTCCCGGCAGAGAAAAGCGCCATAGTGCCATATCGGCTGCCCTGTAAAACCACCTCCAAAGCTCGTGTCGCAAATCATTGCCTTTGACTCGTGAGCTGCATGCTAACCCTGTTTCCGTGTGCTGCCATAACAATTGTCCATGCTGTAAACAGGATCGGCCGATATTCAGGCACCGCTAGAAGGTTCAGCTATTGGAGTGACAAGGTTCACAGCAAAAAGTGTGGCAGCCATCACAGCGCGCCATGCCATGCGTTGGTGGTTGAAAGCTGAATAGACTTGAAAGCTAGCGCAAGCCAGATTGAGGCCCGGATTTGAAAGCAGCAACCTTGTAGACTGTTCCGTCAGGTTCATACGTCGAGATGTCATTTTGTATTTGCTGGCTTTGATCACGCCATGAAACTCGTCCATCTAATTGAGATGCAAAAAGGTAAGTTTGGAGGATAATGACAATGACCATGACTGTGCATTTGGGCTAAATGGAGGGGAGGATCAAGAGGGGCCCATTTTACCTGCCAATCTCTTACGGCCTCCGTACTAATCGATAGCGCACGATATAGTACGCCCTAGCATGGGGAAAGAGAGCACGAGGAATTCGGATGAGATAAGGATGGTATACGAGACTTTTTCATCTCCGGCGTCCCGTAAGTGGATATCGCAACCGTTTAGCGGGCGGTTGGAACCCCGATTGACAGCGAGTCGAGTGCTAGGTATCCGCTGAAAATCGTCAACTCCACAGCGCTATCGTCCCCTGAACAGATAAGCCTATCCAGCCTGAAAAAATGAATGGTCCGCCCACTTAGCCCACTCACGAAGGCCCCTGATCCCCCTAATTCTTGGTACTCTATGTAGCACTTGTTAGATAGCCGAACAGCTAATCACCTCCAAGATGCGCCATCTTTATTAGAAGTTATCGGATTTCCATCTCCGTATCTAGAATTGTCGGTCTGAAGCCAGTGCTTCACAGGCTCACACGACTCGCTGAAACATGTTGGTTGCACAGACACCACTATCGTACCCAAGTCACTGATGCCTCAGCCGTACTACAGACATATACAGACATAGTGTACTACTCCCTCCAACGTATCGCCCAGTCCCCTTTGGCAAAGCTCGGCTCTACAACCTTTCCCGACATGACAGCTTCACAAAGTCGCTTCTCACCATCATCATTCACAGCGAATCCAAAGACAACGCCTCTTCGAGCTGCGCACTTGGTCATCTCACGCTCTTTAGCTCGTTTCTGTCCCTGCCTGCGCTTTTCCAGCATCTCATCCGTTTCGTGGATTCTCTCTGCGCGTCCCTTCTCGCCACCTACGCTGCCATTGACTTCGGAGACTGATTGTGGTGGACGAATGCGTGTACCGCTGCGAACAGACATGCGCGCCAGAACATCACCGTCGATGTGATTATCTTCCTTGAGGTTTTCTGTAAGATCCATGTCTTCTTCAGATGTTCGTGGCTCAGATGTTGTTTGTGCAGGCTCATATACTTGAGGCGTCTCGTCTTCGCTGTGAGTCTCTTCATTTTCTTCCTCGATGGATGTCCGGGTCGGTCCAAAGACTAGATCCTCTGCTGCACTGCATGACACCAAAATTCGATTATCACCCTTGCTGTTCTTCCCCTTCTTGTGCTTGCCAGATGCTCCCTTGGTAGACTTCTTTTCAGTGGATGCGCCCTCTTCGGCACCTAGTAATTTTACAAATGCTCTTTCGATCTCCCGGTCCAGCTTTCCAGGCTTCTGTGTCCGGCATCGGCTCGAGCAGTATTTCGCTGGAGTGTTGGTATTTGCTGTCGCAGTAGTTCGCCGAGTACTGATAACTCTGCCACATGAGTGACAATAAGGCGTGGCCTCTCCACCTGGTAGGAGATAGAAAGGTGCTGGCGTTGCTTGGGATTTGGAAGGACGACTCCAGCTGTCCATCCAACTCATTTTGGCTGGTTCTGATGACGAGCCTCGCTGTAGGAGAACAAACGTATAGAATGTGCGGTTAGGTGAGAGTGCGACGAAAGCTCTTTGTGTTGGTATCACTGGATTTCGACTGATCTTAATCATGTCGAGTGTAAGTTTTGCCTTTGTGAAACAAAATAAAATGCTTTGGTGAAGCCCTGCGATCGTCATGATGTCATTGTCGTCATCGAGCTTCAAGAGAGGAACCAAGGCCGATCAACAAGAATTCAAAGTAAGCTCGCTTCAAGGCATCATTTCCAAGAGAATATCCTTTAATCAAGTGTTCCAAGCGCTACAGGTATTACGTATGTATTTACCAAATAAATAAGAGTCTGGAGCTCAGATATTGCAAGTCGGTTCAGGGTAACCTAGACTGCCATGTGACAACTGATTCGGAGCAAGCTACCTCTATTGTCCTGTCATAAAAATAGGATCCAGCAACTCATTCAGCTTGGGCGCAGAATTACATGCATAATCAGGAAACTTACGTGCAGAAATTGACAGGGACCATTTAGCCGACGAAATTTATGACTGTATCCTTTCGCGGCGCTGGTCAATTTGATATTCGAATCCACATTATTCAAGCAAAAGCAGACCGTGAGAGTAAGCTGACACGCCATTACTGCCTGTAGACGGCGACCAATCAAGTGTTGCTGAGACTGAGCGGTTATGTGTTGGCAGCTATAGTAAGACTGATATGGTGTGGCCGTTGACCGAGCAGATATCGCAGGAATAGAGCACCTGTAAATCTTAATTTAACCCCATAAATTGTAGAAATTAGCCCCCAGAGTACTATGTAAGCATCAGTCTGTTCACATCGTGGCAGTCGAGTAGCATCTATATAAGACATACCTAACTACTGCACTTCGATACTAGAGTGCATATCCCGAGCGCTTTTAACCTGCGAATAAGTGATTTGCGGCTAAGCTGTTCAAAGGAAATCTCTAAAGTCACCACAGACTGGCCGAGGCTATATGAGGTCCGTGTAAATAAGAAGGATGCTGTGCCACTTCCCGTCAGCACTAAAAAGGGCGAGAAGACCTCTACTGTAACGTATTTAAAGGTCCACTTTGCTCGATACATATACGACCCTGCATCCTAATCCTGTTCAGTTCCAAAACTTTCACCAGTGAATATTATCACGAACCCGAACTTGTGACCATGCGCTTCGTCAATGACCCTCGAGGTCTCGGGAACCCAGACTCAGAGGCAGTCTCTCTTGTCGTCATTGGAGCGGGCCTCCCCCGCGCTGCCACATCGTCGATGCAAGCAGCCTTTGAGAAACTCGACTGCGGCCCATGTATGCACATGGCAGAAATACTTCCCCACGTATCGCGCTTGCAACATTTCATTGACGCCCTACGCGAGAAAGATGATGCGAAACGAAAAAAGATGGCTCGGCAGCTAATTCACGGCCATCGTTCCATCTGCGATCTCCCCGTCGTTTACTTCACACCTGACTTGATGGACGAATATCCTGACGCCAAAATTGTTGTGAACATGAGGCCTGATGGCAAAGTCTGGGCCAAGAGTGCCCAAGACAGCTTCTGGTTCTTCTTCAGTCCGTGGTTCAAGTGGATCGGTATGCTCTGGGCCACGGATCGCCTGTGGTACCAGTTGAATATGGAATCAGTAAAGAAGTGTAGGGAGGACTATGGTGTGAGTGAAATATTCAGTACTGAGGTTTATGACAAGTATTACCAAGGTGTGCTTGAAGAGGCCAAGAAGAGGAATAGAGAGGTGCTTATTTTCAAGGCCGAGGATGGATGGGAACCGCTTTGCAAGTTCTTGGGCAAAGATGTTCCAAATGAGCCGTTTCCTCGATTGAATGAGAAGAAGACGTTCAAGATTGTCACGGGAATTTTCATCGCGAAAGGTGTTTTGTCGTGGATGGCTTTGTTTGGTGCGACCTGGGGAGCATGGAAGGTTGCTTCTCGTTTCTTGTAACTGACTACTGTCTGGGATATCAGTGGGGTAGTGAATTATAAATAAAGTACTTACAATTAATCTCTGGAATAAGAACGAGATTTCTACGCTTCTCCTAGTAAAAGGCAGCAGCGATGTGTATTGCATCCTTTCTGCCCAACTCAACGTTTACTGTTACCTCGTTTTTTTTTTTCTCCCTCAAGGAAAACCATATCAAAAACATGAGCTTTTTATTTGATGTGATGAGCACAATTAAAATCTCGACAGTATACAGGAAACAAAAAAAAAAAGAATCGCTTTATGCTAACTGGAGGGTTCGAACCTCCGCGGTTTCCCACTGCGGGTTTGGTTTCTGATAAGAACCTAAACACAGCGCCTTAACCACTCGGCCAAGTTAGCGATGATGATTCGTGTTTGAAACATAACCACGATTCAACATCCAAGACCCTATTTCAGAATCTTGCGCACCGACTTTCACAGCTCCCGACCAGGTGATCAGAAAGATAGTCAGCTAAGGGTTAGTCGAAAGGGACAGCCCCTCCATTCTACGATTCACGGTCTGACACAGCAAGACGTGTTGGCGACTAAAAAAAAAAAAGAAAGTTTTTCATACCGTTGTCCGGTGCGGTATTAGCTGGGGGCTGGGCTGCTCCTGTCACGGCCCTAATTTGACCTGAGATAGTAACCGCTGTAGTCACCGTAATTCATTTGATTGATCTTTGAAGTCGAGGTGAAGTCAAGTGGCTTCTAGGTAGATGCAAGCGGCTGTACAGCAGTTTGTGTACTTCTTGAGAACAAATTGATATGCGTCAAATTCTTGCCATTCATTACAAACAAGCCGTCGTATCTCAGATTCACCCGTTTCAAGACTAATGCTGTTAGATTTGTCTGCCTTATCCCACATGAAACGTGGTCATTGTCAGTGATTGTGTACTGAACATTCCTACCTAAAGACTTTACTAAGTTACAAATGATCATGCCACACCGCACTGATGACAATTTCGATGTTTCATGTCAACTCAAGACGGGTTGGTGAGTGATAGGAAGAAGGACACGGTGTCGTAAGTTAGGACAAGATTCATATAACAGACGTCACTTTGTGCCAATTCAGTGTCTTTACCAGAATATATAAGGTCCTAGCAATCCTATAAATTTACCAGATACCACTCACAAGTCAATATAACATCAAATAAAGGATATATCTTTACAACCTCAGCTTCACAATATGTGCACCACCCAACGCCGCATTACTCAGTGCAACCGATGCGATAAAGCCATCAACACGACGCATGAGGTAACCGTTCATTGTAAGGAATTTTTGGATAAAGGTGCATGCCCTAAGGCCAATTATCCTACAGAATATGATATAGTAGATTGGTCCAAGTGCCCAGTTTGCAAAGAAAAATATAAAAAGAAAAAAAGGGCAACAAAGTAGAATGGTTAGTGTAGGGTTCACCATCAGTCTTTCTTGAAGGGGGAGGGGAAAACGGCGCGTATATGCCCGCTTGGCTTTGCTCTTGATCTAGAGTGAATAAAGACGCGGCCCCAAATCCGGGGCTGTTAGATTCAGCCAATACTGTTAGATTGTGCGGATATTTGTCCATGGTGTTAGCGTCCGCGGTCCATGCTTTCCAGTGACATTACCATGTTTGTGCAGCGATGGGGAAAATAGCATAAATGAAAACATTTAAAAATAAAAGTAAGTAAAGCGAAGTGGCTGTTGCGAGTTGGCGACTAAGGCGCTTTGAAGAAAAGAAATGCGCCATTGGTAAGACCCAAGGGTGTTGTACTTTCCATACTTGTCTACCCATTGGCGTTGCTGGACTACTCTCATCGGCCCCTTCCGAACAATGTCCATATTAACATTGCTTCCGTTCCGAGTGAAAATCCAGAGCTTCAAAATTGAAATACGTCTCTCAACCAATCCTGATCGAAAGATGGAAGTGACACATAAGCTTGAGTCTCCTCTGTCCGGTTAACTCTAGTCTCTGCTTTAGACGTTTATGCTGACAGTGATGCCATATATATCCTCACTGTCCGAGAGGCATGCACGCAGAAGGATGGTGTTGAAAGCTAACAGTAGTTATCATTTATACTGCATTATTTACATATCTTTTGCTATATCTATCAACAGCCACTTCCTTCTCTTACTAAACTGCTCAAGCAGCACCGTTGTAAGCAACAACGTTGGGGCTGCCGCTCAGGCTGCCAGTGACACGGCCGGTAGTACCAAGAGCCTTGATGCGGTTGGTAACGGCAGCAGGGCTGGAAAGACCCTCAAGGACCTGGAGGTAGAGAGCAAGACCAGCAACATGAGGGCAGGCCATGGAGGTACCACTGATGGTGTTGGTAGCGGTGGAAGAGCCCATCCAGGTCGACAGAATGTTGACACCAGGAGCGAAGATGTCGACGCCGGCACCGTAGTTGGTGAAGTAGGCAGTGCGCCAGTTGGCGTCAATGGCAGCCACTGTCAGAGCGTTGGGAGCGTTGGCAGGAGACTGGCCAGAGACGGGGAGAGGGTCGCCGTTGTCATCACCGTTACCGGCAGCAACGACGGAGAGGACACCAGCTTCGTAGGCAGCGTTAATAGCAGAGATCCAGGTCTGAGAAGCGGGACCACCGAGAGACAGGTTGATGACAGAGCGGTCTTCACGGCCCTTGGAAGTGATGTCTCTGACAGCCCAGTTGAAACCAGCGAGGATAGTAGAGGTAGTACCAGAGGCACCAGCAAAGACCTTGACGGAGATGACATTGGCCTATTAATAGTAAGTATAAAGTTTAGGTATATTTTCCTAAGTAATGTGAGGTTTACTTACGCGCTTGGCAACGCCGTAGGTAGAAGAAGCAATGGTTCCGGCAACGTGGGTACCGTGGCCCAGGGTGTCGGTGTGGGCACCACCAACAGCGTTGTATCCGAGAGAAGCACGGCCACCGAAATCCCGGTGGTTGACGTTGATGCCGCTGTCAACGACGTAACCGTAAGCACCAGAGCCGGCAGTAGTGTCGTATCTGTAGCTGCTGCTGCCGGAGGATCGACTGGAGATGGCAGCGAGACCCCAGGGAGCGTTGCTCTGGGAAGTCAGAGCACGGTCAGACAGCTCCTCGGTCTCGAAGTCGAGGTAGACAGTGTAGTCAGGCTCGACGAAAGCAACCTCGGGGCTCTTCTTGATCTCATCAATGGTAGCCTTGTCGAACTCGCCAGAGTAGGCATTCCAGCTGCTGATGTTGAACTTCTTCTCAACACCATGGGTCTCACGTTTGGCGAGGCTGCGTCGGTGGACATCGCCGACCCAGTTCAAGTGCGCCTCGACCTTTGTCTCAGAGGCGTCGGGCTTGAGGGTGACGATGTACTTGTCGGGCACGGCAGTGAGCTCTTGTCGCTTCGCTGTGGGAGCGGCGAGGACTGCGGGAAGCAGAGCTCCGAGGTAGATAGCGAGACGGCGGAAGCTAGTCATTGTGAAGACTGGACAGAGAGACACAAGAGGAGAAGAGGCTGTGGTGGATGAGGATAGTAAACTTGGATATCATGGTGATAGTCGAGTGTATTTATACATAAGTTAGAACAATGTTACTATACTCGTTGAATAATGCAATTGGGTCTGATCATTGCTATCATCAACTACCTTTCTAGCGTGATAGCATTGAAGTTGGAGACTTGGGAGCTGGAGACTATTCAGCTTCCTAAACCGTCACGGCGGCCGAGCCGTCCGAGTAAGGCAAGTGATAATGGACTGAATAGTATCAAGCAAAAGTGCCTATGCCAAGGCCGACCTGTCTGGAGTTGGCCTCTAGACTAAATATCTTGGCTGAGTGCCCTGTAGGACCCTCTTACCCCACAGACATCTACCGGCGCTTACATTGGGATGATGAGGCTCATTGATGTGGCGTAAAGCATAGATTGACCTTCATTTGGTCTTTGTTTGGACACTTAAATAGCCGAAAATAAGTGATCTTCGTCTATCGGTAGATCTGTCCATCTTTCCGCTGTTCAAAACGACTAAAAACAGGGCTTGATAAGAATCCCCAATTCAGGACAAGGCATGTTCAGGCGCGGGGCGAATGCCGTCATCACATTTTATCCTGTCTTATCTGTCTCCCACTGTCTTTTCTCCTAGCGAGTTTTGAGAGTATTCCGAGTATCGGAGTTTCGGCGTCCTCCGCTATCTGTCTACATCACCGCTATCTCCCTCGGAGCAGTTGAACACAATGGGAATGGTGCGCCCCCTCCCTTGTGCGGGAGCTTCCCCCATGAGCGGAAAACCTACTGCCGATCTCGTCAGGGACCAATGATGATAATATGCCGCATAATGATGGGATGAAAACCCGAGATAGTATTGCTGGTTGATCGGCAGTAGCAAAGCTTCGCGTGACCCTTGGTCCTTGGGAGCCTAACCTGGCCTCAGCCTAACGTGCTCGCGTGATTCGGACACATTTCCAATACAGGAATTTGTTAAGGTTCTTATGTTTGAACTAACTGTATGCTTAGTTTATGCATGCGAAATACCTGGTCTAGCGTTGTGCAATGTGACGGGGGTAAGGCTGAGGTTCCGCGAATCACAAAAAGAATATTGATTGCTATCTCGGCATCTGGGACCTGTGTATCCAATTGTTTGCGATGTCGACCACTTTGCGTGTGTGTGTTGTTGGTTAAATTGGACCACAAGATAAGCGCGTCTAGTATGTCTCGCGTTTTCTAGCGAGCTTCTTAAACAAGTTATACATGCGGGTACCTCAAGGTGAGATGGTCGGCCCGGAATTGTTAGTGAGGTGAGAGGATAGGCTCTTAAGCTCTTAAGCTCTAAAGCTTCAACGCTATGACTGCCAAGTATACGACTAATGATAGCTTCAGTTCCGACGGCGTTGCAGATCACTTGTGTAGTTTATGAGCGCCAAGATCGACGTTGAAGAGGGATTATAACTCATACTTGCCATTTTATCTCTCAATATCGGCAGGATTTATCCTTGCTTGCGACCTTTCCACAAATAACAGTCTCCACTCTGAAAGGTCGGTCTAGGGTCTGAAATGTCTCGATCACCGATGACGAAATTCATCTCCTTGTCTGCTGTGGTCATGTTCAAGGCTCGACTCTGGTGTTGAGGTCGATATAAAGAACTCTTCGTAATACTGGTGTGACGCCTAAGGCAATCTCTGGGCATTTGGGACCTGCATAGCTTCTATGCAGTACTACACATGTCCTAGGGTCGAGTAGCTGAGGGCTGTCTCGTGTCAGACTACCTTCCTAAATCAAACACTCAGAAGCTCGTATTGGTTCCGTTTCTGCGACTTCGCCGCGGCAGAGAGAAATTGTTGTAATGACGGTCCCTTGTTTGGAGCCCACCATTATGATACACCTCATGAAGGGTTATACATTACGAAGCACTTTCCTTGATTGTAATAGTCTACGTTTCATCTTTTCGTACGGGATTACAAAGCAGAATCCCATTATACTTTGCTATATTGAATACCAGTCTGGTCCATTGCTAGCGTACGGCTGCCTGGATCAGCTTTGTGAGATAGGTACAATCATAGCATTCTTTTTACAGCACCTGTTACCCTTGTTGCAGTTATCATAGTCGTGAGGCAACCTTGCTGCGAAAATATGAGGATTGTGGTGGTTAGGTGGTGTGGCAGTCTGTGTTGATGTTACTAGACTTTAGGCCAAAAGCCTTACACCGGTAGAGACAATAGAAAGGGTGATGAGATATTTCATAATGACTTCGCTGTATGGAGTCACTCTTTAATATGGGAAGCAATGGCGTGATTGAGCTTCCATTATAGTAGGAGATTAATGTAGTGTAGGATCTCTGACTTCGATCCCATCCAGAAAGCTTATAGAACGTCTTCATTGGTCTCCTACGGACTAAGGAATAGCCATAAGCCCCTTGTCCATTACATTTGATATTTCTGCTGGCTCAGGGTTTGATACTTTCGATGGAAGCCCGTTTACCATCTTGATGATATTTCGAGGCTTGTTTGATGTCTGGCGGACAGTAGTCTAATCAACATATGATGCACTCAGTTATCAAGACATGGGGATGCTCAAAAACTCAACAGCTTTTCACCTGATTCATCATCCGCATCACAACGATCAAACCACATTGCAATATAAACATCAAAACAATACTTTCGAGAAGGTTGAGTCAGTTGCAAACGGATATGCGGAATTTCTGGATCCATGTCAGATTTTAGTGCGTATTCTACGTTGCTGATCTTGGGATGTAGGCAAGGTAGGCCAGTAGTCTAGGGTAGCATCTGACTCAGCTGAAAGGATCGCGCTGTCCAAGCACAACGGGCTTCCCGGCAAAAACCTGATGTTCGACAAATTCGATCTTTGCGTTATATATCTATTTAAATTTACGGGACATCCTCATCCTCGACACTTTCTCACTGCACTGACAACTCAGGAAATAATTTGATAAGATGTTCTCCCTTAATAGTTGGTATTGGCACTTTCTCGAGAACCATGTCTATTCTGTGCCAGAACCTCCTCCACACCGACGCACTAAGGCCATGGAGGTTTTATGTGTCGGCCCGCCAAGGTCTGGAACAGAGTCACTTCAAACAGCGCTTCTGAAACTTGGTTACGATCATACTTACCATGGCTTCGATATCGTATATGAGAACCCCCCTGTCGCTTCAAAGTGGGTTCGCTTATGTCGAAAAAAGTCAGTTATTACCTCAAGGTTGCTTTGCCCCGCTGACTTTGTTTCTCAGATGGTTTGGCCCGGTTGACGGCAACACAAACATCACCAAAGAGGATTTCGATGAGCTTCTTGGGCATTGTGTCGCCGTGACAGACGCAGCGGCATCCGTCTTCGCTGGTGAACTTATCGCTGCGTATCCTGATGCCAAGGTTGTTCTCAACCACCGTAAAGACCTGGATGCGTGGCACGATAGTGCTGTGAAAACTTTGGTCAGTGTTTGGACAAGCTGGTCAATCTTTGCTCTCTCGTGCCTTGGCAAAGAGTTATTCTGGATATGGCATGTTTATGCGCGCTTCATGTGGCCTGGTTTCTTCCGAGCCTTGGACGGTGACATCGATTCGGGAGTTGCGAGGAATGGCAAATGGGTTTATAAAGGTATGGGGCACAGATGATGTCTTGACAAAGGAACATGCTAACACCTCATTTAGAACACTGCAACATGATCCGTGGCCTTGTACCAGAGGAGAGGCTCTTGGAGTGGACGGTTGAAGATGGCTGGGAACCCTTGTGCAAGTTCCTGGACAAGCCGGTTCCGAACGAACCCTTCCCTCATGTCAACAAAGTCTCAGGTTGGGATGACCGTGTAAATGAAGCCACGAAACAATATATGTGGAGTGCTCTGCCTGGTTTGGCTATCGTAACTACTGTGGCCGTCGGCTTAGGAGCTGCGGCATACAAGGCTTTGTATTGAGTAATGTGGAAGTGTGCCAGGTCAGACATCGGGAAAGGTCTGTGGTATAGTGTTAAATCCGTTGCGGGAAATGTTTCATGTGAGTCTATCGTGCGGGGAAACGGAGAAGATACGGGCTCCACATATCAAGCATTTTTCCTACAAGTATAATAGGATTTTAACATTGCTATAATCTTTTTCCAGCTCCCAGAGTCCAACATGTTGGAGTTACCAAAGGGTGACATGTTCCAAGCCCCGAAAGATCAACTGTACCGTGAGGTCCTTCAAATGTAAGGCGAACACAAATTGATGTGTCAAATCTAAAAGATCGAGAAACTGGCTGATCTGCAACACGAATGCCTGAAAACTCTTATCACTGCATTCCAAGGCCTCAGATAGTCTTAGATGCAAGAATTGCTTACCTCAATGCGATCTTATCTGATCAATGTTATGCTTATCCCCAAAGCCAGGCTTGCCACCAAGCGAGCCAAACATATCACCGATATAGTTCTCAGGAGCTATCCCAATATCGAACCTGGAAGCCCATTCTCCCAAAATACCTTCAATGATCTTCAAAGTCGTAAGATACAAATTGCGTGTTGACGGACCCAGACCTCCCTTGTCCATGACAAAGGGAAGTTGATGAGGCTTGTCTTCATGGCCACGATCAAAATTTGAAGCTGATCGAATCAGCAGTATTCGCGAGAAGTCGGCTTTTCCTTGGAGCGTTGCGTTCAAGAGCCCTGCTAGCAGTGCGTTGTCTTCCTGTGCTGTCATGGTATACTCGGCTTGGCCAGCGGTATATACTTTGGCTACTCTCTCCATTGCCTCAGAGATACGGTGGCCGTGCCAGAAAGTATTGGAAGATAGAACGTCGCCTTCAAGTACGCTTGGTGCCTGCGTCGCCGCGTCGAAGACACCGTCAGGAGAGTTCTGCCATAGCGCTCGGTGCTCAGCAGCCACACGTGTGTCCTCAAGAGTGGCAGACTTGGCTACAGAGAGCATAATCTCGAAGAGCGGTATTGAGCTCGAAGACTTCAGACCCATGTACGATGCCTGGAAACTGATCAGGCCTATCAGCTCCCATTGGAACGTATCCTGAGCCCCATTCTGAAGGAACTTCTCTTGCGTCAAATTCGAGTTGTGTATCAACTTGAACGGCGAATCTGGCAAACGCGACGGAGCCAATGGTGGCTCTTTTAGGGTTAACGCCTGCGATACCGGTCAAGATAAAGTACGACTTTCTCAGATCGAAGAGAGGCGATGTCAGGAGAGCGCTTATTGACAAAGATGCATTGATCACTGCGAATAAGTCAGTGAAATGCTCTGATTGGTAGGTAATATTAGTCCTTACGAGCTGTGCCTACAACCAAAAGCGCCACGTCGCCATTCCCAGTCACATGTATGTCCTCATAACCACGAGCCAGCCCTGGAACACGGATCTTACAAGGGAACTGGAGAGCACTTGATGGGTCAAGCCAATTTCTTGACTCTTCATAGAACTAATGATGGTTAGACAGACAGGAGCTACGATAACGGGGTTTGCATACCATGGCAATCAACAGGATTTTGGGTGAGACTTTCCCACCTTCCGGTTGCTGACCGGAAGGTCCTTGTGAAGTTGACTGTTGTTCGTTCATTGCCTTTGTTTAAAGGTATAAAAGCGTCGACAATTGTTTTTATGAAAGAGTAACTACTGAGGCAATTATTCAAGGCAGAGTGACACCATCAAACTGCAAGCGGGGTCAAGGTGGCGTGATCAGCGCAATCAAGTCTTATCTTCAATCTCTGCTCCCAATCGAGGCCCACGATATTTCTAACGTCGTATCATTTTGGCGGACACTGATGTACATGTTTGATGTAAGCTGAGTGAATGCTCGAATTAGTACACAAACCTTTTATATCAAGATTGACACCAGTACCGTAATTCTACTGCGAGTAAGATAGGACACCCTGCTACAGCTACCCGTAGCATCTGTGTTTTTCGTTCTTGTCGTCGAATAGCAACCTACTGAATACGAAACTCCTTTGCTAAGACATCGCGATGGACAAATGAAATCTAACACTGTGTTTGCGGCGAAGGACACCAAACTATGCCATTGCCAAGGTCAAGTACAGCATCTCGGGTCGGATTTTTCGATTGAATTGGAGATTAGAAAGATCACGATGAAGACCAATGGAGACTGCGCCTGTTAATATCATGTCTTCTCTATCTACCTAGTCTTCAGCCAAGGCAAATTCGACGCCACTAACCCAGCATAGACGCCGGTGACCTTCAGCTCGTGTAACTCTTGCAAGCCAGAACATATCATTTCCCTCTGGGTTTCTAATTAGAAGAAACTTGACTTAAATCGACTTGGTAATTATTGTTCTGCTGTCAGTGGGAGTCCTGCTAACGTTAAACGGCGTCTTTGACCCAGTGGGGGACTGGTTTAGTGGGGTTCTTGGACAAGCCGAGCCGGCTGGATTTGTCATTTTGCAAAGACATGACAGCTTGATTGAATCACAAGCGGGGCTAGCGATAAATAAATTGTGAATTGCCTCAACTTCTCCTTGTTTTTTCAACTGTCGTGAAACAGGCATTCATTGAAATTCATCATCACAATCATGGCTTCAGAACTTAAAGCTGGTTCCCTCTTCAATGTTGAGGGCCTTGTTGCGGTCGTGACAGGCGGTGCTACCGGTTAGTCATAGCCAGTCTAACAGCAACCAACATCTAGTATTACTAACACTCCGGCAGGCATCGGCCTCATGTTTGTAAAGGCTTTGCTCCAGAATGGTGCTTCCAAAGTTTACATTGCCGGTCGAAGAAAGGAAAAGCTGGACGAGGTGACCAGCTCACTGGGCGAACGGGTCATTGGAATCCAGTGCGACGTCACCTCCAAATCTGACCTTCAGAACGCCGTGTCGGAGATTGAGAAGGATGCTGGATATGTCAACCTTTTAGTCTGTAACTCTGGCATTGGAGGACCCCAGGTTAAGCCTGTTACTCCCGAAACAACCTTGGAGGACTGGGCCAAGGCCAACTTTGATACTGATTTCGATGCTTACGTCAACACATTTGCCATCAACACTGCTTCGGTCTGGTACACCAGCATGGCTTTCCTTGGGTTGCTCAAGAAAGGTAACGAAAAGGCCAATGTTGAGCAAACTTCACAAATTATCGTTACTAGTTCGATTGCTGCATTCAACAAGAAGGCTCCTGGTGGCTGGGCTTACGGGCAGTCCAAGGCCAGTGCAGTCCACGTGGCTAAGCAGCTTGCGGTTACTCTTCCTCAGTGGAACATTCGGTATGTCCTTCGTTCTGGGTATTATTTTTGAGCTAACAATCATAGGGCCAACTGCATCTGTCCAGGCCGTAAGTTTTCAGTCTTTCCTCTACCCACATGTGCTTTCTTCTAACGTTCTCCAGTATTCCCCAGTGAAATGTCAGAGCCGATCGTCAAGTTGTACTCTGACGAATCGGGACAGCCTGGCGCCATTCCGACATCAATTTCACCACTCCGAAGGATGGGAGATGAGAAGGATATGTCAGGAACATTTCTTTACCTTGCGTCAAGAGCAGGTGGATATTGTAATGGTGCAGTCATAGTGGTTGATGGAGGCCGCTTGAACAATTTCCCTACTACGAATTAGAGAGGATAAACCGGCGTAAAAAGCTAGTCCGGTAATTCGATCGATTGGGCTCCAAGCTCCACTATCTCCCCGTTTATGTTTTACTACAACTAGTAATTGCCGGATCTATCAAAAGAGCGACCGCCAGGATCGTAAATGCCGACTACTGATTCATACTAAGCGCTGACCGTACAAAGAAGATAGTAACCGGGGCTACGAACCAAAGTCCCAGACTATATCTAGGACTATGAAGTCTGAAACGATATGTAAACGAGTATCAGATCAGGCTTGCATGCCTGTAGCATGCATGAAGCAGAGCGGTCAATGCTTTGGTGAGAAGAGAGGGATCAAGCTAGGAGCTATTAGAAAATTGAACTTGCAAGACTTCGTATGTAAGAAATAGATATCATAAGCCAACGTCAGAAATAGTCTGAGCCGACCTGCTTATTTTGTCTCTGGTGTCCCGAGCAGTCTAGATTTCTGTCGACTTCAAGGCTTAGCTATGTAGATATATTCCAAGCCCCACGACTGCTGCCTTGGATGATGCGCCTCTGACTTGATAAGCTTCGACGATTTGAATCATTGTCAGCGATCTTTTGTAGTTAATTGGTTCATTATGGTTGATTGCTGATGTGAGATTGAGCTGGCGCTCGGCAATCCACATTAGCGCGGCCGGCCCCTGCTCACTCCGCCACTGTTGCCTACTTCCCCTGTAAAACGAGTGACTCAGCCCGACAGAGAAGCCTGGAGGGATCCATTCAAGATGATAGCTCAGGAACCAGTATAGGGAAGAGAAATGTGGTATAAGTAGGATGTAAACTCGAGGAATAATCACCATCCAACTCATTATCTTCTCATTATTTTTACAATCACAACAGCAACAATGGCTCGCACTGCCCAAGAAGCCAAACGTGCCACCCGTCGTCGCAACATCAACCATGTACCTCGCACTTCCAGAGACGACGCAGAGTATATAGCTCTCAAGAGAGAAGCAGAGCGACGGGAGCGTATCCTCGCAGATCAACGCCGAACAGCTTCCAAGTGGCGACCCAAGATCTCCCAAGTTCGAAAGGTCAACTTTGAGAACTTCAAGAACAGATTCCAGGACATCGACCAACCTGATTATGCCATCGATGTCCTAGTGTCGGGTCCTGGTACCCAGGCTCAAATTCGTCGCGAACATGCTATCCGACGAAAAGAGGAGATCACCCGACTGAGGATGAACTGGCTCTCTTTCTCCACTCTTGGTGGTGTTGTGGAAGGACCCCAAAAGAAGATTAATGTTCCAGAGAAGGTCAGGCGAGACAAGAAGTCTGATGCTGTTCCGGCGGCCGATGCCGAGATTCAGCGCATCCGTATCCAGTCTCAACCTATTCTTGGTCACTTGACAGCTCTCATGAACGACACAGAGAAGCGATCTGCTCCTCGCACCTTTATGCGACCCTTCAAGTCGCTTGTCTACTTCCAACCCAAGATGAAAGAGATTCTTAATACGCTCGAGGACAAGTGGGGAGACTATGAAGACCTTGCCAGCGAGAGCTCCGAGGCCGTCGAGCTTGATGTCACTGAGGTTGAGGCTGAAGTGATCGATGCTGAGACAGGCGAGGCAGAGTCGGGCAATGACGAAAGCAAGGATGAGACCGAGTCTCTTCTATCTGTTGATTCAAATGAGGATGAGAACTACGAAAACCTCATGGATAGCCCCGAAGCCCTTCGCGATATGCGCTGCTACGTTGAGTTTATCGACAAGGAGGTCCTTCCTCTTTACAATCGCTTCAACGACTCGAGCGCCGACGCCGTCAAGTTCGACGATCTGTGGTCCCTCTTCCGCCCCGGCGATCTTATCTATATGCCTGCCTCAGGCGAGACTGGAGGCAGGTACCACGAGCTCTGGCGCGTGTACAAGACCGTTAGCCCCGAGCCTGAGACCTCGTATCCTACTTCTGGCTGGGACTTCTTTGCCGATGAACAGCAGGTCAACGAGGAGTCCACGTTCAAGGTCTACGCTTACTACATCGACCATGACGGAAACAACTTTGGTGCTGTGCGCCGCAAGTTTGAGGTTGAGTCATTCGTTGGAGAGCGGTCTATCCAGTCTCTTGAATTCTATCCTATCCGCTACCGCCACGATCACAAGCAACTGCTTGATGCATTGAAAGATCAAGGTAAAAGGTTCGCTCACTACCTGGATGATCGTCATCAGCAGTACAGCGCGTGGACGCTGACGAGAAACCCACCTGCCAACGGCTCTGATCCTGATAGTGAGATCCTCGAGAACGAGGATTACGACAAGATGCGCCATCCTGAGTTTGTCGAGAGTGATGTCATCGTCGACCTCACGGAGGCGTATCAGAAGATGGGCGACTGGCGACCTCGTTTCCACAGACTCACCATCAATAAGGCTTCGCGGAAGGCTTCGCGGTGCGAGATCAAGGATGACGAGATGCCTATCCAACATTGGTTCAATGGCATACGCCATAACCTTGCATACTCGCAAAACGAGATCATCCAAAGCGCAGATGGCGTTGAAGCCCGCCAGCGAAGGGACAACCTCGCCGTGGATGCCTTCCTTCGTTACCGTGCGAAGGGAAGTCGAACTTTCGAGACCAACCCTAAGGCACTTGAGCTTCGCGAGGAGGACTTTGCCCTTCTTCCCAAGCGTATGTTCGCATACGCCCTGCGTGAGCGTCGCTTTTTGCCCATCGACCTTAACTGCCTCAAGCCCGTGCGACGAGAGGCCGGCGTCTTCGAGGACCTCCGCATTCAGCGCGACTACAAGGATGTTGTTCGCGGTCTGGTCATGTCTCACTTCCAGAGGAAGACTCTTGAGCGCAAGTACGCAGATACCTCATCTGAGGGACCCAGCCAAGATCTGATCCAAGGAAAGGGCCGCGGCCTGGTTGTTCTTCTGCATGGTGTTCCTGGTGTTGGTAAGACTGCTACGGCGGAGGCTGTCGCCATGGAGAACCGCAAGCCTCTGTTTGTCATCACTTGTGGTGACCTGGGTCTCACCCCGACTCAAGTTGAGGCGGCGCTCAAGAACGTCTTCCGTCTGGCCCATCTCTGGGATTGTGTTCTTCTGCTTGATGAGGCCGATGTGTTCCTCACTCAGCGATCCAAGCAGGATATGAAACGCAACGCTCTTGTCTCGGTTTTCCTCCGCGTTCTCGAGTACTACAACGGTCTTCTTTTCTTGACGACCAACCGAGTTGGCACCATCGACGAGGCCTTCAAGTCTCGTATCCACCTCTCCCTCTACTACCCTCCCCTCGACAAGACGCAAACGCGCGACATCTTCCGCCTCAACATCGGCAAGCTCAAGCAGATCGAAGCGGAGCGTTCTCGCATGACTGGCGAGCCCGCACTGGTGATCAAGGAGAACGAGATTATCGACTTTGCCTCCAAGCACTACGAGGATCTCGCGCGGTCAACTGGCTGCTGGAATGGACGACAGATCCGAAGCGCATTCCAGATCGCGTCCAGCCTTGCCATTCACAACCACACGACGCAGGCTGAAATCGCAAAATCGCGTGGCCAGAGTCCTCCTGCGGCACCTGTTCTGGACAGAACTTGGTTCGAGAAGGTGCAGATGTCGACACAGAGCTTTGACAGGCACATGAAGAAGGAATCTGGTGGTTTCGATAACGAGATGCCTCTTCGAAACACATTCCAGGAAAACAACTTTGACTAAGAAACTGTTCGACTAGCACATTTTTCGGGATTTTGGGGTAATGATTTGAGTTTCACTATATGTTGTTTTTTGACTGCTTTTTTTGACGATGGTAGCTTGGCAGTTATTAGTACAGACATTCATGATGATTTAAATCAAGGCTTTACATAAGGACCCCTCGATCCGGTCGTATATAAATGATACTGTGAAATGGCGATCAGACGACTTCTATGCTGAATGGAGTCTCCAATACAACCTCGGCAAAAGTTAATATTCCTAGCGGCTAAAGCAAAGACTCATCCTTCGGGGGATTGTGACCCTAAATTACAAGGAAAACGTGCATCCTCCCTCATGCGTTTGGGAAATTTGATGTGATGATCTGCGGGGTCTTGCAGCAGACCTACTGACCATCTAGACGTCATAAGGTTAATCTCTTTCTTTAGGATGCTGATCTGGTATGCGGGGAAGGAAACGACCAGGGCATTACAAAAGGGGACATGGTCCCTCACTGATTCGGTGATCTTGTGTTGCCAGGTGTGTAGCTTTATTCGCAATTATGTTTTGGTCAAAAGCTGCTTCTCTCACCTTCGTTGGGCTTTGTTCCATCGCTTCTGCTCAAACAAAGTACGAGGTTCAGAAGCCTCCACTCGATACAGACTGGACTTACAAGGTTGGCACTAATCCATGGCCGGAGCATCCACGTCCACTACTTAAGCGCGACGCATGGAAGAGCCTCAATGGAATTTGGACATGGAGAGGTCATGGAGAATTGAGCAATCCTCCTGAAAAGGGGCCTCTAGACCGCGAGGTGCTAGTCCCCGCCTGTATCGAGAGCGCCTTGTCGGGGCTGCAGATCCTTGACGAGCGAGAATTTTGGTACCAGCGGTCGTTTGAAGTACCAGACGACTGGGATGATCAAACCGTCTTGCTTCATTTTGAAGCTGTAGACTACAACTCGACTGTCTTTGTAAATGGGGAAGAGAAGATGAACCATATTGGCGGATACGACAGGTTCTCAATCGACATAACCGATGATATCAAGTTTGGCGAGTCAAACGAATTGTAAGTGATCTAACCTCTGCTCAGAGGAAAGTCTTCTGACACATGAGCAGACTCCTCTTTGTCAGTGATCCAACGGATGATCAAATTATCCCCATCGGCAAGCAGACTCTACGTCCTAGTCACATCTTCTATCGCTCGTGTTCCGGTATCTGGCAGCAAGTCTGGCTTGAAGCTGTTCCCAGGGAAAACTATATCACCGATCTTGATGTGGCAGCTGGCGCAGACGGCAAAGGCAAGCAACTTTTTTCTTCTACTCGCAACCGCATGTACTAACTTTGGCCCAGTTGCTGTTACAGTTCACACGTCAGGAAACTCAAGCAAACCTGTGCAAGTAGTCCTTCAAGGCGCAGACGGTAAAAATCTCACCTCTCACAACGGAGCCACAGACGAGGAATTCAGCTTCACCGCAGAATCTCCCAAGCTATGGTGGCCTGATTCTCCAACTCTCTACAACCTGACCGTGACACTCGACAATGGGGACCAAGTACACAGTTACACCGGTTTCCGAACTATTTCTAGGGGTAAAGTTGAGAATGTCACACGGCCGTTGCTCAACGGCGAGTTCGTGTTCCAGTTTGGCACTCTTGATCAGGGGTTCTGGCCGGATGGTTTATACACGCCGCCGAACCGAGAGGCCATGGTGTCTGATCTGAAGATGTTGAAAAACTTTGGGTTCAACATGGTCAGAAAACACGTAAGTCCCCAAACCGAGTTGCAGCATGATGAATATCTTGAGACTATTTAAAGCATACTTGAGGCGCCTTGAGATGTCTAGGATACATTTTACGTACCTTTTGAGAATCCATCACTAACTGCGTCAGATTAAATATGAGCCTCATCTCTTCTATCAAGCCTGCGACGAACTTGGTCTTCTCGTCATTCAAGACATGCCCAGTCTACCAGCCGACGGTGACCGCAAGCCCAATGATGCAGAGCAAGCTGAGTTCAGGCGACAGCTTGAGATCTTAGTCAACCAGCACAAGAGCTATCCCTCGATCACAACATGGGTAAGATAAGCAATCAAATGCCCAGTTTTATCAGCATACTTATGTCAATAGGTGATTTACAACGAGGGATGGGGTCAGCGAGATGGATCGCCTGAGGAGGGCTTGACCCAGTTGGTCCGCAAGCTCGATAAATCACGACTCATCAACTCTGTCAGCGGGTGGAATGACCATGGATATGGCGACTTTCATGTCAGTGAATCTTCCAGGGACAAAGTTCTGAGGTTAACTCTTCCTAGGATAACCATAACTATGCTGCACCTCAATGCGGCACACCTTTCTACTCACAGCCAAAAACACCATATGACCCCGAGCGCATCGGCATCGCTGGCGAATACGGTGGTATCGGCCACAACGTTTCCATCGAGCAGTAAGTCCAGCTCTGTGCTTTCGCACTCATCCTTTTTCTAACCCCAATCCTAGCCTCTGGAACGTCAAACAAGCCATCGACAGTATCCCAGAAACATATGAGATCAACGAAGATTTGGACTCGTACAATTATCGATCTGGCGTATTGTTTCGCGACATCCGTGAACAAACTCAACGTTTTGCATGCAGTGGCGCTGTCTATACTCAGACTAGCGACGTTGAGGGTGAAGTCAACGGTTTGATCACGTATGATCGTCGCTTTCTGAGACCGAATGTAGAGAAGTGGCAGAGTGAAATTGCGAGTGTGTACAAGGCTGCTGCTTCGAGGGGTGGAAGAGAGTGGGATGGTAAAGAGATGGGAGATTCTGGCTCTTTGCTAGATTTGTAGTTTAAACCGGACATGTTTCCGTTTCAATCACAAGTTCCATTGTATAGTCACCGGTATCGACTACGCGACTAGTCTCTTGAACACTGTTGAGCATCCTTGGGTATCCGCTACTTGTGCCTATTTCTTTTCAAGTTTACGGCACTTCAAACTGTCAGACCAGTCATTGCCGGTCACAGGATCATGCAGGGGATTAAACTCGCCACTCAGTTACGTACGTCATCCGCCCTCTGGCTCACTCATTCTTCATCCATTCTCTCAACCACTACGATTCCAAACAAACAAGACTTTTCAACATCCCTAAGCCCAAGGCACTCGCCCAATCCATAATGTCGTCGAAATCTTACAGCGAAAAGCCCACATTCAGTGAGCAAGACCCTGACACTACAAGTACGATTTCCGCACCCTTGCAGTTACTCGACTAATCAGTATAGCTTCAAAATCAGACAAGAACGATGACTGGGAAATCGTAAACGAAAAAGATGGCCAACCACGAGCGTACTCGGAGAAGGAATCCAAGCAAGACAGCGACTTGGAAAAGGGCACTGAAGAGCTTGAGAAGGTTGAACTGACCTCCGACGAACGTAGGAGGGAATTGATGAAGGGAAAATGGGCGGGCATGCAACAACAGCGAGGTGGAACATATCCTCATCAAAACGCGAAGGCTCCAAGCTACAAGAGTTTTACTGGAGACTGGTAACCGGGGCACATCACGCACATGATGTCAGGAAGCATTTCGCAAAAGTTTGTGTTGAGTAGAACGACTTGGTACCCGTATAACGATCGGACACCTCGTGCACAGTTCAGAAAATTTAACTATAGAAATACTTGTGGCAATGCCATCTATCTGGTGTCCAGTCAATTTTTCCTCCGACACCCAAAAAATACAAGATGAAGCCGATCATCCAACGCCAAACAATGATAAAGTCAAAGACATTAAGGGGGCGTCAAAGGAATTTTATCCTTGAGCTTGAATTCTGCGTATGGTCCAAATCGCCATCGCTTGCTGTTCTCCTCCGCCCACCAGCGAGCTATGGAAGCTCCTTCCTGAACCCAGTCCTCGACTGCGAAGATCTCCTCTTGCGACATATCGTGCCCGTGCCGCCTGTGCAGCTCGTATCCAATGCTGTCGATAAAAGACCCAAACTCAAAGCCCTGAATGGAGAATTTCTCGACGGGGTCATAAGTGAGGTTGGTGAACCGCCATTCAACGTTATCGACAAGAGGGATAGCGAGGTGACGTTCGGGGTAGCGGGCGTCACGAGCAGTTACCACAGCGCGGCCGGGGTTGACCAGTGTGAACTGCCAATTGCCCTGGCCGGTGGTTTCGTTCTGATTTACCTGTGGGCGAATGAGGGACTGCCCTTCATAATTACGCATCATATCAGAGGCAACCTGTTGGCTACCGTTGTTCAAAGACCCGGTCTCGAGAAGCATGTCAAGAATCGAGGGTAAGATTTGTGATGAGTGTACCGCAGTATGCACGTCAAAGGCCGGCAGCAATGGATGCGAGAGCACTAAAGGAACGTGGTCAACACCGATGTTGGGGTTAAAGTACGGGGAAACAATGCCATTCTCAGGCAATGAAAGACCGTGATCCCCAACAAACACCACCAAGGTCTCGTTCGCAACACCTTGCTCATCCAGCAGGTTCAGAACTTTGCGCAGCCACTTGTCGTCGTAACCTTCAGTATTAACGTAATGCGACAGCATGTCGTGACCCTTGGCAACTGGAACATATTTCTCCTTCTCGGGCATTTTGAAAGCGTGATGACTCGTAGTGGTGAGATGCGAGAGGAAGACTCGCTCGTTCTTCTCCTTAGCTGAGACAAAGGCGTCACGAATATAATCCTCTAGGGGATCCTCCTCAAAGCCGAAAGCGTTTATGTTGGGCAATGTCACAGCACCATGAGTGGCATTCTCCGATCGCAAGTATTCGCCACTAATAATGTTTTCCTCTGGAAATCCGATCTTAGTTATCATTTCCCATTGCTTGTCGTATACCAGTGTGGAGGCCTGGAAGAAGTAGGGTTGCCACTTGAACCCGTTGTACGCGTGCGAATCGTCGCCTTCGGAGACGTTGACCTGGTTCATAGCATTGAAGATATGTGGCAGACATGGTTGATATATATGGTGTTTATAGTCGAGATTGAAGTCTGCCATTAGTGGTGAAATACCACAAAGGGTACCTTCTAAGCTCTTGAGTGTATATGTCGCTGTTGTGTGAGCATTAGTGAAGCGGGCCCCGCCGCGCTTCACCTGGTCCGCCTTGAGGCGGTCGAAACCATCATCGTAGTCGCCAGTGATGAAATTCGCAGTCGGAGTCAGAGTTGCGAGTCGGCGCATGGCCTCCGGGGGAAGGCCGTCCTCACCATAGCTTTCGACTAGCCGATTCCACAACACGCTCTCCTTCTTGAGGGGGAAGACATCATTCCGTGTACTTTCGAGGAACAACAGAATGACGTGTCGGACAGGGACATCTTGTAGCTTATCTTTGAGTTCGCTAAGAATATCCTGATCGAGATTCGAGATCTTCAAAGGATCGGCGTCTGCATTGTAATGGTCCTTGCCAGCATACCAGTCCTCGAAGCCAGGCAACTTCGTATGCTGAGGCAACCAATCCAGCTCCGGTGCCATGCTGAGAGCTGACTTTTTATCCCATGAGCGGTGAATGCCAGCTTCTCGTATTTGTGGTAAGTTTTGTAGCACGGGCGACGAGGCGGAAAGATCAACAAAAGGCATTAACGCAGGCGTCCAGGAAAGGAAGATAAGCGATCGGTCTATCGGTCGTTCGTACGATGCGTAAATGAGCAGGAGGACAATGCAGGTGATTATTGTGTAGACAATCATGTTGGCGACCACCTTGAAGGCAAAGCGCGGTACCGACCGTCGTATCTGAGCATCGTAGTCGGTGGTGTCGTCGAACTCGTTGCTGGAACGTTTGACTTGGTCTTCAATGTCCATCTGTGGGATTTGGGAGTAATTGCTCTTGCGTAGGACGTATCGGCGGAACAGGTACCATGTCTTAGCGAAAGGCCAATTGACGACGTCGGCGAAGTAACCGGCCAGGCCATAGCAGATATTCTGGAGCAGCCATGAGGAAGCAAAGAGCAAACAGAGGACCGTAACAAACGACAGACTTCCTGAGAGTATAAGGGCTCGCGACGAGGGGTCGGTAGGGAGGGAAACGTTTCGGAGGTGGATTTCGGAGCCGGCAGAGAGGTAGAAGGCGACGAAGATGATGCTGAAGGCGGCATTGTAGAGCATAAAGAGGCCGTTGCATAGGGTAACGAGGGCGCGTAGGACGAACGGTAGGCCGACGATCCAGTGGTCGAGAAGGAGTCGGATGAAGGTGAGGACGGCGATGTCCTGGGCGACAAAGGAATATGCCCATTCTTGTAAAAAGACAGGATGGACAGCTGCGTGGTGGTCGTGGATGTGAATGATCTTGGCACTCCACACGGCCAAGGCTGTGAAGGTGAAGAAGAAGCGACGGTTGGCGAAGCGTAAGAGGACGGCGGAGAGGCAACGCGCGACGGCCTTGGCGGGCGCGGGTATAATCATGATGGATTAAAAGGATATACCGTAGAAGAGATAATGAAGCCGAGAAGAAACGAGCCGAAACGAAAACGGTAGGAGCAGCAGAACGGCTGCAGGGCCGTTTGCGGTTTCCTTGGACACAAGGTCTCGCGAGAGAATTACCTAGATGATGATCGCAAACCAGTGCGAAACATGACAGTCCAAAAAAGGGGTGTTTTTCCCTTTTCCCAAAACAAGCTTTGGCATAAGCAACAATGCCAAGATTTTGGAAGGTAAAAAGAAAGAAAAAGGGACGGGGTTCTACCGCGGTTTCATGGGATCTCAGAAGGAACGGGGCTAACGTAAGTTATATGTATCCGTACAATTATACTTTTAGTACAGAGTAGAAAGAGGCGCTGCCGAATCCTCTTTTGCGTTATTTCCCCCTCTTGTGCGACATGATTGAAGATCATTTTGCTGTTGCTGGCTGGGAGGAATGGGTTAATTCCTAGCGGGGTACAGCAAATTGATGGAAGCCTCGTTTCCAGTTTCAAGCTTCCTCAGGGGTCTAGATCCGCTTATGACGGGCTGTGTAAGAAAGATGATTGGAGATTCTCAGGTCATCCTTTCAGGGGCTTAGCGACGCCAAAGAGGGGGTTCAGGCACCTGTGCTCGTGTGTCCGGCTTTTAGCTTTGCTGAAGGTGTTATTTGCTAACTCAGCCTTACTCGCCTTGCCAAGAATAGAAGGGAACAGTCTAAAATCTTGGCTTCAATTAGCTGGTTTCGACAGCTGTTTCTCCTCTGGAATCAATCAACATTACAGTAATATTGCATAACCCTGGAACAAGTGACAATCAACTCCATTACAATATCACAAAGCATATCCATTTCTTCACCCAGCCATCTTTTTTCAGTTGCTGTCAAGCGCTGACTTGATTTCGGCGATCACTTTAATAAGGTACTGCCGACAACACACATCATTTGATCCTGTACAAATCACAACAATGTGCCGCTCGTGTCGGGCGCGAGCACTTCCTTTCGACTCCGCCCCCCAATTTGAGATCTATCTGCCAATGGGAGCCAGCATTGGGTAAGCATTTATGGGTCGTGGAGGATCCTTTGTTGATTGCTAAGGGATACTCGTGAACTCTGCTGCGGCCAGTGGCAAAGTAAGGTACTTTTTATCACCAGCCATTTCAATTGACCGAACTGCATTTCCACCATGAATTGTTGTTTTACTGCTAAGTGCCAATGGGAATGATTAACACGCAGAGTTCAATTCTAAATAATATGTCAATGATGTCAGAGGGAAGGCGCAAGACACTTCAGCATCATGACGAGCTCAATCTTGTCAAAATATGGAGCAGAAGCTCCGTTTGCTGTTGTTGGGACCGAATAATAATGTTCGGTGAAACACAAGTAAATCTAACCGATATCTTGCAGCCCATATTTGTTTAACAAAACCAGCCTCAATATGAGCATCTGAAAATGCCAAGATCACTAACACCATTTGAGATAGTGACAGGTGATTCAGTGGCGGTGCAAATCCCTAGATGGGCGAGCTCCGGAATTGTTGGTAGATGCCGTAGGGTAAGCTTTTTCTCAGGTATGCCACTCCAATCAGTGTTGCCTCGTAATACCACAACACGGTCGCAAGACTCCAACCTGATCTACCATTTACCGACAAGTCAACCTGATGGGTACAACATATGTCAATACACATCGCTGAAGCTTCGTATTTTAAGAATGTCAAACAATCGAGAGCACCGAAGGAACACCTGATCTGTCGTGCGCGGCCAGTTTCATGATTGAACGCGTCAATCAGCTTCCCAAACTCCAGCTTTCGCTTCAAACCTTTACAATCAAGATACCCTCATTACGAACGTCACTGACCTTGATGGGCCTCAGATCATCAACCTTTTGCACCCAAGCTCATGTCTTCATTTTTCTGCTATCCCTAGTAGCCAACCCCGCAAATATGCAATTAACCCGCACGTTTGTTTCTGTCTTACTTCTTAGACTAGTCCCCAATATAATTTATGACCATCAAACGACAAGCATTATGGAAGCAAAAACAGAGTACCTGCCAAATAAGCCAAAGATCCCTCGTACGAGCACAAACAAAGTTCGAACAGGCTGCATCACTTGCAAAAAGCGCCATGTCAAATGTGACGAAACAAAACCCCACTGCAGCAACTGTGTCAGGAATCGGCGACAATGCGAAGGCTATGTCACGCCGGCTAAGAAACGGACTTCATCGCCTGTTCAAATCCGATGGGACTCGAAACAAATCACTCGGGCGGCTCCTTTGAAGACGCAGCTACATCTCGTTCATGACGCGCTAGACTTTAGAGATGTGAATAGTGCGATATACTTTGACGAGTTTGTGGGAGTTGTGCAAAGTCCGTGGATCGCAGCTGGCTTCAACAATGATCTCTGGGCAGTCACCTTACCACAGGTCGCTCGCACAAACGAGGTTGTACGGCATGCTGCCATTGGTATCGGAGCTTTGAGCAAGTGGTTGAGCAAGTCTAACCATGAGTCCTTAGGCTCATCGCAGACTACTGAGAGTGAGGCTGCGCGACATGATCCCGACTATCGCAACGCCGTGGCTCATTACTGCTATGCTCTCAAGTTACAAAGCCAACAGCCTTCTATGCAAGATGCAGTCTTTCTCTCAATCTTGTTCCTCTGTTTTGAGACGCTCCGGGGCGACAGGAAGGCTGCCTTGGATCACATTAACCATGGCCTGGCCATGTTACTTGCCCTGGTGACGGACCGGGACTCGCGGCTGATAATGTCTTTGGCTCCAAACCCAAAACCTCTCATTGCAGTGGTTGCAGACATCTTCGCTCACCTGTTGCTTCAAACTCGACTAATCCTACGAGGAAGCGTTGGCCATAGTCCAGCAGTACCCAACTTCGCCAAAGGTCTGCGGGCGAAACGAGAGACAGTCGATACCTTCATGAAACGGATTCGTAACTTGCCGCGATCTTATCCCCCTACTGGTGAGCTCCCTCCTGTGCTCGATAGTCTGGACGACTTTGAAAGATACTGGATGACCGGTCGAAACGCCAAGCTGGCTGTGGGCCCTCTCCTGATGGAAGCTGTGTACAAATCCGGTGCTCTAGACTCGACTGATCCAGACGTCATGTCCACGGTATGGGAGCAAATCATGGCCGACCCTCGCATCCAAGAGATCTGCGACGCTTCCACGAAAGAGTTACAGGCACTTGAGGCTGCTTTTATGCCACTGTTCAACCGCGCTATCATGTCGGATCCCGGATCAATAGAATATACGAGGGCTATCCATCTACGTCTGCATTATTTAGGTACTTGTACCTTTGAGGACCTCACACATTTTCACGATCATGCGCCAATACATGCCAAGACGCCGCTCTTTCGTGAGTATCTTTCACTCGCAAAGATAAGTCTACGCACAGCCAAGCAGGAGCTAAAGAGCCCAGCCCACCAGCTTTCCCTGCAGTGCAATCTAGCTTCACACCTCTTCCTCATATCGATATTCTGTCGCGACGCTCTACTTCGAGATGAAGCTACGTGGATGCTCAAAGACTACCCCGGCCAAGACGGGATCTGGAATGCGCGCTCGCTGTACGTACTAGCTCTCAAGAACAGAAGCGTGGAGCGTATCAATGCATCAGATGGTACACTTCTGGAACAGTGGCGTCGCCTTTTGCGCAGAGAGTATCTATTCGAAGAAGGCGGTCAACGCATTGTCTTTTGCTTCTTGGACAAAGATACAGTGACTGGGGAGTGGGGTCTAGTGGAAGAGATTGCTGAAGTGAAGGGTGATCTCGACGCGGTACAGTGGCACAGAAGGCCTCTTTCGGCGGCTGGAAAGCCTTTGATGGGGGATGTGATATCACTTTGGCCCGAATTGGTGGAGTGAAGGATTCAGTGGAGTTAATCTACTGTACTAGCAAAGATGGTGCAGTGCAGCTGAAGTTCGCAGCCAAGATAGAGAGGATGACAAAATGACATTGCTCATCTTGAGTGGTTTCTCACAGTGTCAAATAATGTCTCGTCATTGGCTGTTGGGATGAAACGAGGTTCCACTCCCAAAGATGCGAGAAAAGTGGATCTCGTAAACAGCCAAAAACGGTAATCGCTTTTACGAGCCGTGCACAAGACAAGGCAAGGCAAGAACAGCAGAGAGCATCCCAAGATGTGATATTACAAAAGGCTTCGATGCCGTGGACGTTCGGCTTTGTCTTCTTTCTCCCGTACTCACAAGACTCTGTTGTTTACGGAAATCTCCTACGCCTCTTTTTTTCTTACATTCTTTGTTGCTCGTTGAGGTGATCTGCTCCTTCCTTCTTTACGCCTCTCTCACCCAGCTTCATAGTGGGACTACTCGCAGGTGGCTCCTCAAGATTGGCTTTCATCACAGTAACACTCCATTTCATTCTCCTTTCCTGACCCAATGCACAGCTAACATAATGTCTCTGAATCAGAACGGATCACCCCTCCTCCGCCTCACCCATGGCCGTTGATACGAATTCTCGACATGATACCCAAAAGGACGAAGAAAAGGCCCCTTCCCCGGTCCAAAACCACAAACGACCTCACAGAACCCCAAAAGTATCCGACTATATCCGGGTATTCAGTTACGCTACGAAATGGGATGTTGTGATCTATGCCCTCGCCTCCATTGCCTCAATCGGCGCTGGGATTACTATGCCTCTGATGAATATCATCTTCGGTAAACTTGCCAATCAGTTCACAGAGTTCTTCAAACCTGGCACCGAAATCTCTACTGAAAGCTTTCGAGAAACCCTGGATAGACAAGTTATCTACATCATCGCGCTTTTCCTGGGTCGTTGGGGTCTCAATACCATCAACAAGTACTGCTTCCGGATGATTGGCATTCGTCTTTCGTCTGCTATTCGACTCCATTACCTGCAATCCCTTTTCGCCCAGTCCATCCATGTCATCGACTCGATGCCTATCGGTGCCCCTGCAACTGCCATTACATCGACGTCCAATACAATTCAAGTCGGTATCTCAGAACGCCTGGGTACCTTCTTAGAGTTCAATGGCACTATCTGGGCTTCCATCATCGTTGCTTTCGTATGGAGTTGGGACATCACTCTGGTTACGGCGTCCCTTATTCTGTACATGGCCACTGTGTTGTCAATTACGATGCCGATTTTTGTCAAAGGTCAGACTGCGACTGGTATTGCTGACGCGCGGGGTACCGCTATTGCGAGCGAAGCATTGCACTGCATACGTCTTGTCACAGCTTGTGGCGCCCAGTCTCGTGTCATATCTCGTTATGAAGAATGGGTCCGCGAAGCGATGACAAAAGGTCAGAGGATGGCACCTTTCACCGGTTTCCACCTTGGCCTGACAGTAAGTTCATCTAAAGCCTTCCCCCACCATTGACAGCAATACTAATAGGTAGTAGTTCTTTGGCGTCTTTGGCGCATTTGGCCTATCCTTCTGGTACGGTACCAAAAGATACATTGACGATGCAATCGACAACCCTGGAGTTATCCTCATTGTCCTCATGTCAGTCATGATGATCCTCATGTCGTTGGAGCGAATCACGACGCCTCTTATGGCCGTTAGCAAAGCTATGGTGGCTGCATGCGAATTCTTCACCATCATCGATGCCCCACTGCCCAGGACCGGCTCCCTCAAGCCAGACATTACCTCTTGCGACATTGTCTTTAACGGCGTTACCTTCGAGTACCCGAGTCGTCCTGGTGTTCGTGTTCTTGATGCCTTGACCTTCTGCATTCGCTCTGGCCAAAACACGGCTCTTGTTGGACCATCCGGCTCTGGCAAAAGCACTATTGTCGGTCTGCTCGAACGTTGGTATTCTCTGAAGGAACATCACCTTCTTCCTCGGGTCATCGAGGCAAAGCCAAAGCAGGAGACTGAAGACAACAGCGATTCTCAGTCTGACGAAGAGACGCAAGCTACTGGTACACCTACACTGGCTGGTTTGGTCACAGTCGCTGGCCACAACATCGAGGATCTTGATCTCAAGTGGTGGCGATCTCAGATTGGCCTTGTCCAACAGGAGCCTTTCCTATTCAATGATACCATCTTCAACAACGTCGCTCACGGTCTCATCGGGTCTAAATGGCAAGACGAACCTGAAGTCAAGAAGCGTGCACTTGTGATCGGAGCATGCAAGGAAGCATACGCAGATGAATTCATCGATCGGCTGCCTGATGGATATGACACGCGGGTCGGTGACGGTGGTGCAAAACTCTCCGGAGGTCAGAAGCAACGCCTCGCAATCGCCAGAAGCATCATCAAGCAGCCTCGTATCATCATCCTCGACGAAGCCACTAGTGCTATCGATGCTAAAAGCGAGAGAATTGTCCAGGCCGCTCTCGACAGGGTCACTCAAGGCCGCACAACCATCACCATTGCCCACCGCCTCTCCACGATCAAGAAGGCGGATAACATCATCGTCTTGCAAAATGGAAAGGCCGTCGAGCAGGGCGCGCATGCGGATCTCATTGCTAAGTATGGAGTATACTCAGCTTTGGTTCGAGCTCAGGCTCTTCGGGTCGCTAACCAGACGGAAGGTAGCACTAGCTTGCCCGATGCTGGCATGATTGAGCAGGGTTCTGAGCCTGAAGTCTCCAAGATGATTGCTTCCATATCTTCCAGTGATGAAGAGCCAGCTTCCGCAAAGGCTCTGGGTCTCTTTCAGAGCTTCGGTCGACTACTCTACGAACAGCGCGCGAAATGGCCCAGCTATCTAGGTATCGTGATGTCATCCATGGCTGTCGCTGCCGCAACGCCTATTCAAGCCTTCCTTTTTGCCAAATCCATCGGGGTCTTCCTTTTCCAAGGCGATGAGCTTAAGAGTGAAAGTCAGTTTTGGGGTTTCATGTGGTTTGCTCTCGCTGGCGGCGTTGCGCTTTCATATTTCTGCGAGGGCTGGATCGCTCTTCGCACCCAGTACTACATCAGTGCCGTTTACAAATCGCAGTACCTCAAAGATATGCTGTACCAGAAGATGAGTTTCTTTGATCAGGAGGAGAATTCTCATGGAACACTGAGCTCTCGAGTTTCCGGTGATGCGAAACAATTGGAAGAACTTCTCGGTGTCAATCTAGCGCTTACCATCTCTGCCATGTTCAATGTCATCGGCTGTATGGCCATTTCCCTCGCCTTTGGTTGGAAGCTCGGCCTGATCTGCATGTCTGTTGCTCTACCAATCATGTTAGCTGCAGGCTGTTGGAAGTTCAAGCACGAAGTCCACTTCGATAAGATGAACTCAGCCGTGTTCATGGAAAGCTCCCAGTTCGCCACTGAAGCCATTCAGGCTATTAGGACAGTTGCTTCGCTTACCATGGAGGATTCGATCAACAGCCGGTACCGCGAGCTTCTGGACAGCCATGTCAAGACAGCAAATCGCAAAGCCCAATGGACCTCAGTGATCTTCGGCTTTGCGGACAGTGTCGGACTTGGTGTACAAGCATTGCTTTTCTGGTATGGTGGTACCCTTTTGGCCGATGGCGAGTACACTATGGAAGCCTTCTTTGTATGCTTCATGGCTGTCATGCAGGGTGCCGAGGCTGGGGGTATGGGGTTTGCATTGGCGCCAAGCGCTGTGCAAGTTACTGCTTCTGCGAACCGGATACTAAACGTGCAAAGTTCTGTTGACCCTGATCACCTGGACACTGATAAGCAACAGCATGTTGTCGCGGATACAGAAG
This sequence comes from Fusarium aywerte, assembly GCA_013186375.1. Classification (NCBI taxonomy): domain Eukaryota; kingdom Fungi; phylum Ascomycota; class Sordariomycetes; order Hypocreales; family Nectriaceae; genus Fusarium; species Fusarium aywerte. Next base: position 194,421 of record JABCQV010000066.1, read on the forward strand.
GTGGGGTTAAGATTGAGTTGCGCGACGTCTCGTTCAAATATCCTACCAGGGGCATCCCGGTCTTCGACCACTTGAACCTTACAATTGAGAAGGGCCAATATGCCGCCTTTGTCGGAGCATCAGGCTGCGGCAAGACTACGATTATCTCGCTTCTCGAGCGCTTCTATGATATTCAGCCTGGCAACGGAGCAATCCTCTGCAATGGTCGAGACATTAAGGATACAAACGTCTTCGGATATCGAGAGAACCTTTCACTCGTATCCCAAGAACCTGCTATGTTTAGAGGCTCAATCCGCGACAACATTCTCTTCGGAATTTCCGGTACGGTTTCAGAAGAGAGGATTCACCAAGTCTGTCGTCACGCATCTATCCACGACTTTATTGTTTCCCTTCCCGAAGGCTACAATACCGACGTCGGCCACAAAGGCGTGTCAATGTCTGGCGGCCAAAAGCAACGAATTGCCATCGCGCGTGCTCTTATTCGAAACCCAAAGCTTCTTCTTCTTGATGAAGCTACGTCAGCTTTAGATTCTGAATCTGAGAAGACAGTTGCCACTGCGATTGACCAAGCCCGCAGCGGCAGAACTGTTATCTCGGTGGCTCATCGGCTGTCGACCATCCAAAATGCCGACGTCATCTTCGTCTTTGATGATGGTAAAGTGCTTGAGAAGGGAACGCATACCGAGCTTCTCAATAAACAGGGTATCTACTGGGATATGGTAAGCTACGCAACTAAACGTAGGTACCTTCATGGATTTAAGCTAATTTTCTCCAGTGCCAGAACCAGGCTTTGGATCAATGACCACCATTCGCCATCTTTTACTCTTCTTGATAACCAAATATTTCGACTCGAATACTCTTTTGGGATCTTACAGCCCGTATCGTTGGTTGTGTTGTAACTTTATTTTCTTGCTCTTCCACTCCACTGTTTTAATTTGAGCCGTCTTGACTATCACAATACATACCTCAACTTCAAGACATTGCTTCTTGTCACTTAGTACAGACAATGACGATGCGCGGAACCAAGAGTATGCGAAACGAAATTAGTATTTCTTGTATTCTATCTTGGAGTATTACCTATGTCATTTGTGTCCTATGCCTCAAGCCTAGAGATTAACGTATGTGATTCCACTTACGCCGTTCCAGTGGTATATGCTCCTTGCGTGCTATTACGCTTGTGGTATGATGTTTTATCTGGCGAAGACTCTTCAGGGGGATTTATAAACCCTATTCCCAGCATTTATAAACACCCAAAGTGTAATGGCAGGACAGTAGGACTCGATCGCTGGGAGATAATTTGATTTGATTTATCAAGTCACTATAAACAAGAACAATGGGGGTTCTAATACTGTAATAAATCTGACCGTTTCCAAATGACTACAAAACATGGTATATGTAGCATGATCAGGAACAAACACATAAATTCATAAGGAGCGGCAACTTTGATTCTCTTATTGTTTCAACGTCTTCGACTTGCGGCTCAACTTCCACGAAGACAATTTACTCGTCCACCGGGAGTCAGACTTGCTCCTTGCTGCCATCTGGGGAACTTCCAGCTGGCCACTATTGGTATCCGCATTGCCTGGGGCGTCACCTTCGAGCTCAGGCGGTTGTACGTGAAGCTCGACAAGCTTGTTGGCTAGTGATGGGCCTGCCACCATGGAGCCTGACAAATCTGAACTTATTGGCCGAGGATTGTCTTTCAAGTGACACTCGGTCGTGTCAAGTTCCATGATTGGTCGCTTCTCGTCAGAGTTCGATAGTCCCAACAAGGGAACTTGGTCACCAGGTAGTTCAGAGATTACAGGTCCTGCGTCCAATTCGGCGGGTCCATTAGGCTCATTGTCGAAACCGGCACTGGATGGGCTCCGCAGAGACGAATAATCAGGAGGGTTGCCGAATCTGTTGCGGTAGATGACCTCTTCGACTGACGATCGTAACTTGTTGAACTTGAAGCCCACGTTGACCTTCTTTAGAGGGATGAGCTGGTCAATCTCGTTGTGGACTTGTTGCTGCAAACGTTTCTCCTTACCGTTGAATGTTGTGATCATTTCTTTAGCGTAATACTTGGCCGCGTCTTCGATTTGCTTGATGGAAACGTACTTTCCATCATACCGGAACGAACGTTCAAGAATGAGGATCATATCGCACGAGCACTTGAGCAACATCCTCGCAGTGGGCGGAAGAGCAAAGAGACACCCGGCAATGCCAACAAGAACCCCGATACCCATCGTCGGCACCGCGACACCGACCGCAACAGCACTCACAGCGGCAAACTGCGACATTGAAACCTTCATAAACTCCTTGAAATTACTCAAAACAATGTCTGTCATGATTCTCTCAATCTCGGCGGGTGCAGCTTTGGGAAAGCCGAAACACTGAAGCACGTGTTCGCATATGAGGCGTGATACAGTCGGTGTTCCAATCATGCCTGAGCAGGGAAGGGGGACGGCAGCAGTGCGGATTGCGTGCGTGCCTAGTCTCATACACTCTGTTATCGCTGAGTTGATCTTCTGTTCAACATCAACGACTTGAGCGGCAACACAGAAGAGACGTACGCGTTCGTCGACGATGAGGTCGAGGGTTTGGGAGAGGAGTTCTCTTATTCCAGCGTCATCATCTGGAAGCCGTCAGCAGAGTCTATCTTCTATGAATTCTTGTACTTACTCTTTGACAGACAGCAAAATCCGTCTGCTTTGTAATGTTCGATCTGCGAGAGCTGATTTCGCAACTCGTTGAACTGTTCTTCCGCTTTGGCGTTGGCCTTTGCTTCGGCGAGTTTCTTGGCTTCTCTGTAATCGTCCATCTTTTCCATAAGCTCATCCAAATAACCGTTTCTGTGCTGCGATGTGAGTTTATCTTTCTTTGTGCCAACAACGAAAACAGGAACTTGGTGCGAATATTGAGCGATGGTGGCGAATGTGCGCTTTTCTGCTTCTTCGATTCGGGCGACGTCGGAATCAACGCAGAACCTAAAGATGGTCAGTTTATGCGCCTGCTAGGACTGAATCGGCCTACCAAATAACGTGGAGAGCTTCGGCCGGATCTTCTTGGAACGCCCGGTGTCTAAGAAATTTTGCAATCAAGTCCAGTTCCGTATCACTACCAGCCTGCCAGCCTCTTGAATCGTGGATCAAAAGTCCCGGATGCTTTGGGGACTCGAAGGCCACGTTGATATCATGGACTCCCTGTTCGTAAGAAAGCGACTCGTCGGTCATTTCGACGCCGAAAACCTTGTTGATCAATGTCGATTTTCCCACACCCGTCTTGCCGCAGACAAGAATTCGGAAGGCTTTGACTCCGCTTGCCTCAAGTTGCATGTCTCGTAGCCAAGGAGCCAGATCGTCTTCGGCGATGAGGTGCGTGTCTTGAAAGTCTGAGATTGGCTTCTTGAGGAGTCTGAAGTTGTTGAGGTCGCCGTGTCGGGGATATCTTTCAAGGATGCAGAACAATGAAGGATGGATCGTGTTTCCGTACGGTCCTAAAACTCATTAGTGATGCCCAATGAGCCAGATACAAGTCCTTCTTACCAATGTCGCACCACCCTCTCAGTGTACCATCAGCCTCGAATATCTTTCGGTTTGCGGCCCGTTTATAACAGTCTGTGTCAAGTTTGATTGAGTGGATGTCTATACCTGTCGTCGACTTCTTTCCGTGGGCGCTCTGGAGATCAAACATGCTGGTTCGAAGTCCATTTGTGTACTGGAGACGCCACTCGATATCTTCAGATCCACCCAGCGACGGCAGGGAACCAGCGAATTGGGGAAATATTAATGCCATCGGGTTATCGTTGTTATTTGAGTCTGCCATGCTGTCTAGGCCGAGGCCCGAGTAGATACTTTCCAGAACCATCCACTGTAACGGGTACAGAGAGAGCCCATCGTGAGTGGTGCCGCCAATCATGTCTTGATGGGTACCAATGAACCAGGCCTGAATGAGCGACCTATGTGCCATGTCCGCATCTTCAGGAATATTAAAGATCACTGGCGCCTTGCTGGATGAGTTCTCGTTGATTGCTAGTGCATGACGTACAGTCTCGATAGACGGGTTGAACGAGATATCGTAGGATGTTTTTGAGCTGTGAATTATAGTATCGAACAGACCGACAAACGGTATCCTTGGGGGTTCGCGAGCTCCGCTCTTGATCTTCTGAAGTAGCTGAGGTCCTCTCTTGAAATCATCATCGACTTGGGCCTTGATAAGCGCAATAGTCGCATCATATAGCTCATCGAAAGCGTGAGCTTCTGGCAGACCAAGTCGATGCACAATACCGGCAACAGCGCGAGCGACAAATGCTCCGTGTCCCGATCCGTAGAGCCAGAGTTCGTCTTCGGGTCGTTCCAGCGTGAGGCAAATATCCTTTACGATGTTCTTGATGAGAGTAGCCGATTCATCGTTTGAAGCTTTTGACCTGAATCGATCGCTCAACTTTGTGACGCTATTTGTAGCGATATAGTACTTGGGAATCTGGGCGACGGAATACCCGTTTGACTGGATCAGACCATCAAGAGTTAGCTGCTTAATCCTTGTAATGGTGGAAGAATTCGTCTCCTCTGCACAAAATCCATTAGCAATTAACTCCGAAAGTTGGTAGCGTTAAACACGTACTCTTCGACTCGCGAGGCTCGTATCCATCCACCAACACGACAAGTCTCTTGATGGGTCTCTTTTCTGACATTTTCGGTAATCAAGCGACAAAACGCGTATTCGAGAATGGAAAGCCAAAAAGCTTATCTTGAAGTCAGGACAGCCGATGGCTTAAAAAGTGGTCGTCAGCAATTCGACATGGGTGGGGAAAAGCTGACATGGCAATATCGCTGCATCAAACTGTTTCAGGCTGTAAGCACCAAGTACCAAAGAGGCATAAGGTGACCGCACAGGCGTAAGTAGCATACACCAGCCTTGTAGGATTCACTTCTGTGGAGTTCTCACTCAATCTGGAGCCAGATAATTGGGCACAAAGTCCGACGGGTTTGGACATAACCGGCAGTCTAAGCCTCCGTCGTTCGGTGCTGCGCGTTGTGGTTAATCACTGTCGCGTAGTAGGGCTGAGCAGGTGCTGCGCTTCGTCGATGATGCCATGTTGCAGTGAGAATCATCGGGTTGGTGTTGCGACAGGGGTCACTTGTGGTTTCAATATCACATACAATAACGCCACATACGTTTGTTATTTGGTCCTAGCCACATGCTTAGAAATGTATTATTATCTCAGCAGAAGCGCTTAGATGAAGTGCAAAAAGGAGAATCAAGTCTGCGTGGGTGAGTGAAACAAATCCAAGCAAGCAGGTCATATTTGCCTGACTGAAGTAATTCTTCTTCAACTATGTTGCCTTAATATCGTGTATACATGATTCATTTTCCCTCCCAAAACGCATTACTATTTGTTCATAAAGCCGTGTCTCCCTTGATTGAGCTTTAGCTCATCCCACTGGCGCATTCTCCCCAGCTCAAACCCATAAGAGTCCGCAATGGCCAGATTCATGATTTCCTTCGCTGGACGGAGATCATCCGCAGTGTATTGCAAGCACCACCAAGCTATCTGCACTGGGTAGATCAACAGCAAGGCCAAACTAGCTGAGTCTTCGCCTCGTAGCGCCCATTTCGAAAAGCGGCATATTTCCAATGCCAGGTACTTCGTTCTACATGTCGGGTCATGGTTACTCGTTGTTACACCATGATGCTCTTGGAAGATGTTGATGTGTAGGTAGTCACAGGGCTGGATAAGGCAAACGAGCATGGCGTAGCAAACGGCAAGGGATACGGCATCCATTTGATCATCAGGCAGATTTCCCTGGCTGCTCGCTCTAAAGACTGGATCGGTTGTACATGTCCACGGTATATCCCGAAGCCAGGCGTGCACTCGGTCGATGCTTAACTGTACTCGTTGGCATAGAGTGTCCATCGCATGTTGATCCACGCAGGTGGACCGTCGTAGTCTATCGTATTCCTCAATTATTCCAGGAGACTGGGCAAATATGTCGAGGAGAAGGTCGAATCTTTCAGGTGTCTCACCTGGCGGCAAGCATCGGGCACTATCCCACTGTGGTTGTTCGAGAAAACATCGTTTTCTTTGATGTCCAGCCGAAAGGATCTATACAACTTAGCCGATGCTTCGATAGAATCTGACTTGAAACACATACGGTATAATATCTTGCGGTACGCCAGATCTGTCTCTCTTGTTGGGTTTTTAGTTGTCTCGGGCCTCGAGATTGCAACTGAAACGTTCGTTAGTGGATTCCGGGAAACAATATCATGATACTCACCAATCTTCCAAGACCATCATAATGGAGAAGCCATGCGTTTGGCTGCGAGAAGACGACGTTCTCGTACACGCAAAGACACAAAACACCCATTATTGTGCCCAGATTTGTACTCGCGTTACTTATCTCGGACTGGAGCTGCGTCAGCGCGTGAGAGTAGAGCCGTAAACCCTGATTGCAGGCTTGTATATCCCTATGTAGCCTCCCAAAGTACATCGCCGATAATGCCTGTATACATGATTGGTGAAGTGGTGATTTATGTCCTGTTAGGAGTGCTGGAAGAAAGTCTGCCGGAAGCGCTGGATTATATTGAGATGACGTCGGTGAAAGCTTTGATAACGTGTACGGAAGAAAAAGAGTTTCCTTTGGCGGTGTAAGGTTATGAACCCGAGGTTTGGGATTGCATTGTTGTGCTGGTCTATTAGGTTGCGACACTACAACGTTTGAAACAAAGCGCGTGCTTTCGTCAACAAACTTTAGTTGATTGTGATACCCGGAACAAGCAAGACCTGCATTTGTGCAGCGTTGGCAATGAGGTTGTTGTTCATCTGTTGGACATGGTTAGTTTCAGCTGCCAGATGCCTCCTCATTCATTATCGACTCAGTTACTGCAATCAACGCACCACACTTGACCTTGCGCTCTACGCAGGTGCCGCATCGCTTGACCCGCCTTCCGTGTCTAGCCATGTGGAATGGAACATACAAGCTGGGATGCAACAGAAAACAAGAAAACAGATAAATGGAAAAAAGAGGTAAAAAAAAATGGCCGGGCTCCAGAGAATCCTTCCAACCTGTTGTACGGGGGCAGAGTCGCGAGATACCCAGTAAGGAAGAGACGGAAATAGGATCTTCCAAGGAACGAATTCAGTTAAGTTTGGTTTAGGCTGTGAACAGGGTTGGCATGTCAGCTCAAGAGGTACGAATTGAGAGGGGCGTTCTAGAAAACCGGGTGTCGGCTTCTATGGCCAGGGTCAGGGTCAGACTCGGCTCCGAGGTGCCCGAGCATGATCAAAGATGCACCGTCGATCATCAATGACATATCGATTTTTTGGTACCAACACGGAAAAAGGGTCAATCAGAACAACGGCTCGTAACGTTGTATGGACACGGCCCGTCCGTGGCCTATCATGGCAGAAGGATAGGTTGATAGGTTGACACTTGTTGACACTTGTTTGCAAGATTATCATATTCTACTGTAGGGTCAGATCTGGAGGCAGTGCACAGATCAAAAGTGCGGGATCCACGTCTCTGCAGGATGATGGGCCGAGGGTCACTACCCATTCTGGATCGTCGACGACGGTGGATGGAAGTGCGCCGGTTACCGGCGGCAGTTGGATGTACAGCAACAGGTAACGGCGCCAATATCAAGATTCCCAGTCTGGCGGAGGCGTTTGTGTGAAGTTTGATTGCACTGTGGGTTGGTTTGTGAAGTAGACTGACTTCCACGGATGGATTGGCAAATGGTTTCGACAATCGAATTTGTGACATATTACACAGCCAACAGAATGATCTGTTATAAATGAGATATGGAATTAAGTTTACTGCAGTATTCGGGTGTTATTCTGCTTGTGGGAGAAGATATAATATCTTGTGGGGGTAAGTTACTCGTATTACTAAAGAAGTTCAAAACAGGTATTCCACCGCCATTCAGTAATCAGTACGGCAAAAATTGACTGATCCTGGGCCATGATCTATCAGCCAAGCCATCATCAACCCCTGGATCGGATTCCCAATATTCTTCCAACACTTCCAAAGCTCTTTGCGTATTCAAGAGCCCTAGGGCAGTGGAAACATCCTGCAACGATGTCTTGATCCTCGGTCTGTCGTCCCCAAGAGCATCGCAACCTGCAAAGAACAGAGGTGGCGTAAGTAATGTGACCGGTGTGAGACTATCGCGCAACGTCATACGTTCTGCACATCCAAGGATGCGCTGGACGAGGTCTTGGATAAGTGTTGATGACCTGGGCTCGTGAAGGAGGCGCCTGTGGATGAGGAGTAGACCGGTGAGCTGCCATATTTGATTTGATAATCTATACTCGTGGACCTCAGCGACGGACAAATCCCGGTCGCGTATCGACATGACAGGAGGTGGGTTGGCCTGGTCTCGATCGATGATGCTTCGAAGATAGCTTAACAGCCACCAGACGTCAGCATCATCTTGGGTGTTTCGTGGTGAAGCCTCCTCGTTTCTAATATGGGACAGTCTGGCGATCTCCTTGAATACGCTCAGTAAGTCCTTCGTACGTGCCAGGTACATGTCGATGTACACGGGCTCGTCATCTGTCTCAGAAGATGAAAAGGTAGTTGGTGACGGCACGGCGGCCTGTTTCGGGGCGAGTTCGCTAATGGAGTGACAGACCAATGACTCGGTCATATCGAACCATCGTAACAAGAAACGCAACTCATCTGTCGGTCTTTGCATGAGGCCTCTATTCTGGATTTGCGATATCAGTCCCCTGGCTCCTCTAAAATGCACACTCCATCGATCAGCACTGGGCTCACTGGCAAACACCTCACAGACAAACAACGCTCGTGCAGCGGCAAGAAGTGGGATAAGTTCCTGATCCTCGGCACAATCTGACAGTTTCTGACAGAGCGATCTGGAACTGAGAGCTTGAAAGCCGGCGACTATAAGGGCTTGGGCGCTCTGCTCCTCACTTGTTTTGCAACTGGCAAGTCGATGTGTTGCTGCGAGTGCAACGATACCCTGGAGCAGTGGCTCGTTGAACACTGCCATAGGAAGAATTAGTTCGCATAGCTCGTCGAATATTTGAGGATGTGGAGCGAGAGCTCTGACGGTTCTTTCGGTGAAGTATTGAAGACCTGATCTGTGCAAAGGAGAGAGATGGCCAAAGAACTCAACCGAGGGAGGAATGGATACGCGCCGTTGGCTGAGAACCAGCTGCGATGACTCGGATGATTCTGAGGCTTCATTTGGTGAAATTGGTATTAATTGTTGTTCATCGACTTTCTGTGCTGGAGGTGATGTGACTTTCTGTGGAGCAGATTTGGAAGTAGAAGGAGAAACATAAATGAAGTTTTTCTTGTTTAAGTCTGATAGTATCAGTCAGTACTTGCATGGTCAACTTTTTGAAAAGAGTAAGTGACCAAATTACCTAGCCTCTGAACATTACCCTCATTCTGGGTCAAGCACTCTCCAAAAGGAGAACGATTAAAGGGTCGTCCTCCCCAGCGCAACTTGACACCATACTCGCACTTGGCGCCAGCAAGGGTGCATCGCTGACAAGCGGGTCTCTCCTCATTGCACTTCTTCTTGAAGCTCTTGCATCTTGAACATCCGACCCATGATCGACGCTGAGGGGGCATCGCAGCAAGGACTGTCTTTGCTGGGATTGGAAATAGAACATGCTGCTGGAGCATTCATGTCTTCAGGCCAGTTCAGTTAGCCGGCAGACGCGGGGAAGATCAGTAAGTTAACCGATGGGTTAACTTAGTTGGAGGCAAATGGAGAGAGATAAGGCTATTGATTGCGCTAGGCTATTTCTAGAATGATCAAGCGACTGGCTCTTATCTTGGTTGATAAGGACTTTGAATTGTCTGCTTTTTTGCTTCAGTATGACGGCACTTGTATTATCTATCCAAGTATATTCTCTTCAACTTATCAGCTAGGCAATATGTATACCATCCAAACCATAACAAACAATGCCAAAGAGCTCACACCCATTCTTACACAACTCCGCAACTCCCAACTCAAGATACAAAGAAAAAGCGCTCCGTAGGGGAATTTCTCTATACTATACACACCCATACGTCGCTAATGGCAAACTCCAAACTCCAAATCGATTCCGTCGCATCCAAGTATCTCCTTCAATTAGTGCTGCTTCTTCATGGCAAATATGCTCAGGAAGATACTCCAGCCAAATCCTACACAGACCGCCACAAGAACTCTTGATCGCACAGGTACCCAGAGAAAGTTGCATATAGCTACTAACGGCCAGATATGCCAACCGGCTTTGATGAGAGGCCATAGCCTGTCACCAATAACGTCTAGAACCATAGAAGGGTGCGACACGCGGGCGATGTTTGTACAGATGAGAAAGACGCTGCCGCTAATGGCCAGACCGATAGTTTGATCCAGAATCAACTTGGCAACAACATTGCGCCATATAAGATCAGGGCTGATGCTGAGCCATGATTTCTTCTTGCCTCTCACGTCGTCGTCCTTCTTTTCCTCGACCTGGATGGCGTCGCCCTGGACCTGAGGTAGAGTCTCATTGACCCTCATCGCGTGACCAGTCGGGAAGCAATCCTCGAGTATGAACTGGATGACATTTCCGACCTGGGAGCCGACAAAGCCGTAGATGGCAAATTCTATAACCTGCTGCTCATCAAAGGGAGAGTGTCCTCCTGACGCCCTGAGGTGAATGATGAGCTGGGTGACCAGGTTGGCTGAAACTTTGATGGCGGTAGCCTGAAGGGCGAGGCGGAGATTAAGGGCGCGGACCATGCTGACCCTGGGAAAGTGAGCGGTATATTATGTGGAAAACATGTGTGAATAACGAGCGTATGTTTGAAGCGGATACTTGGTAAGGCTGATACGATGCAGGTGATGAGATGTGATGTGATGCAATACAAGGCGACGGTGTGTTGGTTTGCTTGATGTGGGAAAACGTTCAAGACGATTAGTGACAGGCTGGCTTGTGCAGGGTCTCTTCTCCCCTGACGTTTAGCGAATGAGAACAGTTGTCCCTTTTGTGGGGGCTATGCTGTAGCAAATCTAATGTCTTGACTAAATAGTTTAGTCACTTTATGCCCCAGAAATAGGTGATACTGGGCTATTTAATTCTTGCATCTGTTCCCAGCCTGGTTTCAAAGTTTTCTGCCACACCTGAGCCAATTCCCGATAGTGGGGGCTCGTGAGTCTTGGATTGGCATTGATTTCGTGCCTGATCAATGCTAATGTTACACAACAGCTCAAGACCAGTACAGTGCTCTGCCTAATTAAGATGTGTGTAACATGAGATATGATTGATTTTGGCAAGGTTCCACGCTGGAAAGTGTTTTGTCTGTCCCCATGTTTTTATCATCAACAATTTTAAACAAAGGCCCATACAAGAGGCAAGTAACAATACTAGAGACCATGAATCAAAATGAGACAGCAGTCATAAAGGCAAAGGTGATTAGACAGTTCAGTCACTATAATTGCATTGTTTCACCACATGTAACATCCCGTCATGAGGAATGTCTGGGCGCTGAATTATACTCCTCCCTTGGTTGGCCTTTCTTTGTATTACTCCCGGGTAGGTTGACTACTGGAACCCAAAAAGTAATATTACAGTAGCTGAAGCGTTGCGACAGGCGTCAAAAACTGTGGATAATAGTGGAATTTAACCACCTGAGCTGGACGAACAGGGAATCGAACCCTGGACCACTCCCAATCATGAACTCGGAGGAGTGAACATGCTAAGGGAGTATTATACCACTAAACCATTCGCCCGGAATTGGATGACGGAGTATTTACCAATTGAGCAATAGGAAAGCCAGATAGAAGAGTGCCAAAGTGCCAACGTTCGCTTCTGCAGCAGCTTCATCGGGATGGTTAGTTGACGTCTAGACATACTTGGAGTCACCAGAACACTACAATTCAGAACGGTAGGGCGCAACAGATGATTAACTAGACGACAGACTATAATGACATAAACTGACTCATTGATTAATCCAGTCGCCCATGCTTTCAGAACTCAAGCTTTGTAATGCACTGAGAAAATATTCTCATCTGATCCATTCGATATCCCAGCGTCAACCCTTTCAAAGCTTCAGTGTTGAGTACGTTCGCAACTAACAGACCATCGGCATTGGATACTGCCCTGATGTGACCTGGGCGTATCGATCGAAAAGATTGAGTTCTCGTTGCCTGATCTCCAAGGCCGTGCCAACATTCTCTGCATCCACGTCAAGTCCATGTCTGTCGAGCGAGACATTCGATGGGAGCTCATCTCGCCACATGGTAAGCTCAAGTGTCACCCATGTCAGATACCTCAAAGTCGCAGTGTGTAAGGGGCACCTCCTTCAACCTGATCCTCAACCACCTTCCAGACCATTGCCCAAGTCAACCACAAGATAGCAACCCATTCCGGATCTCCTGTAACCCACTGCTTGACCTTTGTCCAGCAATGATGAGCTTCATCAGGCGGGGCAGTCTCCCCATCCCGAATGATCCAGATCCGGCCGATAAATCGCGCGTGCTGGCCTTCAAAGACCGTTTCTTCATATTTACCTTTTCCCGCGGCTGGTACTGTGATGATGTGTTGTACCTCCTCGAAAGAAAGCGGAGAGAACCAGACCTCTTCTGATTTCTCAAAGTACCTGAAGCCGGCCCAGAGCCCCCCCACGATTCTGTTGCAATAACCGCGAGTGTCATAACCGTAACGTCCATGGATGGGTGGTAGAAAAATACCAGCGTAATAAGCTCCTTGAGAAGCTCCCAGAGAGAAGAAATCTTGCGAATATCTCGGAGTCCTGGTCACCCATGGGATGCCGATATCCAGCTCCTCGTAGACATTGATGTCATCGCCATCCGGACGCAAGGCCACTTCTAGAACTCGAATATGGTGTACAAAGAGATTACGGACTGACTGTCTCACAATGCAGAGTTCTTGCAGCTTCGGCAACTTGTCTAGCTTGAGCTTGGTTGTCACACCAGGGGCATGTTGGACCCTCGCGCCGAATCCGATGTTCGGAGGGAAACTAGGAGCATGGGGAAAGTAGACGTTCAACAAGCCGACGAGCGGAGGAAAGGCGTCCTCGTAGTTCGTGTTGTTGTGCGTCGCAACAGAGATGAGCTTGGAGACGGGAATGATGCTGGAGTTTTCGACCCGAGGCAGCCGCATGTCCCAAACTCGCAGAGTGTCCAAGTCCAAGTTGAGTCGGAAGACTGCCGGAGGGGATGGATAGACGACGTCACCATCGATCGGATCCCAGTGCTGGATCGAAACCCGGTGACCGTTAGCTGAGGGAACAGGGATGGCCTGGACAGGTCGCAGCTTCTTTATGGCATGGTATATGAACCGACATGAAAGCTTGAGCGACAACAAACTATCCTCTCCCTTGGAGCGGGTTCGGGTAGGGTTTCGGGTGTTTGCAAAACAAGGTACGGTCAAGGGTGGTACGCAGTGTTTGACGACTTCCCACTGAAGCTCTCGAGGAAGCTTCGTGAAGGGAAAGTCTACCATGATCTGAAGAAGTCAGTGATGAAGATATAAGATGACGACCGGACGACTCACTGGCGCCTTGTTGGCCTGAGTAGCCTGGTGGTTATAAAATTCCCAAGATCAGAATGGGATGAAAAGGATGAAGATGTGATGGAAAAGAAAATGAAAGGTTTTTTTTGTGGTGAGTGCGAATTTCAAAACCTGTGGGGGGGCTTGGTGATGCATCGCTGCCAGCTGCATCATTGCCAGCTGACAGGCACTGTTTACAGATCTCTTATGTAAAACAGGATCAAAGTCACCTGAGCACTCCTCTGACACCTGACAATGGGGACCTCTCTACATCACGTTTGATTTTCTCAAGACCATTAACTACAGCAGTAAGCTGGTACCATCTAAACTTGTGACGAAGAAAACGAACGAGCGGATATTCTAGTCCAAGTTATCGTATAGGTAACAACCGTTTTCGCCGGTTGTATAATAATAGTCAATAGCTACCGAATCAACCCACGAATTTCGGTAGCGCCGGTGGACGTATAATCACTAGTAATCTAATTCTACGTGTCTGATAGGTCTTACTGTAAATAAAGCTCTGATGGCTTGCTGAATATTCAAACAGTACAGTAGCCTGGACTGGCGTTGACTCAGTGGCGCTACCGAATTTCGTGAGTTGATACGCTAGACCTTTATCCGTATACTTGGGGAGAAAGGCCTTTTCTACAATTATGAGAAGAGGTGAACAAAGCGTTTATAATAGCAGACCCTTGTAGAAGCTGAAATTGGGTTTCTGTACTCTTTTGTCCTAAGTGCAGTTGACACGAGATTACTAATAAGACAAGCGCCATTCCCGCCTCACATTGGCATGACGATCCTCATTGTCCACTTTCAAGGGGGAAGCCTAAAGAAAAAAACGTTACCAAAACATAAAAACATCAACAACTGCCGGTTCGGCTCGGCCGGAAAGGTAATCACAAGATGGTGTTCAAACAATCGACTTCGAAAAGTAACAGCCCAACAATGGGCGACGAAGAGGCATCGTTCCATGCTTTCAACGGCCCCAGGAAACTCCCGGCGTGGCTCGACCATTTCAACGCGAAGGACCTCAAGATCTTATTCAAATGCTCTGTGGCTGTCTGGATCTTTACACTTTTTATCTTTATCAGTGAAACCTTGCGCGTGCTTGGACAAGCAACATTCTTCGGATGGTGAGTTTGCGACGCGTTTGCCTTTCAATTCAATTGAACAAACGTTGAACTAACCGTGTTTGCTAGTATCGTTTTATTCATTATGCCGCCATCTGGCGTCGTATTCATCCATGTCTTGGCTGGCCTGATGATCTGCATTGGTCTGGCACTTGGTTGGGCTTGGGGAACCATCACCATGAAGGCAGCCCTGGCGACAAGACCCCAAGCCGATCTCCTGCAGCGTTATTACGAATTGCAGCAGTCAATGCCTCAGAATACAACCAACGTTAACCAGGCTTCTGGTCAGGCAAAGTATCAGCAGATCGCCATCTACCAGGGTTTCATGCTCGACACTCGAGTATCTGTCACATACTTTTGTATGATAGGATTGTTTGTGTATCTCATGGTAAGTCACTTTATCTGCGAATGGTTGGTTTCTTCCGCTAATTAACCACTTCAGGCTCGCTTGCGCGTTTCGGCGCCAAACCTAGCACTGGTGTCGATCTTCTCGATGATCATATCAGACATCTACCTGACCATTGCGCCACTCATCCCTACTTTTCAAGGCACAATTCCTAAAGTATTGATTTTACCCACTGCCATCGCAGTGGGCATTGGTGCGGTCTGTAATCTTGTCCTTTTCCCACAGTCAACTTCACAGATCACTCTTGGAAACATGACCGACTTGCTTCGCCCAATGAATGGTTACATCAAGGCTTTGACTTGGCACTTCAAGAGCAGATCGAGATTCGAACCCAAGCGTCTGCGGGAACTCAAGAGCGGCTTGGCTGCATCCTACAAGGGCGTCGAGTCTGCCATCAAGTTTCTGCCCATGGACTTTACACGACGGAAATGGAGCCCCGATGACATCAAGTCTTTCCAGGAGCCGCTACGCCAAGTTTTGGTTTCCTTTGGGGAACTTTTGCAATTATCAATTTCTCGCGAAGAGCTCTATGCTAAAGATGAAGCCCTGACAAAAGCAGCCGAAGACCTGGAAAAGTCCAACAATGACAAGCATCCGTTAGCATATCATATCGCAAAAGCAGCCGACTTTCGTGAACTCACAAGGCATCCAGACACAGAAGAAATGCTAATCAAGGCTATCGACGCATTATCTTCTTGCGCTACGCCTCTGCTACAAACTTTAGAGCAAAGCATTGACGCTATCGTCCAGGCATTATCTGCAACATCCAAGGACGATTTAGTGGTTCAGCATGAGGAGGTACTCGCTTCCCTGCAGGAAGCTCTCGACGACTTTGAGGATTCGGCTGCAGAACAGTTGATCGCCCCTCATACCCATCTCTTTGACGCGGATGGCAAGATCATTTACGAAGACAATCGCGCGCCGCCTATGTTTGGCCTCATGTCAGGTCTGCTGTACCACGAACGCTTAATCAATCTTTCCAAAAGTATTGGGTTCGTTCTCGAGAGAGCCGTGGAGATGGAGAAGACTCGGACAACAAAACGCATGTGGCTTCCAAAAGGACTCCAAAAGCTTTTCTCGCTCGGCCTTTCGAATGACGCACCACCCTCCACGCTTACTGCCTCCACGGATCTTACTCGTACAATTTCGGCCATCTCTAAACCTGAAAAGAAGCGCAGCCTGTTTAAAAAGAAGCCGAAAGACAAGACCGAGTCAGAGGAGGAGGCTGAGAGGACCGCAGCTGATATCCTGGAAAGAATGCAACAGCCGACAAGCCGACAACGAAAGAAGCCGAGTCTCGTCTTTTTGGGATTGATCAACTTCTTCACTGGCGTCGAGGGTCTACACGCTCTGCGAACGCTGGCCTTGACGATCGCCCTCGCTGTTCCTGCTGTGATACGCTCGTCAGCAGGCTTCTACTATCGAGAGAAGGGATTGTGGGCATTGATCATGGCGCAGATGGCCCTCGAACCCTATATGTCTGATTTCACATCTGGAATCATTATCCGAACGCTCGGTACCGTTGCTGGAGGTGTTCTTGGTCTCTTGTGCTGGTACATTGGATCTGGTACTGGACCTGGCAACCCGTATGGTCTTGCTGCTATCATGGCTGTCGCCATTATTTGTATGATGTGGTGGAGGCTATTTGCCCCTCCGCAACACATGGCAGCTGGTATCATGCTCACATCCACGATGTACATGGTTGTCTCATATAGCTGGATCGATACGCATATTCCTAGCTACGGTAATCCCGGTGTGGGATACGCTGTGTTCTGGCGAAGAATCCTTCTCGTGCTGATTGGATTTGGTGCCGCTATTTTAGTTGCGCTTCTCCCCAGACCTCTATCCGGAAACAGACATTATAGACAAATCATGTCTAGTCAACTGTCAAGCATTCGAGATCGTTACGCCCTACTTGTAACCGTCTGGCGCGCACCGCCCAAAGACTTTGTTGAAGTCATTGAAAAAGAAGCAACCACCTCCGAAGAAGTCTTCAACTCCATCGCCCTTCCGATCCAGAAGACAAAATTCGAATTCTCAACATCGAATCTCGATACCGAAACACTCAGCCTTGTCAACTATCTGTGCACCAACCTCAACGTCTTCCTGACACAATTCAGTTTGACCCTCACGAAACTTCCTCTCCCAGTACGCGAGCGGTTCATGCAACGGGTCACAGCAGGCGACGAGACCCTCGTGGCAGACCTCATGTCAACTTTAACACTTCTCCAGCACTCTTTAATCTCTGGAGAGCCACTTCCGGCGATCTTGCCAACGCCGTTGGTGGGCAGGGCGATGCAATTCCGAAAGCTCAAGGGGGAGTTGCAAGATGAAGGTAACCCTAAAGAATATCTTGCTAGTCCACAAGGAAGGCATTGGTCGGCAGCTGTTTACTCGTTCGTACGGCTTTTGGGCACGCTTGATGATCTTGTGGCTGTCGTGAAGAAGGCTGTAGGGGAAAGCTCTCATATTAGTGCTGAAGCATTGGGCGGAAGTATGTACTAGGACTTTGAAAAATCTTCATTTCGTTTGGATATAGACTAAAGCCTATGATGAACACGACATACACAGTTCAGAATTGAACAGGTTTTCTTTGATCTCCATTTGCCCTTTTATCTAATAAGACTTAATACGTAGTATAGCGTTTTCAACTGTATTATCGGCACTGCTGTTGAATACAACATTACCGGTTCATTCTTGCTGCTCACTTCGCGTCGCTGCTACCGCGTGTTCACGATGTTTGAAAAGACCCAGAAAACCCAGATCGTAACACACCTTCAAAGATCCAGCCATGATGAACGCCACCCAGAAGTAATCAGAATCAGCGAGTAGACCAGTAATCAGTGGACCCAAACTTTGAGCAGTAGTCTTTGCCACGTTGATGAGGCCGATGACGACAGTTCTTTCGTTTGGCTGGATGATAGCGGCGAGGAATGCTGAACGTGGTGCGACATCCATTGACTGCGTGCAGGAACGCAGAATCAGGAACAAGATTGAGATATGAACCTCGTTGGGGATGGGAATCAACGCGAGGAAGATGGCCGAAGGGATATGAGTGAAGACCATAGTCTGGGATGTTTGGTTAGTGATCTGATTCAGAGATCGCTTACGAATAATAGACTAGACTTGCCTTGACATTGCCAAACCGCTTAGCGAGAGATGAGGCCACTAGCACGGATGCAGCAGCAATGATACTCGAAGTGAAGAAGATTGATCCAAGTTTGCCTTCTTCAATATGGTATTGTGACTTGAAATAGAACGTAATCCATGACCTGTCGAAATTGTCAGCTTCCAGGAGGATGATGAGCATTTTGAACCGGTACTCACAGTGGAGCGAGGCCCGAAGCAAAGCTATCCACAGCGAATAGCGCGCACAAGCTCGCGACGACCGGAAAACTCTGGCGGGATATCTTAGCTCGTAGCTGCTTCTTTGGTGGTGCTTGATTCGGTATCTGGGTCTGGCTAGGCTGAGCGAGCAGAGGCGTTTGTTCGTTGTCATTTGTATCTGATGCTGGCATCTGTTCTTCAGCTTCATCTTGAACCTCTACCGCAGCACTCAACACAACAGCTGAGATAAGCTTCAACACGCCAACGGCAGAATATCCATAGAACACGTTACGATAGACGTCGATGATGTCCATGTCCAGGCTGACGCGCATGTAATGGATCGCCCAACCACAAGTCAGAAGCCCGAATGCACCGCCGGCAGTACCGCAAAGACTGTACCAGGCATAGACATCACCTCGTTTGGCCGTCTCAGTAAGATGGGCCACGATACTCTCTTCTATACCGCGGAACGGGCCGATTTCATTACCACTATTGCAAAAAGTCAGCATCGAACGTGATTCCCGCATCCTTTGTTCTTACCCAGGACTAATAACACCCAGGATCGCTGCAGCAAGCAAGATCCAGTAATTGCTAAACGTCGCAAACACGATTCCACTAGCAGTCATCAAGACAGCGCCCAAAGCCAAGATAGCCCGTCTACCAACGCCATCAGCGAATAAGGCGAGCAGAAAACTGATGATAATGTCGCCGACCAATGTCAGGGTCATGAACAAGCCAACACGAGTTGTAGAAACGTCAAGTTCTCGCAAGAATGCAACCAGAACGAGAGTAGATGCGCCGTAAGCAAAGAGGCGAATGAACCTTTGCGCGCAAAGAAACTTGATGTCACGGGTGGAATTGTACAATGATAGAAGGCCGAACTCTTCTAGAACTCTGCTACCAGCACGCAGTTGTGCGTTTTCGTTGTCCGAGTTGGACATGATGTTAAACGCAAAGAAGATAAAAACATGAAGGAATAATGAAGGCCATTTCGTTTGGGTTTGCCATGGTGCATGGCATATATACTCTCCTACCTCCGATGTTCCGAGCCAAATATCATTAGCGCTAAAAATTGGTGGTAGCTAAGTAGACAATGGTGGGAATATTCGCTATCAATCCACACGTCATGGCCTGGTGGAAGAATATTTACCAGAATCCTGCTTTTGATTGGTGAGTAAAGGTGGTCATTGTCGGTGTTCCGAGCTTTTTCTGATGCCAGACGTAGAGGGTATATTTATAGCTTTGAGTGGTTCCTGTGACAACAACCCAAGCACTACATCCGGCTTAGTCGGAAATGTCTTCCGTAGTATAGTGGTCAGTATGCAAGCTTGTCACGCTTGAGACCCGGGTTCAATTCCCGGCGGGAGAGATCCAGCCACCTGTCCAACGCAGGTTTTTTTTTGTATTATTTCACTCTAGGTCAGTTGTTTACGTCTTCTTTTCTGCTAGCAGGATGAAAAGACGCCGAGTGAAGAGCCTGTTCAAGACGGCCTACCAGGGTAGAATCAACAATTATAAAACTTGACTTTATTATTCTACAAAACTTGACTCAAGGTATCCTCAATACAAGGGCTTGAAATGCCGCTTCCGCAATACGGAGCAATATTTCTGCACATTATCTTCGGCTGGCTTCCCTCTGGCGTCACTGTCGCAATTGACGAAGCAGCTTTGCCACGTATCAGTATTATTCCGTGGCCATAGGAATATTGTTACTCACTTGGCGATTTCCTTGTGTGTTCCACAAAGGCATCGGTTGCTGTCACCGCAAGCCTCAGGCTAAAGTAACCGTCAGTTATTTGTGTTGATGAAGGAAAAAAAGGGTCTGCCTACCTTGGGTCCCGCATCAAGACAATTTTGGACCATGCTGCAGTTTGCTGCTTGCGCAGTGGCCTCAGCAGCGGAGAGGATAGAGAGAACAAAAGAGTATTTCATTTTGTTAGACAGATGAGCACAAGTGGTAACAAGACAAAGTGTATGAAGAGAAGAGTGGCTGTAGTGGAACGGCCTCGCTCTAAATATTTAGAGACAAGAGACTTGGTAACCGATAATGAATGCTTCCGGCACCAGGACACCCCGATAGAGTTGGTACCCCTGATCCGCTTACGATAGGCTTTTGCCGCCAGGCCCAAGATCAAGACCATCGTACTGTCGATTGCCATCTCAGGCAAACCTGTCGAAAGGGTCCAGTCATTGCATTCCTTGACTATTGGTTGTCAACCAATTATACGCCCTGGGTCCATCACCTGGACCGCATTCCAGATCATGGCCTTTCCGAAAACGGTCAGCCTCCACCCTCATACGGCTGTCGTAACGAATCCTTATAAATGGTTTCTGACGTCTAACATCTATTGCGGACTTCTACAACGATGGGTGAAGCTCTGTGGCTGGACGTGGCTGACATGACCCTATAGTGCACGGCCACGATTCTTCTATGACGACAGTGTTTTTCTCTCATCGAGGACAAAGCACTTATGATGATGTGATGCACTCTAGATCGACATCTCCAACTCGGACAAAATGCGACTCTTTACATCAATACCAGCAGTGAGATCGATTTTCCCAAGACCAAGAATTATTCGTCATATCACTGCCAGTAGTCGGATACCTTTTATCATCACACGACAATTCGCTATGAAACGAAGCGCAGCTACAGCGCGATTGAAAAGCGAGAAATCGAGTCCCAAAAAGGCACGATCTTCAGAGTCTACAACAAAGTTGCCCGAATACCATGAGACACCATCACGGAGAGACAAGGACGGCGAGATCATATGGCCGGCGCCCAGGGACCAAATCGAAGCGGCAAGAAATTTCATTCGTGAATGGTACGTCATGTCCTTTCCTGATCACATTTCGACCTTGAGTGAAAGTCACAGAATTTTACAAGAATTTCTCATATCTTTGTCATAGCGCCGCTGCCTCTAAACCTACCCTCATCATTCCCGACAAGGACGCCGATGGTCTCACTTCCGGAGCCATAATTAGAAAGACACTGATATTACTCGGCCTCGACCCTGGACTGATATCAGCGTACGTGTTGAAGAAAGGTTTGAATATACACGACGAGGTATCTCGCAAGGACATGGCTGCTTATAAGCCCTCGTTCATCATTGTCCTCGACCAAGGCTCACGCGAATCACCGCCCCTCATTGATGAACCCCATCAAGGCTTGGTAATCGACCACCACCACGCAGAAGAAAAAGATCATCCCAAAGGCGCTACTTTCGTTACAGCGTGCAACAGTCCGCCTGTGGCTACCAGCGCATTACTCACATATCTAATCTGTCGCGACTTGCATCCTGGCGTTGAGGAAGCATGCAACTGGCTATGTGCAATGGGCGTACATGGTGATCTGGGCAATACTATCAAGTGGGAACCCCCGTTTCCGGACATGCAGGCCATGTTTAAGAAATACACCAAGAAAGGTATCAACAGCGCTGTATCTTTCATCAATGCCCCTCGTCGAACGGCAAGCTACGATGTACCCGGAGCATGGAAAGTGTTGGAGGCAGCCTCAGCCCCCCTAGATATTATGGAGAATAAGATGCTACGTGCAGCAAGAGCCGAAGTCAACGCGGAAGTCATGAGTCATACTCGTACACCCCCCAAGTTCTCATCCGACGGAAGAATCGCCGTGTTTCGTATCAACTCACAAGCGCAAGTGCATCCGGTCATTGCAACTCGCTGGGCTGGTCACTTGACTTCAGCTACACTGGAGGTAATACTCGTTGCCAATGAAGGATATCTACCGGGAATGGTTAATTTCTCTTGTCGCATTCCGAAATGTGCTAGAGGCAAGAATCCGCCGGTGAACATTATCGAAATCCTTCGCGAAGAAGCGTCTCGCGCGAAAGACCCAACGTTACGAGAGCGGCTAGGCGAGTCCTTTGCCCGTGGTCACAAGGAAGCAAGTGGTGGAATAGTTCCCAAAGCCGAATTTGAGGAGTTTATGGAAGTGCTGGAAGTTGGTAAAAAGCCTCCTGGTTCTTCAAGACAATCGCAGAAGGGGCCTCCGAAGCAGGGAAATACCCTCTTGAATTACTTTGACAAAGGACAAAAGCCCTTGCGTGGAAAGTGAAGAGATTGAAAATATAACACTGGCATGATTCACTTCAACTAGCTTATTTCCCTGGAAGCCACTTACTTCAGAAAATAGAGTTATAATACCCAGTTGAGCTCCAAACGTTAACCTCTGGTAGCGTTGTAACCTTAAGCAGGATATCATTGGTGTAGAACGATCTGGACAGCCGTTTTCCCGTTATGTACTCTGTATTAGTTGGCCAATTACCGACTACCGTACTGCTACACTCTTACTTCCTTTTCAAGCAAGACCAGTTCAATTTGAAGTGACGTAGATCTTGGCCATTTATTGACATTTGCAACCCTCCCATGCACTTGACAGCTTGGCCTAGACAGGCAACTGGCTGACATTGTGTTTTGAGCTGAGCAACTTGTATGCGCTTCTTAACAGTTGAGTGCTGGCTAGAGGAAACATTAGATTTAAATTAATCGTCAATGCATCGTACTAGTCAATCGAGCCACCCATCCAAGCACGATCACTGTGCTTCGCTGTTACTTTACTGGATGGCTTCAGACAAGAAACAAACCCCGCAAGAAACGTGCAAGTGGGGTAACGTCTCAAAACAGTTTAAGATCGTCAAGACTAGGTAGGCTAACCACCGAATATTACCTCTCACTCTCTTATCAGTGCCTTCACTAAAGGAATAAATGTCGGGCCGCTGAACCTGGGATGTGACGCTACGTCTGTGAAGCCCGGGCTGATGGCTGAGGGCTGAAAGCAGGTTTCTCACGTTCCTCGTGCATCTTCCAACTTCTCATCTCTGTTTGTTTACACAACACAGGATTTCAACATGAGATTCAGCACAAACGTCCTTGTCAACGCCTTTTGGCTGACAAGCCTAGGCACTTCTTCATGTGCTGTTCCTACAGAGGGAGGCCATGGTCTCAAAGGCCCCGAACTCAAGCACTGGCCCCATGGCGCGGCAAAAGCTCTCAATCAAATGATTGCCGCGAATGCCAACAAAGGACAATATGCAGTTTTCGACATGGACAACACCAGCTACCAATTCGATCTTGAAGAATCCCTTCTTCCGTTTCTCGAGAACAAGGGAATTCTTACACGAGAAACCATGGACCCTACTTTGAAGCTCATTCCATTCAAAGACACCAAGAGTCATAAGGAGTCGCTGTATAGCTACTACTTGCGGCTCTGCGAGATTGAGGATGCAGTGTGCTATCCTTGGGCGGCCCAGATCTTCAGCGGATTTCCTTTGCGCGAACTCAAGGGTTATGTGGACGAATTGATGGCGTACAACAAGACAAT
The DNA here is from genome assembly GCA_013186375.1 of Fusarium aywerte. Classification (NCBI taxonomy): domain Eukaryota; kingdom Fungi; phylum Ascomycota; class Sordariomycetes; order Hypocreales; family Nectriaceae; genus Fusarium; species Fusarium aywerte. The sequence goes on from JABCQV010000066.1 coordinate 218,126, forward strand.
TCCCGCAACATATTTTGAGGAGGGTAAGATCACAGAGACTGAAGTATCTCCGCCCAAGATCTTCGAAGGCCAGATCGAGCTTTACAACCGTCTGATGGCCAACGGGATCAAAGTCTACGTCGTCAGCGCTGCCTCCGAGGAGCTTGTGAGAATGGTGGCTTCGGATCCCAAATACGGCTATAATGTTCCTCCCAAAAACGTCATTGGTGTCTCGCTCTTCCTCAAGACCAAGAAGGGCGACATTACTACTGCTCGCAAGCAAATCGAAGACAAGGCATACACTCAGAAAATACAAAAGCAGAACCTCGACGCTGAGATGACTCCCTGGCTTTGGGCCCCAGCTACTTGGAAGGCGGGCAAGTGGGCGGCGATCCTCACCTATATCGATGAGTGGAAGAGGCCTATTCTTGCTGGTGGCGATACACCTGATAGCGACGGTCCCATGATCTTCCATGGTGTTAATGTTGAGCGAGGTGGCATTCACTTGTGGGTAGATCGGAAAGATGCATACCGTGAGGAGATTGAGGATATGATCAAGAACTTTAGCAAGGTCCAGAAGAAGGAAGGATTGCCGGTGACAGCCAACAAGAACTGGGTATTTGTGAAGCCCGCGGACCTTCATGGCAATTAAGCTATCCTGATCTAGCTACCAAGACTGCTTGTTAGTATTGGTCCTCATAATATATTAAATGATCCCAGCCTGCAACCTGTAATGGGATGTTCCTAAGATTCTTGGCCTCGTCATCTAACATAAACCTTGCAATGCTCCCCAAGACCCTCTTTAACATATATTGAAAGACAAGACCATGCGAACGAAAGATAGTCGTTGGTACAAAAAAAAGCCCACGGCTAGGAGCATTTATGTTTTAAATCAGGAACTGTTTACAGAGGTAAGCGACCGAAAATGTGAAGAAAAAAGGCTATCAACTATTACCTGGCAGTGAGGTGATCTGATACATCTTTTTCTTATTCGTTTCTTAGAATTCTGCTGCAGTGGTATTGACCTCTAGTCTATAGCTATCTGCAGACTGGTGCCCTGTTGGGCTTGGCAACTCCATTGTCTGGGTTTGATTGGGAACAGCCGCTCACAAGACCAAACGCAGTGTCATCAGCCGCTGAGTTGAAAGCGCCTCCACAGTTAGGATCACTTTTAAAGTCAGATTCTGTTCCCTTAGAGGTTAAAAGGACTTACCTGGAACCTCCACTGGCACTGTTAAAGTAAGAACAGATATCGTGGGAGAAGCAATCCTGAGTATATACGTTGCCTAAAGAGGCTCCACTGCAACCAGCGCCACATCGTCCGTTGCAAGAGTAACTGCCTAGTTAGCATCGAGTGTGGGAAACAAGACGTCGTGTTGATAGAGCTTACTCTCCTGATCCCGAAGGGTTTGGGCCAAAGTTACTACCAACAACTCCAGTAAAAGTACATTGCTGGCCAGCTTTGTTAGTCCAAGAGGCGGTGGCGGTCTGACCAACGCGGAGACAGGTAATAGATCGCTTCTCAATAATGGGAGAGGCTACAGAAAGACTGCCAAGAGCTAAGACAATAAGGGAACCAAGCATGATGGGCAACTATTTGAGAAGGGGGTATCGCGAGTATGTTCTCTCACGATCATCACTAAGCCTAGATTTCATCTCTCTTATATATAATTATTTTTACATCGCTTGTCCCAGCAATCTTTGTTCATCATCGGATGTTTGTCTTGAAATGGGTAAGCGAGCGGAGTATCTCTCGGAGATTGAATGCTTGGTCCATCTGCCCCATATTCGACACGCACTACGATCGTTAAAGAACCACGGTAAAACTTGCTTCATGATTGCGACATATGCACCCCAGACTAAGCTATACCGCATGCGAATTTGTTGCGACGTTGTGTATGGCTATGCAGGCCAAGATTGGACTTCTGATATTCGGAGTGACCTCATCCGTAATCATAAAGGGAAAAGATCCAACCACGCAGATGTAAGGCTGTTGTTTGTGCATGAATGGTGCAAAGAACTAGTGGTAAGCACAGGTCGTCGACTGCCATGCCTTTGTTGAAGAACAAGCGTTCCATAGCTGGATTTCTATGCATTAGATTAAAAGTCCTACAAGCTATAGTAATGCAGAGCTCGTGTATAGAATTTCGGGTCAAATATAACGTTGATTTTAATACAAGGTATATAGTCCTCGAGAAACTTACTAGCTGAAAGGATCTTGGCTCATTCCTAAATACTCGGTGTTGGACTTGTACCAGTCCTTATGAATATAAAGCTGATGCGGTCATGGTTCTATTTAACGTAACCATCAGGGAAAGGTACATCGATCATGTCGCCGTCACAAATTTCTTTAGATTCTATTTAGAAGCTAAGGACTAAGAGGTGCATCTTAGCAACTAGGCAATTATGTATATATTCCTCCTACCGCGAGGGACATGGCTACCAGGTAATGAAGATATTATTGGAGTACATACCGGAGGTTTTTAAATAGTTTATTGTTCATATGTTAGCCAGCAAGCCATCTAGTAATGGAGGTGTTAGGAAAACCGTTCCAAATTTTCATCTGGTCGGATGAAAAGCCTATCCAGCACATCTTGTCGCTTTCCCCTAAACCAATCTGCTGGGCACATCAACTATCAAGCACCGGCTGACAGCTAAGGTATGAATTTATTGCTTCTACAAATTAGATTAGTTAAATATCCAGACTGGTATAAGTAGCCATTCACTTACGCCAGGACCGCCACGGCATCATTCGATAGGGCTGCAGCCGCGAGTAGGAGGGTTGACAGGCTTGCCAGGTCGGCATTTGGCGGCAGCGGCTCCGGGGCCGCAGGGGACTCGGTCCTTTCCGAGGGCACAGTTGGAGATTTCTCCTCGAGGCGAAGGAGCAGCGGCAACAAGGCCGATAAGAGAGAGGGCGATGAGAGCGAACTTCATGTTGATTGAAAAGGCTGAAGAGGACAAGTGTTACTTTGTTTTGAATGCGAAGGAGTTGCTGGAGGATGAAGAGACATGATGATGATGATTTCTGGTATGATTTTGGGAAACAGAGCTTGGTATTTATGTTGGGATTCACTCGATATATAATCAGGATGGTGGTTAAACTCGGCCCGACGAAATCTGAGCAAAAACGTTGTTGTTTAGCGAGGATACTCAGTTGAGAACCTCGCCGCCATCTGCCATTGGCCTTTGGCCTTTGTGAGCTCAAACTATACTCTACTATGTTTATTGCAGGACTTACCTTTGAGGCTATAGCAAGATGTCACGTCTTGAAATACGAAACTTTACTCGTTCATACCAGGCCCGTGTTATCCTGGAGCAATTCCAAAACACTTGCCTTTTAAAGCTAATAAAGTGGGCACAGATACAAAACGACAGGCGTTCTTTAGGAATCATTGAAGACAATATGTGCAACTGCCGACTATCCGCAGTTACGTACGAATTCCAGAACATTTCTCGAATCTTCATCGAATGCACTGTAGAGTGGGGAGAATTTATCAAGCCACATACGCGCAAGTGTATGTTCCGTTAACGAAATCTACGCCTGTAAAATCAAGATCTGAAGATGTTAGTTCTTTATGTTTACTTGCTCAATAGGATAACATATGGCAAATGCTAGCTATACTGGCGGACACATGTATCAATCTTGTAAGATGTCAATGAGGCCCTGTAGGTTATTTCTTGCACAATGAAAAGCGGTGTATTGACTGAGTAGTCCAGGCTCAAAGATTTCCAAGTGCGCGTGTGCGCTCGATTAAACTTCAAGACTCAAGCAAGCTAACTTTCAAACTATGGATCTATCTAAAATCATGCCATAGCTCATATGAACGTGAAGAATTTCCTATCCAGTGAAGTGTCAGTCTAAGATACTAACTTTGACAAGGGGGCTAATTGGGAATGCCAGCGCCAGTACCTGTAGTTGCTTAATGATATTGCAGCCTCACGCTTTTCTCTTCTGAAACAGGCGTAGAGGATAATAACGCATGTCGCTTGTTGCGGCAAATTTGAGTCTCGGTTGAGGATAAGCATTGATTGGCGTTCACCGCTGTAGTGACTACCGTCTGTTAAACCTTTTTACAAAACTATACGGAGTATTCACGTTGACACGACTGCCTGGCTGGAAACGGCGGATCCCGATTATCGTCGATATCAACAGCCTCATATGCCGAGAATCAAATGTTGGAGTTTACGCGTTCAAAACAAAGTGATGAAGGTTTCTGGAGAAGATGTCTGCTTTCTGTTCAGTGCTACCTATATAAACCAAGAGCTGCCTGCACTACATTACATGTCGCTCGGAGCCATCGCCGCTGATTAACAGCTGCATGTATCGGACATCGACATTACTAAAACATAGAGACACCAAGCGCGACAGTGAAACACAATTGAGACAGATATGAAAAGTCCGAATGGGATACGCTTAGCTGGGAGTTGATGCTCTCATGAGGTTTGGCAACAGTTCCAGGGGATATTGGACATATATAAAGAAACATTGTTTTATCCTGTGCGCCGATTCTCTTACTCTTGTGGACAATGCCAACTTGACTCTCGTCGCTGCTGTAGGAACTCTATCGAGATTTCGCCGGTGAGAAAACTCAATTTAAATTACACTTCTAGGGCATGACGTATGGTCTTATCAACAAAATTTCAGAATATCTGAAGTAAGTTTGTTGTCAAAAAAAGAAAAGCCCAACAGAAACACTGCGACTTACTTAGCAATCATGCCACACCCAATTTCTCTGATAATGTCGCTCATCCCTTCCAGAATCTACTCAGTGATTTCTCGTAGCCAAACGCGATGGATATCAGCTCGCCGTGGTTACTCTCAAATGCCAGATCAAACCTACAAGTCCGCGATCGACGTGGAACCGATACACAGATACCACCCAGGAGGTTACCATCCCCTTGCGTTAGGTGATACTCTTAAGGATGGAAGGTATAAAGTGCTCCATAAGTTAGGCTGGGGCGGTTATTCTACCACTTGGGCCGCAAGGGACCGGAAGTATGCCACTTTCACTACTGAGACTAGAGAGTGCTGTTTTCTAATCATATGCCAGGGTCGACAGTTATGTTGCAGTCAAGATTACAGTTTCCGAAGTTCAAGGGAGTAACGAGCTCAAGATTTTGCAAACACTGTCTACTCTCCCCACGTATCATTCCGGTTCGGCTTATATGAACCGTCTATTGGATCATTTCACTCTTGTCGGTCCCAATGGTCCCCATGATTGTTTGGTATTGGAACTTGTGGGACCTAATATTGCAGACTTCACAGATTCCTGTTGCAAAGGTCATAGGCTTCCTTCAAAGCTTGCGAAAACATTCTCCAAGCAAGCGCTGCAAGGGATTGATTTCCTTGCCACCAATAACATCGCGCATGGGGGTAAGGCGTGCACTTTGGGCCCTTCCGTATCCGCCTAACTCTTCTATAGACTTGCACACCCGGAACATTGCTTTTGAGATACCCGGTCTTGATTCTCTGACCGAAGAAGACTTTATTGCCTGTTTGGGGGTGCCTGAAACAGGAACAGTCACCAGAACGGATGGCGGGCCTTTAAGCCACAATGTGCCGGCGCAACTTGTTAGGCCTATAAGGTTTCGCAGAACAGATGCCATGATGTCTTGTCCAGCTATCAAAATAATTGACTTCGGAGAAGCCTTCTTCGGCGACAAAGCACCAATCACGCTGCATACCCCGTTAGCTGTACGGGCTCCAGAGGTTGTTTTTGGCGACCACCTGAATCATCGAGTAGATCTATGGAGCACTGGCTGTCTGGTAAGTGCCTATGAACAGTTCAACAAGCTAAACTAATGGAGCCAGATTTTCGAACTTATAACTGGACAACCTCCATTCGATACAATTATGCTGACTCCTCCTTTGCTCGTGCGGCAGATGATGGACCTCACTTGTGAGGAGCTCCCGTCCAGGTGGCAGGCCAAGTGGCATGCGATGCGAAACAGTGCGTTTCAAGATGATGAGGAGTGGCCGCTTAGGAAATGGTTAGAAGAAGTTTATTTTGGCGATGATAGGCAGCCAGAGTTCACCACGGTGGAAATCATGAGGATGGCGGAGATTATTGAACGTATGCTTAAGTTTGAACCATCTCTCAGAGCTACGCCAGACGAAATTCTTGCCGAGGACTGGATACAATGAAGAATACTTTGTAGCTGAGACTAAACCAGAGATTGATGAAGGAAAACGGAAATAGGAGGGTAGAACATTGGGTTTACAGGGCATTTTTCGTGCAAATGGAGATCTGAGAGGTAAACGCTTGAAGTTAATCGACCCTGTATATCTAGCCTAAGTAGTGTATTACCGAATTCTGTGGAATCACTATGACACGCAAAGCGTCGCGCTCGCTCTCCTTTGACTGTTACAACAATAATGAGTCTGGCATTGCATGAGTGACTCGGAAACATCGATATCAGTGTTTCAAGCACGATTTCCTGGAAAGGTATTATTAGCGCTCTAGGATCAACGTGATGAACATGATACTCAAGTCGTCTAGAGAGGTCAACGTCCATAATAGGCTTCGGTCTAGTCTAGTTGGGCGGAGCCAGATTGACGATCCTCGCTCAATGCGGTCGCCTTGGTTGTGCCGGAGTGTTTCCAAGTTCATGGCTGAATTAGAGGCCTTCATATACGCTGAGCCATCAATACTCCTTCCGACAAGTGTAATGAAAATGTCTAGCAGTTAGCGGTAAATTCAACCTCTGAGCTTTAAGGCGTATAAAGTAAAGAGCCAAAAGCCTGGTCAAAAGGGGCATAAGTCGAGTCGCTAATTTGACATCTTATGCTCTCAACTCCGACAGATATATCGATGATGTCTACTCGCAATAAGAAGCTCAGCTGAACTTATGATTGAGTTCATAGTGCCAGATATGTTGGACAGCAACAGATATGTTAGTCAAAGGTCGCGGCCCGAGGGTTGTAAGTTAAAGGTAACTTACGGTACTACCTGATTGCTCAACTGCTTAGATTGCACGAATGCTGAACCCTTTAATGCGAATGCTCCATATTCTAGAGTGTTGAGTTTAACCACGACGTTGATCTACGCCCATTAACTCACACGACTTTCATTTCTCCAGGTTTCCGCTCAATGTGTGAAAGCATTGTAACATTCTTAATATTGCTTTTCTTGAATAGAATTTCTATAGTTCCTTTACTGTAGTTGATACAGTGGCTGAAGAGCGGAGAAAAAACTCCTAAAAGGCAGGGATAAGAGGCACTGAAAAACAACAAAGAACCTATCAACCTCTTTGTATTCGCCAAATTGCACGCTTCAATTCAACGATTGACAATAGGAGTCCAAGTAATAGTTTACTCTGACACCTGGGTCAGCCTATTGCTTTCTCCTTCTAACATCCTGCATTTCCCCATCCGCCTCGGCATGAATTAACTACAAGGTGTTAGTTGGACCTAACAAACATAAGCGTTCACTTACTGCATGAACCTGCACAGCCTAGGACCGCACCAGGGAAGGAGCATCCAGTCTGGCAAACCGCGAGGCATCGCGAATATTCGTCACGATTACGACATCCGTTGGCGTTTGCCTGTTAAGTAAAGGACCGTCAGCAAATTATATTAGACGATAGGCGGAGGGTTAGTATACGTACACATTTGTAGGATCGAACAACGTCGCCAACACTTTTGCAGCCGGGCGAGTGACCCCTTGGGTTGCTAACCGAGCTACCCTTACAATCGTTTTGGTTATACAGTACGCAATCGTCATTTCCACCTAAGCCAACTGACCTCGGGGTGAAGGCTCCAACACACCCGCCATTGCCATTCCCTAGAGACAAGTTAGGGTCGAAGAAGCATAATTCGTAGCTGATCTTTTGGGTGATTTGTGATGTATAGAGCAGTTATAGTCCTGGGTTAAGGAATCCATATTAGAAGAACTCTGTAGGTTGTCAGTTCACGTCATTGTATAGATCGCGCCTTGCTTAGAAGCGTACCACATTCTTTGCAACTAGTTCCTGGCATGGCTCTACCAAAGGTCATGCAGTCGGTGGTGGTTCCCGTCAGGCTAGTTATAATCCTGGTCAGCAAAAAGACAAGTTATGCCTAAACGGATACTCCAGGCTTATTGCAACACGATTGGGTAACCTAATAAATTTTTGAAGCAAGCCAAATTCACCAAGGTAAAGTATGCGGTATGATCTCCTGGGAAAAGATCGCGCTACATGTCCGATAAAGTCGATGGAGTGCGGGAATAACTCACACACGGTTGCGTCCACCACCATTGCAACTATAGTCCTTCTCATAGGCGATCACTAGGTTAAGAATACTTTAGCATTGAACAGTAAATCATTGAGAGGCTGGCTGTAGTGCTTAGGAGAGGTGAACTTACATTGCCATGCTTCAGCTAGATTCGAGGCTCCGGCAAGCAGAATAGCGATAGTAAGGAACTGCATGGTCGTTTGAAGGTGCCTTTCTTATCAAGACGTTTTGGTTAGAAGGGGAGATACTCAAGGCCGCGCTGTGCTACTTATATAGAGATTCATATCACGCCTGATATTTTTGCTACCCATGTCATTATTAACTATAGGCAAGGGACCAGATCCTACTGTTTACAACCTTCCACTAGTAGATTAAGACTGTGGGTCCCCATGCGATTTTAAAGACAATTGTAGTAAAGTATCTTAATCATTGTCTCTGTATGCAGGCGTGATACTCATGGATAATAGTGGTGAGGTGGTATGGTCATTGCCTCTGTATGCAGGCGCGCTCCTCCAGGAGTTAGTAACTAACCCTACGGGTTATAAGCTTCCACCGGTAGATCGAGGCTTTAGCCCCACGTGCGCTTCGAAAGTCAACTGTGTCGAAGCGGTATGCAAGCACGCCGCTGCTAGTGTTAGTGACTGATCCTACCGGCTATAGATTTCCTCCAGTAATTCAGCATAATGACATTGTCCAACCATAGATTTCTGGCCGTATCGTTGCTCGGCCTCTCCCAGCAAGCCATGCTTCTCAGCTCCCTCATACCGGTCAACGAACTTGCAATTGCGTATGAATTTATACCCAACAAAGCCCCCACGACGAGTATTAAAGTCAAACCTCTTTCTATGAACCGTTTCAAGTAGACAAATATGCCCCTCTATGTAAGGCAGCATCCTACAAGTCCATGCTCAACGAGCCGCTGCTGCGGATGGAATCAGTACAGGACATGCACACGGTGTAGGATTTACTCCCGGAGTTGTGGTCGAACGAGGACGTGAGCATTGTCTGAATTACATGCAGGGAGCTTAGATAGGCATATGGAATCTGACCATCACCCCTACCCCTTACCACGGTTAAGTAGACCCGGTGGTTGTAACTGTTCTCACTGGCTAAAGGAAACACCAGCAAGGATCTCATTGTACTGATCAAACGATAGAGCGGCGCGATTCGAGCCATGGCTATGAGCCAAGAGTACTTGTAGGTGACAAACCGAACTCTCTTGTATACAGGTTACCTGTAGAGCCTCTTGACATTCGTGACGAACGAAAGCTTTCCATGTTAGACTCATCCGTACCTAGTTTATAGTCAAACGTTTGAGTGACTTTCGGATCAGGATATACTGATAGCATATCGAGTGTCACAGAAATTTAAAGGCAAGGTACCTGTATTCTGTGTGCTACATCAGAATCAACATTTTGGAAAGAGATATCGGCATAGCTACTTAGGCTAACTCCTGCAGCTGTCCCTCTAACCTTTCCGTTAATGACGCAATTACTCAGTTTCCTCATCCCTCTCTTTTTACATCTCACTATACGCATCTTAACTTCGTTTGTGTATGCATTACTTTTTCTCTAGCGTGCCTCTGCGCGCCCAAGCCTTTATTTTCATGCACCAAAAGTTTCATTTTTCAACAAGGAGCACGATCATCTACTGCACCCCCTTCTACAATGCCTTCACTACATCCCATTCGCGGCAACGGCATGTACGACCGTCCTCAGACTTCTTCCACCACCGTGCGAAATGTATCCGAGTGGGTAAAAGGTAAGCTCGTCAGGCGTATAGCGCGCGAGGCTCCAATTAATGTTGTATCTTTGTAGATGTTGCCGACTACGAGCCCGCTGCTTCACAGCAGTCGCCTTCCACCACTTTTCCCAACCCTTCTAGCATGGCCGCTCGGATAGAGGCTAATCTTGCTGACTATGGTCTCACCCTTCCCGAGTCTGTGGATGGTAATGGTATCGAAGACAGTGATGCTATCGCTGCCGTCTCCGACAAGCCTAACTCTCTATCCGACGACAACGAACCCTTCATTTTCGCCATCATCGAACATGAGGTCGACACTAAGACTTCTACTATCAGACTAAACACCAAATGGTCTGACGGTATGCATTTATGGGCTTCAGAGCGCAACGTTCAGGAGGTCGCTCCTGACGCTCTCTATGGGTACTAGGCGAACCTCGGAGGGCGCGATCATGCGACCGGTCTCGATGAGTACCACGTTTTTGCCATTCTTCGCGAGGCCGGCCCCCACAAGAAGAACCACAGAAAGCTCCTCTGTCAGTGGGTTGGATACCCTGATGAAGACGGGTCGAACAGCTGGGAACCTGAAGAGAAGGTTCAGGATATTGCCAGGGGTGTTTACACCGAGTGGCTTAACGAGAAGAACAAGCAGACCAAGAAAGATAGGGTCTAAGCGAGGCGAGACTTGGATCAAGTGATGCGTTTTCCTCTAGAGGCATCCACTATCAGAGTGATCAAGCAGGCTCACTCGATGTTTTTCGTGTTTTCTAGCTGGTGTTTTGTTGTTTGAAGCGCAGGTATCAGGATCACGCAAGTTACTGCATTTAGATATGATACCCGTGCAAGGCGAAATAACAATTCAAATATGACCCGTCAGAATATGGCTTGTCCTTCTATTCATGTTTTTTCTTCCGTTTTACCATACCGTTATCTCGCTCCCAGCATGTCCGACATGTCATGGTAGTCAGTGAGCAAAGTGCTATGCACCTAGACTTGGCCAACCAGTATGAAGAATAGTATATTGTAGCTGTTACCGATTAAATATGCTTGCTATATATTGAAATCGGCCGGGGCCTGGTCGTATTGCGGTCTGAACAAACACGTCCGTCTGTCACTTTGTTCGGCCTCTGCAGCTACAGCAGTTCACCTCCAGAGGTCGCATCACGGTAAGCAAAGCGGGAGAAGCGTATACCGAGGTCCTTACGCCCTTTCTCTCGTAGGTATCTTTCGAGCAGCGCGGCATTGAGAGTGTCGCCCGTTCATGTGGGCCGAGGAGGCGCAACTTAGAATAGACCAGCTTAGTACCTTGGAACTCACCCCATATAGGTCCTGTCGCTTGGGGGTTACTGGTGTAGGTATCCCATTAACCGGGACGAATAACTTTTGCCCAGCGTCAGATACACACAATCATGGCATATATAACATCTTATACTGTGGATCAAAATAAGCAACAGTGACAGACACAGTAACGATGAGTCTTATTTTTGTACACTTCGCCGTGAAGGGGGCAAAATAAGCGCACACGACAACAAAACCTTATAAGCGCGCAGGAGTCAAACTAACAACACCAGGACTGAATTCTAATCAATCTATATTTTTAACCCAGTGCCATTTCTCACTTTCGAATACCTGCAAAAAGAGGAAAAAGAATCGACCACGCTAGGGATCGAACCTAGAATCTCTACAGATTAGATGAGAACCGAAATGTAGCGCCTTAGCCATTAGGCCACGCGGCCGTAACCGTTGATGATTGGTTCGCTTCTAATAATGCTCAAGTTCCTAGCTTACCAGGCTTGCATTCTTTTTTTCAAGACTTGCGGCATAGGGTAGCAATCAAGGACAGAGACGAGATGCGAGGACCATGTTTTGCCTGTTATTTAAGTTAAACTATGCGATATGTTCGTGTTTATACTAAAGGAAAGTTTTTTTCTGTATGTCTGACTGCTTAAACTAAATTGGCCTGACAAATAAGCCAGTCCAAGATGTCGTTACTTAGTCAAATATATTTCATCCCATAACCTTTGACCTCTCAGAAGCTCCATTCAAACGCTACCATGTACCAACGATATCCGAATCATTTTATATATCAAGCTAGTGCAGTCTTTACAAAAGTATGTACTGTATTCAAGCAAAACTGTACTAGAAAACCGGCATGGTACTAATATGGTCATTCTGCCGTCTGCCGATAACACGTCCGAAACACCGATACTCAGCCGAATCGGTCCCGCTCACTCGGACGAGACCATCGGACTCCGCTCGGTCAGGTCCATCACCTGCCTACCAAGTCATTAGCATGGTGCCGAATAGCCTCCTCTTGGAATCATATTAACCACAACAACGCTGAGCAATTGCTATATAAGCTTACGCGACAGCCACTACTCACAAAGAATAATATCACAGAATAACCCAGACTTATAGCCCTGCTCTGATAAACAATGACAAATGTCTCACATCGCTTCCATCTCACGACGTCATCTATTCAATTCCTTCGGGCAACACCAAGCTGCCTCGAGAAGATACCTCTCCGCCACAATGGCACAAGCTAACAAGGATACATGGTCCGCAGACCAATACTCAAAATTCCTCAAAGATCGCACAAGACCCTCCACAGATCTCTTGGCCCACGTGCCCAACGCGTCACCCAAGCGTGTGGTAGACATTGGCTGCGGGCCCGGTAACTCTACCGCTGTGCTAGCAGAGCGATATCCCAACGCCAAAGTCTCGGGCTTCGATACCTCGCCAGATATGATCAGGAAGGCGAAAGAAACTCTCCCAGGTGTGGATTTTGAGGTTGCTGATTTGCAGACTTTTAAGCCTGAAGCTCCTGTCGACGTGCTATTCTCCAACGCTGTGTTCCAGTGGCTACCCAATGGAAAACGCATTGAGATTGTTACACAACTTTTGGATCATCTTGCACCAGGTGGAACCCTTGCATTCCAGATTCCCTATAATCTCAATGAGCCCAGTCACGCTATCATGCGCGAGGTAGCTGCCACGCCCAACAAGCCCTGGTCAGAAGTTCTCAAGCGTGCCAACATCGCTCGCGACCAATTTCCTTCGCCGACTGAGATCTGGGACGGTCTCAAGCCTCTCTGCACAGACCTCGACATCTGGCAGACAACATACATGCATGTGATGGAGAATCATGAGGGTATAGTCGAATGGGTCAAGGGTACTGGTCTTCGCCCTTATGTTGACCCGCTGGACGAGAATGCTAGAGAGGCATTTATCGAGACTTATTTGGCCAAGTTGAAGGAGGCTTATACGGCGCAAAAGGATGGAAAGGTACTGTTGCCGTATCCTAGACTCTTTGTTGTTGCGACGAAGGCGTAGTTAAACACACTGGACATGCGAGATATGATATAGCGCAAATAAACGAAAAAAATACTTTATTGTAAGAAGGATAAAATTACTTTGATAAATCATTGCGAGTCATGGCTCATGAAACGTCGCATCGCTACTGTTGAACACTGTTGATATCCTTTTAAGCATCATACTCATTTACCGAAGCATCATAAAATTCCTGCACGTGAACTGTCCGGAGTTTATCATTCTTCCCCGGTCTTCTTGAGATACCGCCAAGAATACTGCAACAAACAGAAAACTGCATTGCATGGCAGACCGGGAAGAAAGCAGTCCTGCAATCGAGGCACATGCCTCTGACGAAGGACCTCCTTCAAAGAGGCAGCGCGGCTTCATCGCGAGACAGGTAAGCATCACATGTCGTTGAAAAGCGTCTGACTCAATCTGACGATACCATTTAGGCATGCGAATACTGTCGCCAGAAAAAAACAAGATGTGACGAGGATTTCCCTTGTGGACTTTGCAAGTCCCTGGGTATTCAGTGTAAGTTCACCCAGCGAAAAGCAACGCGGTAAGTTTGCCTATCCACTTTGTGCATGAGTAGCCTCATACTAACGATACCAGGAATGAAGCTTCACTGGGGATGATCGTCAATATCCTCCGTCGTATCGAAGGTAAAATTGATGACTCTAAACACCCTGAGTCTTCCAACCCACCAGAGGCAGCTCGCATCCTCTCCACAGCTCTCCGTCCCTTCAACCCGAAATCACCGGCCAACTCAAGCGAAGTCCTTGGTGTGCCCTCATTCCTTCTTCAGCGTCGCGACACCATCGTCGACCCACCCTCCACAACGAGTGATCCTAACCCAGCCATTTCCTTCAGCGCGCACCAGGTTCTCTTCTGGCCCGCTATACAGGCCGCACTCCCCGAATCTGTGAAACTCATGTGTCAGATGAACGGCGCAGTGTATTCGACTCGCTTGGAAGCTGCACGACCAAAGCTACCGCATACTGCGTCCGTGGATATGTCTTCTAATTGGCTTTCAAAATTGAGCATCGCGACGTTGAAGGAGCTGTCCGATGTTTATTTCACAACGTTTAATCTCGCGACGCCCATCCTGGATCAGAAGACGTATTTCCAACGAACACTGGGGGTAGCCATTGATGGGAACTTTGGTATATGTATCGAAAGTTGTATTGTACTTGTCGTCATGGCACTGGGAAGAATGGGCCAAAAGGCTTTGCAGGAGGCTGGATTCGTGTCGACGCCTGCGACTAGCCCGTACCCCGACTTTGATAGCGGTCAGGAAGGGAACATGCCGGGATTGGACTTTTTCAACGAAGCGAGGAAGAGGTTTGGCTTTTTGATGTGCGAGCAGGATCTCCAGGCGTGTCAGTTCTATCTCTTGTCAGGGTATGTTGATCCCCCGATGTTTCTGATGTCGCGACTAATGGATGGCAGGTTATTTTATGCAGAGGCTCTCCGACCTGTGGATTGGTGGGCAATGCTGAGCAAAGCGAGCGCATGTAGCGCATACTTCTGGAATAAGCAAGATAAATCAGCGCACAGTATATAAACAGAATACTAACCTGGCTCAGCGTATCAAGAGACCGAGACGAGTGGATGCTCGACATGCAATCCCGTCTCTTCTGGATAACAAGCATGTTCGAAGCCGTCCTGTCCCAAGAACTAAACCTCCCACCGAGCAATTGTCTCCAACTCGAAGAACATATCGCCCTACCAAAGTTCATCTCCGCGCAGGACATTGCCTCTTTCGGCTCATTTCGCTATCCCGGCGATGATCCGTTCTTCCACTATCACTTTTTGTCGCAGCTTGCTCATAGACTTATCTTGACGAGAGCGCGCAATAGTCTTTTTCACTTTAGTAAGCCATGGCGATGAGGAGATGGAGGTCATGCGCTGACGAGATTAGACCCTACGGCTGATTATCCGCCTGAGCCCGTCGAGGATGAAATAATTCGTCAGTTGGAACAATGGCGCGAGAGACTGCCACCCATGCTGCAGTTCGATCCAAAGGCACCTTTGACGCATGCTGAGTCTCCTTCTGATGCGCTGGTTACCGCCTGGCTACATGCTCGGTACTTTGTTGCGAGGTACCACATCGGTCGACCTCTACTGTGAGTATGCCTCCTGACAAATCCGTAAAGATGCTGACTTGATAAGACACCGTGCCCTGGAAAGACCATCTTCTCTTACTGAGGGTCATCTCCGAAAATGCCGCGATGCCATAACCGCTATGTTGGCCTGGGCATCAGTCATACAAGTGACCGACTCAATGAGAAGTTGTAACCCCCTCAAATTCTTCGTCTGTTGCCAGTAGGTCCCCCCCGATATCCCCTCTCCTTGAATCATTTCTCACCATATATAGAATATTCGGCCAGATCTGTATCGTTTTTGCGCTAAGTATATCACCATACCCGTACATTCGTGATATCGCATCGGACGTCGATAAGAAATGGACTACTTTTGCTTTAGATTATCTCGAAGCATGTGCAGTTTACAGTCCAGCCATCGAGCAAGATTTCAAAATTGCCAAAATTCTTTGCGAGGATATAGGGAAAATTTGAAATGGTTCCGAGCTTACCGCGGATATAACCGTAGTGTGGGGAGTTAGGTTTGGGTGTTGCCGAGAGGTATCTGTACGCTAGGTACTTAATAAACGTCTTGCATTGAAGGTGATGGTCCATGAAAGAGACACTTTGATGTTGCATTCCTATTCAAGTTACGTCATTATCAATGAGACTTTTGTTATGTATTCAATTAGCTTCCATTGGGCGTCTAGGTACTTTCTAGTCTAAAGATCCACGGCCCTTTATGCGTACATATGTAGCGCCTCCGATGACGCGAACATTTCCCCGTTATCAAGTGCCGAAGCTCCGGGTTTCCACTATATATAGTCACATTGAAATTTTGACAATTGTTAGGGTACTGACTGTTATTCATCTCCTGCATTTTTCTTCAATTGCAAAGCATTTCCGAAATGACGCAAGACGCCCTCGCTTTCAAGTGTGCCGTCATCACCGGCGGAGGAGGCGGCATTGGCCGTGCTCTGGCCGAGTATCTCATTTCCAAGGGCAAAAAGGTTCTTATCGCTGGCCGAACAGAATCAAACCTCCAATCCACAGCCAAGGAGATCGGTGCCGCGGGTTACTATGTTCTCGACACGGGCAAAACCTCCGAGATTCCCGCCTTCGTCAAGAAAATTACCAGCGAACACCCAGAACTCGACTGTCTGATTAACAACGCTGGTGTCCAACGTCCCATCCAAGTCCTCAAGGATGACGACTTTCTGCAAAAAGCCGACCAAGAAATCGACATCAACATCCGTGGACCTATGCATCTCGCTTTAGGACTCATCCCGCATTTCAAGGAGAAGCCCAGCGCTCTCATCATGAATGTTTCGAGCATCCTTGGTTTCGTCCCCTTCTCCATCATTAACCCCGTGTACAACGGCACAAAGGCTTGGCTGCACTTCTGGTCCATGAACCTGCGCACGCAACTTAAGGATACCAACATCCGGGTCGTGGAACTTGCGCCGCCCATGGTGGCCACCGACTTGCACCGCGAGCGGGAGAACCCCGATGATAATAAGAAGGAATTCGCACCGACGACTATGACGATCGAAGAATTTATGGATGACATCACACCAAAGTTTGAGAGGGGTGATGAGACCATTGGCGGTGGTATGGGGGCGGCCACTGTTGCTCAGTGGTTTGAGACATTCGGGGAGCGATACGAGGGGGCTGCGAAGCAGTGGAAGAATTAGATGAAACATTGCTAAGCGTAGATTCAATGAGAATTAAGTTATTAACAATGTCTGTGTTGCTGGATAATCTTGTGAATGGCAAACAAGGTAGAGAAAAGGGTTTAGCAAAGCACAGGCAATATGCACCGATTAAAGTAGGATTGAGGATCTAGTTTACGAACTTTACTTTAATTTATCGGTTACGGTAATCTTTGTCTCAATTCATGTTTGACTACCAACAGTTTCCGTCCTCAAGGGTATCATTATATATCAAGGCTGTGGAAATATTGATCTAACTAAAGATGTCAGCGTGTGCTAATAGTTGAACCACGACTTAAAGTATCTTACCTCGATCATTCAATGCTATCTTAAGCAAATCTCTGCTCACCAGGCACATGCGCCCCAGTTTCTCTCACTGTATCATCTTCAGTCCTTCCGTTCCCATATTTTGTAGTCTCTCCAGGCAGAATCGTACCAGGCTCTCTGCTAAGACCGTCATTTGGTCTATCGTGTGCCGCCGTTCTCTCAAGCTCATTCTCTCTGCGCCCAACATGCGCAGGAGGCTCAACGCCCTTGTGCTCCCACTCGCGACGGGCGATCATGTTATCAGCGTTTCTCATATCCTGCTTCCCCTTCTCGGCGATCATCTTGTTGTCAACCTCTTTATTAACCGTCTTGGGGTGGTTGGGGTCTGTGTCGAAGGCTTGGTCGGTGGCGTCGAGGACTTCACCTCGAAGGGCGTCACCGGCGCCGCGGACTCCTTTGAGAGCGGACTTGGCGTCGTTGATGAATTTAGACATTTTGAATTTGTGTATATTGGTATGAGGATTGGTTTAGGCTGTGGGTGGATTCCGGCTTGGCTCTAGTTGACCTTATATCTTGTTGTGGTTTGATCGACAACTTGATAGATGTCGTCTTGGATGACGTAGTCTAGGGTGGTGACGTAGCACTAACGTTAAGACTAGTTTATAGGAAAGCAACCTGATGTCACAATTACACGAAAAATACAAGATTTCGTGAGAAACAAATTCATGTGATAAATTGTCTGTTATCAATTATGTTTGTATCTACCGGAAAGGACTTTGACATGTGCTGAGTATCAGGTGCAGCTATCTTGGTTGTAGGCCTCGGATATCAATAGCCGAGCAAACAGATCTTCAAGCGAGCTTTGCGTCACACATCTTTCAACACAAAACACGAAGCTTATATACAAGAATTTGGACAGTTTGTATACAGAAATCAAAGTGCATATAGAGAACATAAATAGCCTAGGCTAAATTGTGCAAAATAGCGAGAAAATTGAATTATGAGACGCCATGAGCAGAAACACAACGTCATATGCATATGTGACTATGAAATTATATGACACAGGCGTGTTCTTGGGTTAATTTCTACATATAGCTTTGAGGACGATCCTCTCTCATCATCACAGAGAAGTCACCAAGAAAAGAAGCAAGACAGATAGCAAGATGTTGCAAGGAGAATTTGAACGAATAAAGTGGGCTATATTATGCGGATCATCTAGACACAATAACAGAGTTTAACGTACTGCTTCTTCTATCGACATGTATAAAAATGTCATCAGGGTCGCCATAAAAGTCTTACTCTATAGCTTCGACTCTGACTCAACGTTTAATACATTCCTCAGATCCTTGATCTCCGTATCAGGTCGATGAGCAGCAGGCTTTGGAACCCTACCACCATAAGCCCATTCCTTCCTCAATCCCGAGGGAAGACCCTCCAACGCATCGGAAATATACTTCCCGATAATGGGAAACATCTTAAAGGCATGTCCAGAGTCACCTGTCGCTAAAAGTAGAGAACCGTGCTTGGGATGTCTATCGATTAGCCAGTGAGCATCTGGCGAATCGGTGCACCAGCAGACTCGGGCATCCAGCAAAGGTCTGTCAGAGAACTGCGGCATTACTGTATCAATGAACTTTCTGATGGCAAGTTCGGCTTCGAGGGGGATGCCATCTTCGGGATGGTTGCTGGAGTAACGGGGTATGGAGTAGTGGGTTGTCTTGCCGTTTTCATCGACGTAGGTGCCCTTTCGATATTGGTAACCCGGGTTGTTGTCGCAGATCTTGATGAGATCTATACCTCTTGTTAGCCAACTCTACAGCTCCAGGGAGTGTCATGGACCTACTGGTGTCTGGGTCCGGCTCAAACATGAAACCGAGTTCATAGTTGTCAATCACTGGTACGCCTCTCCACTCGGAAGCCTCTTCCTCTGTGAGTTGTATGTGACCTAATGTCCAACACTTGGACCACAACTGCTTGGACAATTCCGGAAGAAGTTGCGGGGAAGCAGCACCTGTGCTGAGGATGTAGTGATCAGCCCTAAGGACATCACCCGAGGCGACCTTAATTCCAGTCATAATACCGGAGGCATCGAGTTCCAAACCCGTCATTGTTCCTCCAGGACCAGAGACAAACTTGGTCCCCATCTTCTCTGCTTCCGAAGCCCATTTCTCAAGGGCTTTACGGGCATGTACCCAACCACCAAGGCCATTGTATAGACCCTTCCATTTCTCAATACCTACTGCGCTTTTGAGCTGTGGGACATGTTTGACGATTTGTTCTTTGCCTTGAATCAGCTCAAGCTTGGTAGCTTTGCCTTCGCGTTTCAAGTTCTCGTAAGACTTTTCAAGAAATCTCTCGGCTTTCTTATCGCCGGTCGTAGTAGTGATGCGTCCCTTGTATGCGTTAACTACAGACTACTGCAAGAAAGTCAGGGGATTGACTGCTCACTGTTTCAAAGTGAATCCCCTTCCATTGAGGATCCCTCCATGCTTCGAGAGCTTCAAGAGCTAAATTTGTGTACAAGGGTTCGTCATATTCTGTTCGCATGACTTTGTTCAAATCGTGACCGGCCGAGTCTAGACTGGGCCATGGATGGCGATCGATGCAGGTTACATTGGCGTAGCCTCGTTCGCAAAGATGATAAGCTGTGCTGATACCGAATGTACCTCTGAATGGTAAAGTTGTCAATTCACTGTAGTGGCGAAGAGTGGTGGGTGATAAACTCACGCTCCAATGACGAGAATGGACGAGTCCTTGTTTAAAGGGGGCGTTGAAGAATCGCTCATGATGAATAAAGTGGCTATTGCCCACCTTCTAAAAATTCTTGAAAGATACTGGATATTTAGAAGAGGAAATTAACCTTAGAAATGTAGATAGCAATTATCAGTTCAAGTCTTTTCTCACTGATGATCAAGTGAAGCTTCTTATAAGACACGGCTTTTGCGTGCTACGGCTGGACCTTCCTCGGTCGCTTTACCCCGCAGACTCGGTACCATTGTTTGGGGACTATTTGCAGTGGCAATTGGAATCTAGCAGACAAACGATTCGCTAATGGGTGTAAGTCGAACCACAAGGTCACCTGTTTCCAGCTCTTAGATCCGAGGTCGGAACCAGAACATATAATAGCCAATCAAAAGGAGGCTTAATTGTCTGACCGCTTGGACCTTCTGCTTCGACATTACTCA
This sequence comes from Fusarium aywerte, assembly GCA_013186375.1. NCBI lineage: Eukaryota > Fungi > Ascomycota > Sordariomycetes > Hypocreales > Nectriaceae > Fusarium > Fusarium aywerte. The sequence goes on from JABCQV010000066.1 coordinate 238,623, forward strand.
GCGAGAACTGAGGATAGCATGGAGACTAACCGGGTTTGGGTTTGGAGATAAAGACATAGCGATGTGTTATCAGTATAGTAACAATGTCATGCCAAGAGACTGATATATCGGTCATCAACGCCCCTTCTCTTGTTAAATCATCCAGCGATTGTTCGACAGTTTTTTCCTTGTGATTTTAATTATTCTTTTGAATACTGTCACTTGTGAAAAGGCCCGCTTCAATTGGATAGTGCTCTGAGTTGTTGGGTACGTACACGGCTCGTCCGACCGATGATGGGTTCACGATTGGGTCAAAGAAGATATCAATGCTGTAAGTAAGTGAATAAAGATTAGTAGTTGAGTAGGTACCAAATGAGGCAACAATCTCAGAAATTCGCAAATAGTGCTAACCTGCCACATATATCAGTACAGAAAGCAATCAGGACTTCAGCTGACCCATTGCAAGGTCGCATCATCATTGTGCACGAAATGCTGTTGCACAAACGCCGATTCTTACACATCAAAAAGAATTCAAGGCTGAGGCCTGCCAACGTGGCAATGGGCACAAGTGAGGCCATCCCACTGAATCAGGCCGCGTCACAGAGTCTTAAAGCCTGACATGGATCAAACCAGCAATAACATCGCGAATCATTCGCCAATCGACACCAATCGAAGGCGACGAATGTCTATAAAAGCAGGATTCACTTCCCCAGAGGCCCAAACACTGCGCGGAGACTATTGGACCAGTAATGTGAGGCACCATAGTATACACGTAGCTGTGCATACATATACCATGCATATCAGGTTTTGCAAGCCTCACTTTCCCATTGAAGACTCTCATCATAAAAGTCCAAACACTTCCCGCTCAGCTTGTTAAATCTCATCAAAGCTCCTTTCAGTTTTGGCCATCAAGCCATGTCTGCACAAAATACTGGCGAGGACTTGTTTCCCGCCTTGGAATCTCTATCGAGGTCAATTGCACCTTACTTCAAGACTATCGTGTTCGTCGCACTTGTTCTTAATCAGACTCCATTATTTCCCGATCTGCAAACTCTAATTGTGTCTCAATTGTCAAACCCGCTTATTCTCATTGTCGCACTTTACTTTGGTGGTATCTGGACTTTGCCGACTGGCCAAGAGAATAATGAAGATATTTGGCAATCGCTATTGAGACCGTTCTATGCCTTAAAGACCGTCTCCAATAGCGTCGGGACGTACTTGAAAGGTAGGAGACAACGAATACCCCAAGGTTCACGTATCACTGACGCTAGACTTTTCAGTTGGGTCTTTAATCGCTCTGGCCTACCACTTGTCCGTGTACTACAGCTTTTCACTCCCTTTCGAACCATGGGCACAGATTCTATTTGTGGCTGTTTCCAGTGTTGTTTCCATTTTCGCGTACCTCTTTGCCCCAATTAGCAAGATCTATGGCCCTCTCCGCTTCTGCTACCTTGAGCACGCGCAAACCTACTGGCTCGTGTTAAACTGGTGGTCGCTCACGGCCGTCCTGCCTTTCTTCTCCCTATCACTACTTCCTATCGTCATATTCGGCCTGATAAGTGTAACCCTTGGCACCTGGATCCACGTCTACTTTTCCTACCGTGAAAAGGTCCGCACCATTACTTGGACGGTCTCTGAGAACGCAGCCAGAGCCAAAGCAGCAGCTGACGAAGCCCGCGACTACGGTGCTATGGCACGAAAATACGAAGAACAAATGATCACTGCAGCTGCTGAAGCACGACGTGATGCGATTCAAGCAAACTCTATTAGAATCTCCGACTTTTACGACTGCGCAGCTCGGGCGTGGTCGGCCCTTGGAGAAGCTACTGCTCCAGCTGAGGATGCCATCATCAAAGCACGGAGGGTCATTGATGCAGCAGTCGCATGTGAAGATGCAGAGAAACCAGATGATAAGAAGGCAGAAAACGAGCGACTTGCCACTTATCTTAGACAATCTGCCGAGAATGCTCACGACAGAGCGAGGGAGATGGTCGCTCTCCTCCGAGATGCCCAAGCTTCAGTCCGGGGCTCCGAGAACGCATCTCGACAAGACGCCGCAGCACGCCATAGCGCTGAGTATACTGCCGAGATTGCATCAAACTCCGCCAAATCTCTGAGCGATACCTTCGCTGGAGTTCAAGATGCGGAACGCAGAGCGTCATGGGCTGGTGGTGCTGCTGCGCGAAGAGCCGAGGAAGCAGTGACCATGGCTACTAATGGAGAGGTCGAAGAGGCGAAGAAGGCTGTTGCTGCTTCGGAAGCTGCTTTTCAGGTCGCCGAGGAGTCAGCCAAGGTGGTTCGTGAGGGGATGGAGATGGCGCAGAGGGTTTTGCAAGAGTGGTTGCAGAGTAGCAGGAAGGGTATGTAACCCAGCGTTGGAGGCTCAAGGTACACAAGCTGCAATTTGAGTGACTGGAAGGCATTCCCAATAGTTCGTGAATAGATTTGCTTGCTTAAGCTTCACTTTGCCGCCTCACATGAGCCAAAGAGATCGCTGCGTGCCGGGACCAAAAGGTGTCCTTAGCGCAACTAGCTAAAATACCTAATTCAGGCAGTTTTCGGCGAACAGTGGCTACGTTGTTACATGAGTGAGCAGAACGATTGCATAGGCCAGCAACATGAGACAAGACGATGACGACTGGGCCTTATTGTCAGGCAATAGTGCCGGCTTTTGCTCCCTGTTGACTTCCACCGTTGGAGAACAGAAAGAGTTGCACCTGTGCAAACCAGTAGTGATGATGGAAATTTTTGAGTCTAAACTTGTGGGAGACTTGCGAGGGAAAAAGAGTTTTTGGCACTATGAATACCAATGACTTACAAGAGGTCGACTAACCGAAACTCAACGTGGTGTTCTAGTTGGTGACATAGTTTAACAGAATCGCACATGATTGAAGGAAGTCATCTTGCTCAAACCTAAGAGCCCTTGGACCCAGATGTCTTTCATCGTCGAATATACCCTGTCACAGGCTATGCCAAGTGCTTCTAGGAAGGAGGTCGGGAGTGAGATAACCGAAGCTAGTTTGGCTTTATGCATTTGGGTTTATAGTTAAAATTCAACTAACTGCTCCCTGAAGCCGCCAGCCTCAAAAGGCAGTTACTAATTCGATACTAATTCTGTTGGTTCTAAACACTGAACACCATTGATTCCTAGATCCATACGACAGTTTCTTATGCCCTTACGCATGAAACATGTGATGCTTAAAAGCACTGCACAACTACCATGTCAAGAAATTGAGGCTTTTCTTTCCTTGGTTCATCGATAACTGCAGGCTGCAACGTCAGCTATAGAAATGAAACATGAATCTGATCCAAGCTTTGCCCATTTGGGTCGAGAAACGTTCAATTTTCGCTGTGTTGATTGGTAACGTGCTCTGCGCAAAAGCCCATCGGGAAAACAATGGTGAGCTCGGACGCAATCTTCCCAGTTTCTGAGCCATAAATATGCTTAGTTCATCAACCTGAGACACAGTTCGGGCCATTGACCGATCAATGACCGAAATCGTTTGACGTACACGGTCTGACAGCTGTGAATGTGACGTTGACCATTGATCGTCATAGGATAAGTCTGGTTTCTGGTAGACACTCTGGTTTCTCATATACAGCACCACCCAAAGTACTTGTTAGCGTGGCTACCAAAACCTCGCTTCTTCCAAATAATCACTCAGACAAACCTCAAAATGTCTACGTACACCACCGGTCCAACATTTCATATCGAAGCGACATGCGACTCTGCAGAAGGTCCGCGCAAAAATTACACATGGCGCGTGAATCAGGACATGTCAGATTTATTCGCAATCCTCGACGAGCTGAGTATCGATCTTGTTCCATTCAATGCGAAAGATCTCCCCACGAAACAAAATCACTACGATCGCAAACCTTTGCCACCTCTACCAGCTCTACCAAGTTCTACATGCATAGAATCGACAAAAAGCGACATCTCTTCAACCTCGTCACATTTCATCCTTTTCGCACCCGGCCAAGAATACTCGGAAGAATTCAAAGCCTACGATGAAAGTCTGAGGACCAAGGATGTGATTCGAGAGACGGTGCAAGATAAAGTCCAAAACTGGCTCTCGCAACTTCCTGAGGAACCAGAGATCGCTGCAAAGTACATACGAAAGGCGTTGCAAGCTGAACTATCTAAAAAGAAGGCGCTGCGCACTCGGAAGACGTCAGCTATGAAACACAAGCGGCATCAAAAATCAGAGCCTGTTATAAGGCGTCCACGAATGTCAGAAGATACCACTGTTGCAGCCACTGAAGAAAGTCGGACACAATATGGAGACTCAGGAAGCTCCAAGTCCTGCAGTGCTGATCCCTTGGGAGATCGAGTAGGTATCCTGGATGGGTACCACTCGGCCATGTTGCACATTCACATGCTATCGAAAGATTCAAACTCCAAATTCTGCCCGACGATGCGGCGAAACTACCCGAGAGGATTGGAAGATGAAGCTCGTTTGGGAATAGGCGTGGCTTTTGTGGCAGCAGAACTTTGAGTCTCTATAGGCCTGACTAGAAGAGGTTATCTCACACATTAAGCGACGCTGGGCAATTGAATGCGCAATCGCTCATTCCTTTTTTGGGTACTGACTCCATGTTTTTCTTGCATGAATGTAAAGACACGTGAGGTGAGATTACGGAACTAGAATGTCAGATAATTTCGTTTCAAAGTCAACTGTAGTGGATAAAAACATTTTTGTTTCTGTTATACGATGCCCCAGTCATGTCAGGAACCATGCTATCCTTCATAAATCTGAGACGCGACTCGCGACCGGAAAAATATTTTCAGCGCGTCTCTTTCAATGGGAATAACATGGAGCTCGAGCGTCCGAGCCATCATCGATCCAGGGTTGGGACCCTGGCATAATCCATGACAAGAAACGGTGAGTTGAAAATGTGATCATGCATTTTGTAGAATATCATGAACTTCGCGATGTTACTTACGTTTGGTGAATAAAACATCCAATAGAACTTGCACAAAAACATCAATCGTGTGGATCTTGTTGATAATTCCCATCCAAGGATTTCTTGGCAAATAAGCAAGCATGTTTTTCTATCGTGATATGGTCTTTAAAAGAGTTGCAATGTCGTCTATCAATTTTTACTGCAAAGATCGACGTTTCTATCAGTCAAGTACGCACTTGATGATAGCCTCTTGTGGAATAATCGCCGATCACATGGAACTGAGACCTGCTCGTCTACCAGTCCCTCGTCAAGCTTCACTTCCCCCAGAAGAAGGCTACGTCACTCGATAAAGAACTCTTCCAGACCAATCCGAAAATGCACGTATACGTTCACAGCGCCAATCCTTGGCTTGATGAGCACATCAAAGCATGCATAAAGCGGAATGTGAAAGATGCCATCTGCCATGAGAACTTCTCCGAGATCCCTGAAGATGCCGACACGGTTTTCCAACTTCTCAACGGTTGGGAACTGAATCATCACTTTGCCTTGCTAAACACAGCCAAGCATGGTCTTCTCAACGCATATCCAAATAGCGACGCCCTTGCGCGGAAAGATCACATGGCCAAGGTGGTCGACTATTGGGTTACCAAGAGGCCTGACAGTATCCTCAAAGGACACAGTCCAGCTACAGTCAAGTTGTCGTTGGATTATAGCGAGTATGTGGAAGATGCCTTGGCTGCGGCAGACGATTTGACATTACTGTACTCGTTGGAAGACAATGAGGCTAAAGATGCGTCGGAGCGAGATTGGTGGATTCTGAAACCTGCAATGATCGATTGTGGTCATGGGATTCGGATATTCAGCACGATTGATGAACTTGCTAACAACCTTGAACTGGCTGCCGATATCTCGGAAGAGGACGAGGAAATGGAAGAAGAAGTTGACGCTCTAGTCGTCAAGTCCCAAGATGAAAGTGACAGCGACTCGGATGGTTTCCATCCTAACCTGTCAGCACCGGGTCTCAACTCATTGGACGCTCTGATCACCGCGACTGGAAAGCTTTCCGTCAACGCCCGAGACAAGGAAACTATAAGCGAAGCGGAAAAGATTCGAAACCTGGTCATTGGCGAGAACGAACGGATCCCATCAGCTCTCCTGCGAGAATTCGTTGCACAGCAATACATCGTCTCCATCCCCCCAATCGAAGGCAGGAAATGGCATGTTCGCGCATATGTTCTCTCCGTAGGCCGACTCAAGGTCCATGTCTTCAAAGAGATGCTCGCTCTCCTAGCCCTCGACGACTATGAGCCACCATGGAAGAACCCCAGCCTGAAGTCCTCCCTGACCAACACCGCTCTTCAAGACGAAGAAGAGTTCACGAGTAGAGAGTCGATGCGCGATTTCTGGAAGACTGACGATGATTTGCTTCCCGGTGATTGGAAGAACAGCGTCTTTGAGCAAGCATGCCAAGTTTCAGGTGAACTTCTCCGCGCGGCTGCACATACCATGGCAGACAAGTTTACGCCTTTGGACAAGTGCTACGAGCTCTTCGCCATTGACTTTCTGGTAGATTCAAAAGGGACGGCGTGGTTGTTAGAGGCCAACGAAACGCCGGCGTTTTATGAACAGGGGTTCGCGGGGGAGTTGGCACAGAGACTTATGGAGTCGGTGGTTTGCGTGACGTTGGAGCATATGGGGCGAGCGGACTTGAGTGATGAGAGGAACAAGCAGGCGAGGGAGCGGATGGTGGAGGTTTTGGATGCCAGTGGGGAGTTGGCGAAGAGTAACATTACTGAAATTCTACCAGGCGCTATATGAAAGACAGCGATAGAATATACGGGCGAAAGAGTGTTTGATAAACGAGAGAAAAGCAATATATCCCATTTCCTTCAACTCCGCAACAACTCGCGAGAAGGCACAAGAACCCGGTATTCTGTCTATGGTAAGACAGCAATTATAAATTTGACCAGTCTACAGGCCCGCATGGACCAGGTATTATTATGCCCTCGTCGTAAATCAAAAATTATTTTCGGCGCTTGATCGTCGCCATTATAACAGTTGTTGTGTATCCCTCGAAATGGGTGCTACCATTGTGGCCACAAGTGAAACTACGTGGCACATAGATAAGTATAATGAAAATTATGTTACGGATTGAAATGTGTTTCCAACCTGGTAACATTTGCGAACATTTTCATCGCTACCGTTGGCAAAGCCCTCAGTTGCATGCTTGCGGTAACATAATCAACCCCCGTGGGCGGATCTCGGGGCAATCGTCGCTCTCCAAAAATTTCCCAATCCAGTAAAAAGTCTTAAGGGCGCGCTGACAGGATCGATCTACGACGTAGTATGCAAGACCAGCCCCGGTTGATTAACCTATGATAGCTGAGAACAAGCCTCGAATACGTCTTATGTCTGACACAATCTACATTTCTTTCGGAGGGCGCATCGATGACACGCCAGATAGGACGGTCCCAACCCCACTAATGCGCGTGCAATCGTATTTACAGTAACACTATTGGATTATACAATGGAGGCGTTTTGAGTTGCAACTAGGGGAGGCTTTTGTTGGGATATGGGTATAAATATTCAAGACGCCCAGTCTCGGGAATAGTTAGTCAACATCAGTGAACTCGACACAACTTACAGTGGTTTAGGATAGTCATGGACTCTCTTCACCAACCAGATGAACTCGAAGCTGTCTGCACAGCAATTCAATCCATCATCCACCGTCTCGGCTCAACAACTCAAGACGTAAAGGACGACCCAATCATCAAAGTCGCCGAACCAAAGGATGTCCCCTATCTCCGGAAAATAGGCACACCTGGCTCAGCGCATTCAATCGACCAAGTTCTCGACGAGGCGTTCGCCGCATACGACCACCGCATGCGCGTCAACCATCCGCGCTTCATGGGCTTGATCCCCTCGCCTACGTCCCCAGTTGCGTGGCTGGGCGATATCGTAGCCAGCGCTTTCAATGCTCTTGGTGCGTCAAAGCTGCAAGCTTCGGGCCCGGTGGTCATTGAAAAGACTTTGATCGAGTGGTTGGCGTCAAAGGTCGGGTTCCCGTCAACTGCCGGTGGTATTTGTGTTTCTGGTGGTTCAATGGCGAATTTGATGGGCATTGTGCTTGCACGCGATCGCATTATTCCACACGGTGAATCGCACAAGGGCGTTGTTTACCTATCAGACCAGACACATTACTCTGTTGCCAAGGCGTTGCGGTTGCTCGGTTTTGATAAAGAGCAAATCCGACGTTTACCTGCGGACGAGTCTTTTAGGCTTGATGCAGCTCTTCTGGAACGGACCATACAGGATGACCGAAAGGCAGGCCTCGTGCCCTTTCTGGTAGTTGGGACTTGCGGAACAACCAATACCGGCGCCATTGACCCACTGGCGCAGATATCAGAGATTTGCAAGAGGGAACAACTCTGGTTACACGTCGACGGTGCGTACGGCGCATCCGCGACACTTTCTGCTACGCGTCACGAAACAGTAGATGGCCTCAAGTACGCCGACAGCATGTCGTGGGACGCGCACAAATGGCTCTTCCAGACCTACGCCTGCGGATTACTTTTAGTCAAAGACAAGGCCAACCTGGTTCGGAGCTTTGCGAATGAGGGCGACTATCTGCGCGACGGCGTTGCAATTGAGGACGAGGATATTCCCAACTTTTGGAATTACAGCATGGAGCTCACGCGTCCTGCGTCGCGGGCGATGAAGTTGTGGTTCACGCTGCGGGTCATTGGCGTGGAGAGAATAGGGAGAATGATTGATCACGGAATTGACCTGGCGGAGAGAGCAGAGGAAGAATTGAGCAAGTTGGATGATTGGGAGATTGTCAGCTCTGCGAGTTTGGGTGTGATTACATTCAGGTATGCACCAAAGGGGGCGGGAATAACAGAGGATGAGTTGGAGGTGATCAACACTGGAATATCAAAAAGTCTGATATCAAGTAACAAGGCCGGTATTTTGACCACAAAGGTCAGAGGAAAAGTGGCATTGAGAATTTGTGCTTTGAGCCCGCAGTTGGCGCTCGATGACATGTCGGATATCATCAGAGAAGCTAATGCGTTGGCGAAAGGAGGGACACAAAATGGGAATGGAGTGCATTAGACTAGATTATTAATAGACTCTTATCAATCTATAGTTACTGTAAGATACATCATGACGATGTTCCAGAAAGATGCTGCGATGTCGCTGATAACATTGATCAAGACTTGTCCGAACCGAAATACTCCGAAGCCGGAAGCTGGAAAATGGAGACTTTTGAGTTTAGAATTTGGAATCAATTTTCAGGTCCCGATGGAAAGTCGACAAGGATCAAGGTTTTTAGCACGTATTATTTCTCACTGGGACTGCTGCTTCAGTGCAGCTACTACCCGTAAGGTGGTACTATGTACAGTGGGCGGCGAATGCGGCATTGACGTGACATAGCATGGCATGACATGGCAAAAGGAAAAAAGTCCACATTTGCGTCACCGCCAGTCTACGAGTCTAAGAATCTCATTATTGGCACTTGTGAATGCATTAAAATTTTGTAGTGGTTGGCACTAATTACCTAAATAAAATGTTGGAACCGGTGCAATTGACCGACTGACCACCTGTATCCGTACCTACTACCTACCAAGGTACGGATACTGTCACAAAGTAAAGTCCCCTGACTCCTCCCTAACTGCCACTGAAGGTGTGGATCCCCGGTTCCTTATCAGTAGTGACACTATCGTTATCTCAACCGCGCTAAAAATTTGAATGATTTCCACCTCGTTCCACAGCAAAGAGGAAAGAACCAAGACCCCTGATAAAGCTCCACTGCCCTTGCTTTTTCCTGAGCCTTCTTAATCACGTCGGTGGAAGCTTCTCGTCTTTTTAGTTTCTTCCTTTTTTTGTTCTCTTACGTCTCTCGATCTTGACTCAATCAATCTCCAACCACAAACAAACACACAACCACCATCACAATGTCTCAAGCTTTCGTTCAGCGCCCTGCTCCCGAGTTCTCGGCCACTACCCTCTTCCCCGGAGGCGAGTTCAGGGACATCAAGCTCTCTGACTTCAAGGGACAATGGTAAGGACCCGGATGGTCTCCTCTGGTCGGCTCAATCGTTAACCTTTGTCTTCAGGGTCGTTCTCCTCTTCTACCCCATGGACTTCACCTTCGTCTGCCCTACCGAGATCATCCAGTACAACAACGCCCTCGACCGCTTCAAGGAGATCAACACCACCGTCTTCGGTGTGTCCACTGACTCCCACTTCACTCACCTTGCCTGGGTTGAGAAGCCCCGCAAGCAGGGTGGTCTCGGTCCCGACCTGGAGCTCCCTCTCATTGCCGACAAGTCCACCAAGATCTCTCGGAACTACGGTGTCCTGATCGAGGACGAGGGAATTGCTCTCCGCGGTCTCTTCATCATCGACCCCAAGGGTGTCCTCCGCCAGATCACCGTCAACGACCTTCCCGTCGGTCGCGACGTCGAGGAGACGATTCGTCTCGTCAAGGCCTTCCAATTCACCGACGAGTACGGCGAGGTGTGCCCTGCTGGTTGGCAGGAGGGTGGAAAGACCATGAAGGCCGACCCCAAGGGCAGCCTCGAGTACTTTTCCGCCCAGGGAGAGAATGGTGAGTCTGAGTCTCGCAAGCGACCCAGGACTGATTAAGAGCTGGGACTTGACAACAAGAATTGTTTGACTAAGATTTGTATTATTACAGGAGCTAAGGCATAGATGTTAGATACCTCCAATGAAACTCGAATTCCCATCAACACCCGCTCTCAGTAAAAAGACGAATGTCGCTACTACCTACATACAACCTACATACACGACGAGAGTACAACCACAGCTACTGGCTTAGCATGACGGACGATGCAAGACGCGATTGACGAATCTGTACGACGGGAGATGAACGAAACAAAATGCACCTTGTATTGAAGGCAACTGATCGTCTTGGACAAGATGCGAACAAAATAGACTTAGACTATAGACTATGGACATTCCTTGACGATTGATTGAACCTACCTAACTGTGAATACCTGCCCTCCGTCGCTTCCATTGATGATTTCCTGTACCGCTTCTCCATTCATGACACCGTGACAATACGCGTCCCTATCAAAACAAATTAGTACCCTTGTCTCAATGTTTCTTCTGGTGTTTCATTCCACTTACCCAACAAACTCGTACCCCTCGTTATGGCCTTTGCTCTTGGGTCGCAAGACGCACGGCCATTCAAGACCCATCACCACAGCAATAACGTCGCCTTCTAAAACTTCGTGATGCGCCAGCCCCATATGCCCACTGTCAGTAATAACAAATCTGCGCTCGCAATAGGCCGCCAGCACTGCTTCCAACCACGTCATGTCCAGCCCAACCTTGTATGTTTTCGCAAGAGCTGCGTCGCGTAGGGCTTTCTCGTCCGCACTTCCCATGGGTAATTGTGTGTTATCGTAGAATTGCATGTACTTGTCTGTGTACGTCTCCAGCGACGTCTCGTACTTTTGTAACCCTTTGGGGAACGGTAAACCACCAATCAATGTCAGCCCGAAAGCAGTTTTGACGTCTTCGCCCGTTGGATAAACGGACAATCGTTGCATGCATGCTTCGTAAACCTCCCGAAGATGCCCGTCTTGGAAGAGTTCACCAAAGTGTCGATACTGGTTCTTATACGTCACTCGACCGATGATCTTGCCTCTGACAGCCAACGAATTAGGCTCAGTAGTAGGAATATAAATGTGCTCCCCATTCGGCTTTCCCGTGGTCTTCAAGGGTGCGCCAATGCCCCATGCACATCCAGTTCCTGTACTAAGTCTCCAGTCAGGAACCCAGCTCGGCCATTGAGGTTCGTCGTTCCTTTGCCGCGCGGACCAAATGACGTTGAGGTCTGAAGGGTCTGACTTGATGATTTCGTCGGTCGCTTGTGTAAATACATCCACGACGGACTTGGAATAATCAACTGCCATACCTTTGTCGCCAAAGAACTGACGATCGATGTCGCTGATGCCCAATAGCGCAAAGACCTTATCTCGAGGATCCGTCGCAAGACGAGGTCGTAGGCTTTCGAGGAGATCGCGCATGCCCCATTTACACGTCGGGGGGGCGTCTTGTCCCAGGACCTCGCCGTGATACTCGCTGCCCAATTTGAAGCGCCATCCGATGGTAGTCATTTGGGTGACCAGACATGCCCCTTCTACTTCTCGCGGATGTTGCTGATGAAGAGATTTGGCCTTGAAGCAATACCACCTCGCAGCAGCGCTGACATATTCCCAGGGCAGACTGTATGGTCCACAGAGCACGATTGCCTTGCGTGCTTGGATGATCTCTTGGACTGTCCACATGCGCTGGAACCAAGGTCTGTCGAAGAAGTCGGTAAAAGCACTCCATGATTCGATGTCGTCGAAGGGAACCCCCAGTTGGCTTGACTGTTCAGCGGTTAATGTTTCAGTGCGCTCGAGCTTGGTCTCTTCGTGGGTGTCGCTGTAGCTATCCCAGCGAAACATATTTGTTGCTGTAGGAAGTGCTATATCACCGACTTTCCTGACAAATTCGACGCCCAGATTGGTAGTTTGCGCTGCTGGTCCCAGCCAAGCCAGAACTGTTTCTGCTTCTATCAAAGGTGAGTAAGCTTTGCCTGACACCAATTGAATGAGCCTTCATCAAACTCACTGTCGTAAATGAGGTTCATCTTAGAAACCTGCTCAGACTTCTCAGCCACGTCCTCTTGGTTGATGCATATCTGGTCAATCCATAAAGCCTCATTAGGGCTGAATTTTGTGATTTCGACCAATGCTTCATGAAGAGATGCTGTAATGCTGAGGATCATTCCGTCGCAAGGTATCTCGACTCGTTCGACTGCATTTCCCCAGCAGTATGATAAAGCAGTATACTTGATAGGCTTATCCGGGTTGAGTTCTGCGTTCTTGATGCTGGTTTCGAGTTCTTGTCCGTCTGCTCCACTTGGTTTGACTGTTACAAGACGGATCTCAGTTTTGGAGACGGGGCTGTATGTATAGGCACTCATGATGGTCGTCAAGTAGTAATTATTAGGCTAGACGGTGATGAGATCTGGACAATCCGAGGCGGGATCTCAAATTTTATCTATATGTCCCAAAGGCTGACTCTTTGAAAGGATTGTGGCAGTGACCAGCATAGCCACTCGATGCTAGCATGTCATTCAGCCGTGGTGCCTAATTGAGCTGCGCCGAGTGGATATGATCAAGCGATGGATTGCATTCTTTAGCTCGCCAGTAGGTAGAGCTGAATTAACGATACTGTAGTAAGATTAGCATAAAATCAGTGGTGACGAACAATAAACTTTTTATTGAATATCATTTTGCAGACACGTCACTGGTTTGCTGTATGCCGCATCAGGCGAGTATCCGTTGGCTGTTGATAACTCGAATTGCTGTTTACGCACTTACTGCGCCACGCGCACCAGACCTCAGACTACACCGCAACATTGCTTAACCCAGTTGATTTATTCTGTTATTAACTTTTATTCATTTGCCAGCTTGTGTAGCGTCTTATCAGACTTTATTGACTTTGTAGCGAGAGTGCATCACTTGCTTTGACTTACCCTATGCAAACTGGATTGGTTGATGGTTGAAACCCTTCCGGCAAGTGAGCAACATATTGGTTCACTGGCCACGGATGAAAACTTTGATTATGGGGACGTTTCAGCTGTTCTTTTTCACTCCACAAACTTAATCTGATCCCAGTTTTTAGAAAACTCAAAATAGGCCAGACGCCTGAACATTATAATTATTCTTAGTTATAATATTACAGCCAATCCATTTTGTAAACTGCCTTGTCCTTGTATGTTACGACTTGCAAATTGTTTAAACTCCCAAGACTCTTTTCTCACCGTAAGTCATTGTCAAGTTGTCTCTTACCGTCTACCATACGTTCCATTGCTGTTGTATTGATCAAGATGACCCAACACGGTTGACTTGACTTAGTTGAGTTTCTACAAGGCTGTGGCCTGACCCGAAGAGAAAAGAAGAAAAAAGTTGAGACTGCTTACACAGCTTACAAGCCACTATTTAATCTTTAAACAATCTCAAACTTTGCCGAATTTTTCAACACTGTTGCAGAGTACAGCTTGGCGGGAGGCGCTCGTTCCAGTTACAGGACCGGCAGAGATGAAACTTGACAGCTGTTCCTAAACGCTGGTGAAAAAGGGAATCCAAGTAGTCAAGAGACTCTCATATAAATATCAGTCATTTTCTTGTCCCCAAGAAAATGTTCCAAGGCTGAAACAAAGAAACGGGGTCTCGATGGCCGGGACCTTGGTCTTCCGCTGCGGCCAGGGGTTCGCCAAGCCATCTAGACTCAATGCGGGGGGCCAAGTTTCAAGGTTAATGTTAACCATCATAAGCTTAAAGCTGTGCATAAGCTTGATAAGGTAGGGATGAGGTAGGGGTTGCTCACTTGGATGAATCACTGCCGAGACAGGGTATGTTGATCGCCAAGAGCCTCCCCTAAACACCTATCCCGTCCCTCTGTATGAGCCCCTTGAGCCCATGCGGCACGACCTCTTTCCGAGCTGGAGCTGAAGCGTCGTCATTGAGGGAGCAGAACAAAGCTGGGATGAGACTGGATGAATCATGCCATGTTAACCAAGACAAACACAATTGGGCACGGATTGACGTTGCCGAACGGCAGCCATGTCTCATAGTCAAAACAGTTACCATGAAAGACCCATGCAACAAAACATCATGACCCGAGATAGGAAAGAATAAACCTCTTCTTATCCCTCGCCTTTAGCCTGTGACTTCATCCTATCCTCCTTCTATTTTCTTCCTTCTTTCTCTCATCCGCCTGGTGTGTGTATCATTCGATTCTTCAATTTGTCTTAATTACAGTCGTTAATTTGTCTTTCCTTTTTCGTTTCTACCGCGCGAGCTGGTATCGCTTAGTTCCTTTCCCTAATTCGTCTATCACCTAACCACCACGCCCACCTTGCGCAATGCAGCTATCAACATTCCTTTCCGTGTCGACCTTGGCTGGCCTTGCGACGGCCTCGCCATCATTCTTTCGAAGAAACCCGAACCCACCGCCTGCAGAAGCAGTTTGCGAGCCTGTTACCGAGACGGTGCATTTACCTGCCGAGGTGATCCACGAGACAGAGACAATTCATTTGCCCGCTGAGGTAGTCCACGAGACAGTTCATGTGACTGTTACAGAACATGCGGTGGTGACAGAGATCCAGCACGCTACAGTGACAGAGGTTCAGCATGTCGAGGTCCCTGTTGAGCATCTGGTTACTTCAATTGTCCACGTTGAAGTCGAGAAGCCCGTTACAGTCATCGAGACGTCGGTGGTGCACCAAGAGGTGGAGAAGCCAGTAACAGTCGTTGAAACAGTTCACCAGACCATCGAGCAGCCCGTGACGCTTGTTCACACTTCTGTTGTTGAGGTTGAGAAGGAGGTCAAGGTCACCGAGACTTCAGTCGTCCATCAGACCATCGAGCAGCCTGTCACAGTTGTCCATACCTCGGTGGTGGAGGTTGAGAAGAAAATCGAGAAGCCTGTTACTGTTGTCGAGACTGTTCATCAGACCATCGAGCAACCAGTGACGCTGGTTCATACCTCAGTCGTCGAGGTTGAGAAGCAAGTCATGGTTACCGAAACCTCAGTTGTTCACCAGACTGTTGAGCAGCCAGTGACCCTCGTCCATACCGCCGTTGTCGAAGTGGAGAAACCCGTCACAGTTGTTGAGACTTCACTTCATGAAGTTGAGAAACCTGTTACAGTCATCCACACTTCTGTTGTTGAGAAACCTGTCGAGAAGCCGGTCGAAGTACCTGTCACGATGGTACATACTCAAGTCGTCGAGGTTCCTGTTCAACAAATCCACACCGTCGTGCACACTCAGACCGTCGAGCATCCAGTTGAGGTTGTCCACACAGTTGAAGTGGAAAAACCTGTCGAGGTTGTGCATACCGTCGAGGTTGAGAAGCCTGTCCACGTCACTGTCATCCACACAGTTACCGAGGAGGCCCCTGCACATGTTGTCGCACCGGCCCCTACACATCACTCAGTTGTTGCACCGCCTGCGGAGCATCCAGTTGAAGCACCAGCTGAACACCCTGTGGTAATCATCACCGAGGTTCATGGCGCACCGCCCGCTCACGAGACTACTATTGCCGAAGTTCCAGCGGCTCCCGAGCATCATGTAGTTGAAGAACCCGCCGCTCCCGAGCACCCCGTCACCGAGGAGCCTCCAGCACCTGAACATCCTGTTGTCGAAGAACCAGCAGCACCAGAGCATCCCGTGGCTGAAGAACCCGCCGTGTCTCCACATGAGCCCGTCGTAATCGAACACCCCGCGGCTAAAGAAGAACACGCCGCCGAAATGCCAGCCGCCAAACACCCAACAGCGCCCGAACACACCGTCATGGAAGAACACAGCGGCGAGATGCCCATCGAAGAAGCCATGAAGCATTCTCCAGCAGGCAATGATATCCCAGTTCTTCTGCCGTCGGGAGGCGTTTCAGGAACAAATGCGACAGTGGCGCCAACATATCCTGGGCGCAGAGCGATCGTTCGGAGGTGGTAAGGATAAGTGTTTGCATGGATTGATGGAAAGGTTAGAATGTGCATGGGAAAGATAGACATTAGTACAGCCAAAATAATATGATCTGGACCTGGCTGGCCTGGGATAGTCTTAATTAGGATGAATAAACGGCAAACTGACATTACAATACGACCGCGTGACATTATGATATCTGTAAAAGGATAGACCTTTATAGACCATACGTCAAAACCTTTTCAACCTTGGGTATCCCTCAACTCCAGCAAATGAAATTTCGTCTAAACACTATCTGAACTATAGTTCTTTTCCTGACTCTGGGCAACAGTCTTAGCTTGACTAAGAATATCCTCCCAGATAGGTGGCCTGCACCTCTTCTCACTCCCAATAGCCTCGGCCTCTACACCGAACTCCAGAAGAGCCTTCTCGCTGCACCATTCGCCTGTAGCCATCAATCCAACGGGGACTTTGCCAACGATGTTTTCGTCAGCTTCTTCGCCCGCTCGTTCTTGGCCCTCTGGTATAACAAACCCGGCGGGCACAGACAAAGAAGGCGTTCCGCAAAAGTTGGCCAGCCAAACATACGTCATGCTCTCTATCGTTAGGTCCCCATTACTAAGACCATATTTAAGCTCACTTACACCACCTCTTATCGGTGCGCCGCCGCAGGCTGTTGTTGGTGTGATTATCATCATTCCGGGGTGCATTTGCCACAGGTGGGCAAGGTGCTGCATTAACAAGTTCCGAAGCTTTTGTGCCAAGACGTAGTCACCTGCGGGTGTTGTGCGGCCCATGGCAAGGAGGAGTTTGTTAGCGGCTGTTGTATTGGCCGATTCTGGGAGGAGAGAAGCCGCGTCTGCCAAGACTGTCATTGCGTGGGCGATTTGTCCTTCTTCCGTGAAGGGAATACTAATGGGGACGATCTCGTAGTTGTAATCTACACAGAGCCTGCTGATCATTCTCTTGGTGATAGCTTGCACGCCTGGTGCTGCGAGGTTGAACCATGGTTCATAGATGCCTAGTAACTTCGTCAAAGTCCGAGAAGGCTCCCTGTAAAGTCGGGGGAAGCGAGAGGTAGAATGAGGATCGGCGATGATGTCATAGACTGTTGCCAGAGAGTACATGTCTGCTGCTATAGGGCCCTGGACACAGCATGTTGGAGCAGGATTCGGCGTTGGGAATGAAGAAAGGCGTCCATGAGTAGGCTTCAGGCCAAAGACGGAGCAGTAAGAAGCAGGAATGCGAATACTGCCGCCTGCATCACCACCTAGGGCAATAGGGATCAACCCTGCGCCAACTGCATACCCGGCTCCAGAAGAGCTGCCACCAGCATAGTAACCTGGATTAAAAGGGTTGAGCGGTGTGCCATGATTAGGGTTGTTGCCTGTGGTATCTTGTCATCACGTCAGCATACGCCCGGATAAAGGCTGTTAGGAGTGCATATACATACCCATTCCAAATTCGTGCAGATTGAGTTTCCCCAAAACAACCACCCCGGCGTCCTGGAGTTTCGTCACGCACCAATTCGTGGTAGAGCCTGTGCTGGCCGCTTTACCAGCGTAGTTATTCTTCGAGCCCATGGTCATCTCATACCCATCCATATCGAAGTCATCTTTAATAGCAGCAGGCACACCATCCAACGGACCAAGAGGTCGCCCTGCGCGATATCGAATAGTCGATTCTTCCGCTGCTTTCAAAACGAGGTCGACCCTTGTGCTGATCCAGGCTGCCGAGTGTTTACCTTGGGGTTGGATATCCCGACGGATAAGCGGCAATAAGGCGTGGGCCACATCCGTGGGGGTAGCTTCTCCTGAGAGATACAGTCTTCGGTAATCGGCTACTGAATAATATGGTGCTTCTGCTAGTGGTTCGTCGATGACGGACTCTGGGGGGGTGACGTTCTGTTGGCTTTCAGAGTCCGCTTGTGTCGAGGTGCTTGGTAATGGAATTACTGCTGGGTCGTATCGCGCCTCATATACTTCCAATGACTCTCGAATTTTCCTCAGAGAACCGAAACCCGCATTTTGCCAAACAATTTCCCGAATAAACCGGATTAAGTTGATACTTGGCAGGTTAGTCAGGCCCAAGGAATAGTATGTGGTTACCTGAACCTACATAAATGCGACAAGAACTAATGAAGGACCGCTCAGTACTGGATTGTCGAGCTTCCTTGTTTTTATTATCGTCTCTGGTCTTCAATATGTTAATCACTGCGCCAGTTGATAGTGATGTTGTTACTGACCCTGGATGTGGCTTTGGGTAGTCAATGAATTGTGGCTCCTCTACCATTCTCGAACATGTCGTAAGGACGGTCATCTTTGTGGTAACTTTGTGCTGCTGACACGCCGGTAGCTCTTGTAAAGATGAACAATTAGGGTATGGGAAAGAGTCGTAAGAAAATGGTCATCAATCGTATCGTTAAAAAGAAATGAAATAATCCTGATCATGAGATGCGAGGGGTAGTTTGCTAGTTATAAACAATAGAGAAAGAAACGCCGCGAATGTAAGGACCCTAAGTATGGTCGCTCAGGAAAAGCCACGAGGTTTCAAAATAGAACGGCTAGCAAGGCTTGGGCGTCTCTCGCTAAACCAAACTCCAACGTCCAGCGTGCATCCGTCAATCCAGCACGTCGGATGCGGCGTTGTGATTTAGGTAGCCTTACCCAAGATATGGTCTTTTTGGGAATAGCAAACATGCATCAATCGCAGAGCCTCAGCCCGTCTGCGCTATGCCAGCGCATCATTGGTGACCAAAACTCATGTATAAGCTTAGCTGGTTCGGCCATGGTCTGATTTGACGCTGACTTATTCACTCTAGCGTCTTCGGGGCCGCCGAGAAATATCACTAAGTGAGCGAAGCGGGTTTAGTAGAAAGAAATAGGGAACTTCGGAGTGGTAAATTGGCTTCGCTCAGTTGGAAAGATTGAGACTAGAAATTCAGCTGCGCCATGGTATGCTTGAATATTGGTCCCGCAACGGGGTTTGCTTGAGGTGGAGTCTTGGTAACTCTAGAAATGGGTTAGTTAATCATTTGGACCCTAATAAAGTGATAAGGCATGCAGTGCAAATTGGACGTTGAATGGATCTTGTCATCTTCAAGTAAAAGCCAAGATCTGTAGTGTCAGCTAGCTACAGCGACTCGTCATATGTTGACATTCAAATTCACAACCCAATCGCCCAGACATTCATCTTCGGCTTAAGGAAGAGTCACCGTATTTCATGTTTTTTTTTCGGATACAAGTTCACAGTGAGTTTAGCGTTTAACGTCGCCCTACAATAGTGTCGCACTATCATCTTGGCAGGGTCAATAACCCGATGTATGTCTGTGGTCTGGACCCTTGGCTGCCTCACTGACGATTGCGATCATTGGAAAGATAACCTAACAGCAACAAAAATGCTGGAGCGAATCAGAAGTGTTACCAGCAAATGTCGGAGCTTAAGTGAATTGAAGCTTTCCTTGATCTGGATACTCGGGGACAAAATTAGGTCGGATGTGGCTTGCGTTGTGCAATCGATAGCTTCTTTCCGCACATTTGAGCTGGAGATATCTAGCCTGGATTGGAAGTAATGCTCCGAAATATTGAACAAGGCATTTTTTGTTTCCTTTCCCACAACTTTGAAATCCAACAGCTCAATTGACAACAGTCAGTAAGTAAACAGGTCAGTGCATGGTTGTTTGCATTTTTGGCTTGCCTTACTACCTTGTCCACAATGGAGCACTAAGAAGAATTCAGCCTAACAGATCGCAATCAGCATGTCTTTCATTTGTGCCTTTATTGTTTTTTAATCATCAGAGAACACCAATCTCAGTATATCGACTGAGTTCAAACTGTATCGAGAAAATGACCGTTTGCGACTCGCATTGGCTGAGGATGACTTCAAATTCACGTGATGCTGTATGACGTAGAGGTGATGATGATATATGACGATCAGGTAATATAAGACAGCTACAATTCATATTATACCATTATCATCTCGTACTTCATCAAACTCTTTCTAATAAAATTAATCTCGTTGAGACTTTAAGGTCTGCCTCGAATATGTCCGGAACAGCACCAAATGATCCCGCTCCTGGCGGTCACTCCAGAACCTTTGAGCAAACTCCATTAGACTCGAACCAACATGGACAAGCACAGTAAGTTCCTTCATCTGATTCCAGATCAGGTACCTAGCTCTCGATAAGGCAAATAACCATCTAACTCACTACAGGAACATTATCGATGAGACAAAGGAGACAAGTGGAAGAATCGTAGATGCCAACCTAGGAGAGAGCATCGACGCGGCGAAGAACAGAGGCGGAACATCTCATCGGGTCGATGATCTTCTCAATCAACCTGGTACAGGAAGTGAAAATACGGGGGCGCAGCGAAAGGCCTCTGCGGTGGATGAGAAGGGATTCAAGGTCGGAGAAGAAGCAGATTTGCATGACTTGGCACAAAGCAAGCAGCCATAAGATGAGTTTACTGTATAAGGCAAGTGGCACGATGTCGAGACTATTACATAGTTGGCGTCACAACTTTTATAGGAGTGTCAAAGCTTTGCACATTGTAGATGGTTTGAACGGAAGATGATACGACCTCCCATCGACGGTTATTATCAATTAAACCTCTTTAGCGTATAGGCTCTGCAAAGGCCTAAAACTGAATTATTTGAACGACAGCCGGCCTTGACAGAACAATTTACAAAAACACAAAATGATGGACTGAGCCTTGATAAGATAATATGCATCACATATACACAAAAAGCAACAAAAAAGAAAGCCTCGCTGACGCTCGCAATCGAATATAGGAACAGCCCGATGCGGGGGTCGAACCCGCAACCTTGAGATCGCGTACTCGTAAGAGTCTCACGCTCTACCGATTGAGCTAACCGGGCGTGGCTCTTATTGTTAGAAGGAGGATCCAACTCGAGATCTATGTTCTCCACCATCTACAGTACTGTCGTTGTCGCTTTCCATCTCGTCATAGGGTAGACACAGCCCTGAAGGAGACGTGTGCCTACGGCTCCCTTTAGCACGGAATTGAGGATGAGAACTTGGTGTGTGTCATTTACCCGAGTGCGAGTATGTACTGGAGTAATGACTTCCAACAGTCCTTCAGTCATCCAAGCCCTGGTTGAAATCTAACAAGACGCTGATGCCCACGTGGCTGTTTTACGTCTCAGCTTTGGTTGCTGAACTCAAGCTAACATTGATAAGTCAGCAATGACGCAAACACTCAATATGCGTTGTTTACTTTCACTTTAAACCTTCAATTCCATGGATTATTCTTCTAAGGGAAGACCAACATGGTCATCTTGACATCAATTCGCAAATCCCCAGCATATCTCTACGCCAAAACATACTGTCTGTGCGCATTGGTGTCCCTCGTCCAAGCAACGCCCGTCTCATCGCAATTCCGAACAGCCAATAAGACAACGCCAACGCGCTTTCGGAACGGTCGGGCTTTGACATCACGACTGAGTCCACACGGTATAAACTGTGTCGCTTCTAATAAGGCGGATGAGAAGACTTCCCTATCCGAAAAGGCGACGCGTATTGTTGAAAGATGGTATGCGAGGGCAGCGGATTTGGCTTCTGTGAAAACCTTGCTAAGACGAGATGAATCGAATTGCACAACATATCCGGAATTAAAATGGGAGGCCAAAGTTCGGCATGGTTCATCTTTACACTCTGAAGAACGAAAGTTTATCCAGTCTCGGAAACTGAGAATTTCATCCCAAGGTGAAAATTCCCTGCACCATTTTCTTGGTCTTCCACTACACGAGACAGTCGACCCGAGAGATGTCCCGCTCATCTCCCTAGGCGGATCAGGCGGCGGGTACAGAGTCATGTACGGTTTTGCAGGCTTCATATCCGCTGCCAAAAAGTCCGGTTTGTGGGATTGTATCACTTGGACTGCCGGTGTAAGCGGGAGTTGCTGGACAATAGCGGGCTACTACACGATTGCTCGTCACGATATTTCGCGACTAATTGATCATTACATGACTGTCGCGAGTGAACTCGCGCATCCGATGAGTATCTACTCTCTTGACAAGGTTGCGAGGAGTAAGAGGGGTGTGTACTTCTTGATCGGTCCTCTCCTGAGCAAAGCCCAGAAGAGTATTATCGGTTTAAGTGTTATGGACCTCTATTCTACTCTTACAGCGACGTACCAGCTCTTGTCGCGCGAACCGAAGGGACGATTAAGTAGAGCTACGTTCCAGTGGTCTAAAATCTGGCAGCGATCGGGCATTGACCAAGGTCTTGAGCCGATGCCAATTCTTGCTGCTGTAAGACGTGTTCCGAGATATTCTTACGAAGCGAAAACGTATTCAGCCAAGGCTACGGCTGTTGAGAATGAGACTACTGCCCAGGACTTGGACATAGTGCCCCACGGCCGTAAGGCGATATCACCAGCTCTGTCTAGGAGCCTACCTAGGAAGCTCTTCCAGTACTTCGAGATTTCACCTCTAGAAATTGGCAGTCCAGATCTTAACCGCTACGTCCCATCTTGGTCATGGGGACGCACGTTCGTTTCTGGGCACTCAGTCGATCGTCGACCAGAGCAATCCTTCTCACTTCTACTCGGACAATGTACTAGCGCACCGGCGGGGCCGTTGACAGAGTGTATAAAGGCTCTTTTGATGTCAATACCCAAGGACACGATAATGGCACGCTTAGTAGCCATGCTCAACAGGCTACTACAGTCGAAGCAATTTGAAGGTGTCTGGGGAAACCCAATTCGAGCGGGACATGATCCAAATCCTTTCTATGGACTCGAGAAACCCCTCATGGCAAGGGAACATACATCTGAGCATTCTACTCACCGACCACGAGCGAATGGCCGCGAGGTCTCCTGTCAAAAGGATCTTACATCTATTGCCGACGTTCCTTTAGCACATCTTCAACCATGGGAAGCGCAAGGTCGCACTAGACTCATGGACTGCGGAATGGCGAATAACCTCCCTAACCATGTGCTTGCGAGGCCGGAACGAGGCGTCGATGTTTTCATATCCTTCGACTCGTCATCTGATGTGCAGACTGGAGCAGCTGTACAGCGTTTGCATCACTTCGCTGCAGATTTTGACTTTGAACTCCAAGAGGAAACCGCCGCCTTTCATAAGCCAAGGAAGAACACTGACCTGGACTCTGACCTCGGCTCAGAAGTCGAATCTCGGTACCTGGACCAGTATGCTAGAGTATTTCGGGGTAGAAGACTGAACGGCCACACTGTTTATGTCATATACTGCCCGCTTCTGCCAAATGGCGTCAACCCAGATTTTAACCCTTCGGTAAGTCTCGCATGTCTTCTAGTCATAACATCGGCTGATTAGTACCAGAGGGCTTCCTTTTCAACCTCGACGAATCTCGTGTGGACACCTGATCAAGTCCAAAGCGTGCTTACAACCGCCGATGCGAACACGACGCATTATGCTCTAGATACCATAAAACGAGTAGTCAGAAAGGTGCACGAAGACAAAAAGGCGCATAGGCAGGCATTAGAAACTTTTACTTAGATTTATAGACTTTTCTCATAAGTTCCCCAGCTCACTTAAGCTGTAGCACCAGGTGTCTCACCAACAACCATCAGAAATTTCTGCGCCCTCGTCTTTCCATCTCTCAATCCCATAAGTCCCTCCGAAAGTGCCTGTAGACCATTCTTTCCGACAGTATAAGGATGAGCTGTCAGCCAACCCTCACGAAGTCCCCTGGAGAACGCAGCAGCCCACGTCAAGCCCAGCATCTTATCCTTCTCATCCTCCTTGTGCACTTGACCGACCATGGACCAGACGACTTCAACGCTGGGGTCTGCGCCTTCGACGTTGGTTTTCATGAGGATGTTGGTCATTCTTGGCTTGCGACCGTGTGCATCGGGAGGGCCGGCGATGGCCTTTGTGACGAGCTTGATAGTGGAGTCTTCAGAGACACTGTCAAAGGCCTTCCAGCAGCGGCCTTCGGGAGCACCGCTCTTCTTGAAAGCATCTTGGATAGCAGCGACAAGCTTCTCTTCGGTGTCGTGTGCGGTATAGTCAACCAGAGCATCTCCCTTACTCTCGTCAAGGAAAGGCTTGACGAATTCACTGCGCTTGCTTCCAACTGCAATAATAGGATGGACGTTAGCAGCAGCCGCGAGCTTGATAGCGTAAGCTCCAGTGGCAGTGCTAGCACCGTAAACGAGCAGAGGACGTTTCTCCTCGGTCTTGGCAAGTGGTGACCAAGGCTCGGGAATCTGAAGCTCTTGGAACAAGGCGCAGACAGAAGTATAAGCAGCGAGAGGGATAGTAGCGGCCTCCTGGTATGAGATGGAGTCGGGGATGTGGAAAGTCGTGTAGTAGTGCGCGATGGCATACTCTGCGAAAGCACCATAGGGTGTGGTCATCTCATGGAAAGCGGCCACTCGGTCACCCTTGTGGAAGCCGACGACGTTTTCGCCTACAGCTTCGACGGTGCCGGCGATGTCATCACCGCTGTTGCCCTCCTTGTCAAGAAGGGTGGGTAGTTTCCAGTCCTTGGGGTTTGTGCCTGAGATCGTGTCAGTGGAATGCCCATTATTTGGTTAGTTTCTGAGGATTGATGTACCTGCGACAACGACCTTGATGAGAAGTTGGCCTGGGCCAGGCTTGGGAACGGGAGAGTCGATGATCTCGACAGAGGTGTCCTTCTTGACAAGTGCTTCTTTCATGGTGTTTATCTTAATTCCAAGTTGGTTTGAATGTCTTAAGAAAATTTCAAGATCAGGTTAAAGATAACTTCAACACGATTGGGGAGTCTTTACATACCTTTCGGATATACAGTGCTCCAGTGCTTTTCCATAAACCCGTAGCTATATCGCACTGTATATGACCTCATGAGCAATGTGGAAAGAGTGGATGTCGGAGTTTTTGTAGAGCCCGGACCCGTCGTGCCATACATAGACTGGACTAAAATCGGCAGATTGGCGATCTCGTTATTGGGCACGTTGGGCAAGGTTTTGCTGATCGATTAACAGAAAAAGCTTGGCGTTCTAGATTCAGCCAAGCTTAGCACGCCACGTTACAGTACAATCTCTTTGTAGAATAAAATAGAACCTCGGTGGTTATCGTGATACCCATTTGTCAGTATCCATGCTACCATGCTGGATGTGTCCCTGCGTTCAATGCTGTGGATTGCGTGCGTGGGGCCTCGGCATTCTTCGTAGCTTCTATCCCCTTTCAGCATAGTTGCACGGCTTAGCACCGGGATCGCTCCCTTTTGTGGTTTGGAAGCCGTTACCTTATTTGTATAACATTTGCGGTAACCGCAAACTTGAGTATAACGTTATCTCACAGAATCGTAGTAATGTATGGGCGCGGCCTGGGACATGGTCATGAATGAGTTAGATATGAGAGTTGTAAATGGCGACTTGGTATCTCTTATTTAACTCTCTGCATCGTTTATATATCTTCTAGGTAAAGAGAGCTAGTGGATGAGTCGGCGTAGCATATCTGTCTATAAGTAATTATTTGAAACGGACGAGGCGTTCCTAGTTCAATAGGGTTCGTCACCAGTAACGTCATGTCCTTCTCAGCCTTGCTTGATCAGGTCCGCGGCCTGTAGATGTTAGTAATTCACCTCTTGTGCGATATGGTTAAGTAACGCTTACCTTCTCAGCCATAGCATATACAGTGGTCATGGTGTGTGACGCAGGCAGAAGAGGCATGATACTTGCGTCAATAATCCTCAGACCAGAAACGCCATGCACACGAAGCTTCTCATCAACTACACCACCCTCGTTACGGCTACCAATTTTGCAAGAACCAGCTGGGTGATACAGAGTCGAAGCGCTAGAACGAATGAATTGTTCGATAGCGATGTCGCTTGTGACATTGGAACCGGGGGCTAGCTCGACAGGGCTGAGAGCCTTAATCGAAGGAGCACTGGAGAGTTTTCGGGCGAACTTGACGCCTTCGACGAGCAGAGCGATATCGAGAGGGTTCCTCAAGAACTCGGGATTAGCTTCGGGGGAGTCGAAGATGTTGGAGGACTTGGCCTTGACAGATCCTCGAGAGTATGGGTGCTGAAGGCCAAGAACTGCGGTACCATCGCTCCAGATCACCTCGAGCATGGCAGAATTTGTGTCGAGTAACTTGTCGTTAAGAATCTTTTGCTGCTTCTTGTAGCCCGTGACAACCTCGGCAGGCGTACCAGCAGGTAGGAACTTGGTGGCGTCTTGGCTGGCGGCTGTCTTGTGGATATCGGAAGCAGAGCTTGTGTAGTTTGAAAGAGGCATGAAAAGCAGGAAGTCTCCAGTGGGAGATGTATAAGGTCCTTTCTTCTGATTGTCGTACTGAGCACGGGCTTCGGCAGCGAATGTTGCGTTGCTCGTCAGGTTACCGGTTTGCAGAGTTGCGTTGACTATCTGTGATTAGCATCTTACTGCACTTCCAATATATATATATTGAGTTTCACTTACTAGTTCCAGCAACGGCGAGTAGAACATGGTCGTGGAAGTTCTGGCCAACAGCGGGAAGGTCAACGACCACAGGAACATCAATGCTGGACAACAGAGCTGAATCGCCAATACCAGAGACCTGTAGAATCTGAGGAGTGTGGATCGAGCCAGCAGCAAGTATAACCTCCTTCTTCGCCTCGACTGTCTCTCGCTTACTGTCCTTGTTCTTCGCGAACTGCAAGGGCCTGTTAGTCATCTAAGAAGGGTCGTAATTGAAATGGTACTATACCTCAACTCCAGTAGTCTTGATGGACGTTCCATTCTGCTTGGTGAGTACACGCGTGACCTGGTGGCCCGGAAGCAGCTTGAGGTTCTTGCGGCTGGACACAGCACTGTAGTAGTCTTGGGCGGAGGAGCGCGCGACAGTCTTGGAGTTGATGTTATGGGGGCAGAAGTATCCGCCGATAGCATTACCGTTGGCTTGGTCGACGGGAATGTCGATATCGAGTTCCTCAGATGCTTGCACGATGTTCTCTGTGTAAGACTATCAGTACGGGATCATCAATGGAGGTAACCAGCTCTTGAAGAGAACCTACTTGTTGTGGGCCAGAAGAATGGCGAGTAAGTGGAGTGGATGAAGCCAGAAGACCCATGGGCCGCACGATCAGTGGTAATCCCATACTCCTTCATGATCTCGGCAGTGGGCGGAGTGAACTTCTCATTCTGTACAAAATGTCAGACTCGACACTCCCAAAAGTATCACTGTTCAACATACCTTCTTGAAATAAGGAAGAAGAGATTCCCACTGCCAATCCCGGTTGCCAAGCTCGGCCCAGCGGTTATAGTCTGACTTCGACCCTCGATCATAGACCATGCGGTTCAGCTTCGTTGATCCTCCGACTACCTTACCCAGCGGAGCTGAAATGTTGCGGCCGTTCAAAAATTCGCTTGCAGGGTATGTGAGGTTCCAATCGTACTTGGTCCCAATTGCTCCGCCAGCGAGGCCTGGAATAGTCATGAAATCTTCATTCTTATCACTATGTTTATGTCAGAATAAGAACAGGTCATTAGATTAGTACGCTCTTACAAATCACCGGCTTCGATAACTAGCACAGTCACGGCTAGTTGAGGACCGAGTCAGTTGTCGTATTCTACTGTTGATCAATCTGTAGGTCATACCAGGATCCTCTGTCAATCGGTTTGCAACAGTGAGGCCTGAAGCACCGGCGCCAACAATAACGTAGTCGTACTCTGCAGGTGACTTGGCATCGTCAGCCCTTGGGTAGGCAGTCGCAGTAACTACCTGCAGACTGCTGAAAAAGGCGAAGGTAAGAGCCTGGAAACTAGGCATGGTTTAAATGAATGATAGTTTGATAAAAACGAGTGTACAATTTTGCAGGACAGTGCAATGCCAGAGCGTTGCAGGCGCCATGCAGCTGCTCTTATACTCTCCATATCAGAATGTCAGTTTTCAATATTACTGTCTATCCCGGAATATCAAGTAGTGTAGCCAATAATTGGCAGACAGCGATCTTCGTTTCCCGGGCTCACTTGCCGACTCCGAGAGTTCGTGTCCCCTTTCCCAGTCGTTTCAGAAACAGGAACCGAATATGATGTGCCTCAGAATGGAGTGTTCGCCGTAAACCTTGTTTATAGAAAGTGTTTCTGTTACATCGGATCCCTGAAGCGTGGTGCTCTGATTGGCCCGTGGCCAGATTTCAGGACTTAAACTTCTGATCCTGGCTTCACCCTGACTGAAGAGGGCTTCTCAGCCGATTGTAGTAGCAGATAGTCAGCAATAGTAATCATCAAGGTATAGCCAGCGGGATGAATCGACGAGAAACCGGTTGATTGCCGAGCTTGCCGAGGTGACATGAATCGACGGAGCTGTAAAGTGAGAAGATTAATTAAGACCAAGATCGGGGACCTGCTGGCTATCAAATGAAGTGGCGCTTGCCAAAGTCGCAAGTCACAGTGGGATATTGGGTTAGCTGGATAATGTTCCGTAGGAGTCAGCTTTGTACGATCTAGCCTTGATTCGTGGTGTTCGAAAACAAAGTAAAAGAAGAAAAGACTGCTCAGTAAATGAAGTTGTTGCTTCCACATACCTTCCCTCTAGTGTTGAACAATACAAAGTCAGCACCTCTAGAGGATGCGTTTTGGGGCTTATGTTATGATAACATGGCTGGTTTATTGCAATGATGGGTTTAGCACCGAGGTCTCAAATATAGAATCTTAGATGCCGTATTCGCTGAGGCCCATGTTCTAACAAGTTGTCGATCTCCTGTTAACCGAGTCCATCAGTTTCCAATGAACTTTAAGTATAAAAGGCAATGATGCTCTATTAACTGAAGATTTATTAGCTTCTTCAGTACAAGTTCGCTGATCAGATTACGGAGGAACTGTGACACACTATCTCAATCAAACAGTAAAATAATTCTTCAGTCCATCAATCACGTTTTCAGCAACATCATCATTGCCAACACCAGCCTGCCATGTGAATCCAAATACGACAGAGTCCTCACTCTCAATTACACAAACCACCAAGGGAGCTCCAGGAGCAAATGCACACCGACTCAACAGCAATTTCCCTCGGCGCCAGAACGGACTGCCATCCCCTTTGAGGTTTTTGGGCTCTGGGGAATTGCCGAGGTTAGAGACTTCGAAGGACTCGCCCCGTGGCTTACCAACAGTACCAGCTAGAAATGCCTTTATATCTGGAATAAGCTTGAAGATGGCCACGTTGGCATATGGCTCCCCAGAGGGTAAAGCATTGGCAAAATACCGCCGGGTAGCTTGCTGGACCTTCTTGGCATGTTTCCAAATGCCACTACTGTCCCCCGAGTTCTGGTCCAAGTCCGAACGAAGCAGCTGTACCTTGAAGGCGTCGATAAAGTTACCCATCACGCCATCAACTTGTTTGGGAGGTAGATCCGACCGCAGACTGACTGGCAGGTTGCATGTCAAAGCCTCTGTTGTGGAAGGTAGGCTGTCATAAAGCATCTTGGCTACTAGAGCCGGAAGGGCTGCTGTGACTGTCGTTTTGTTCCTTTTACACTCTTGTGCAAAGGACTTTACAGCGTATGGTGGAATTGAAAGGGATCTGTATCGTGTCTTGCAAGGTATTGAGACGGGGCTACCTTTCCACTCGTTGAGACCGGCGGTATCAGGTGCAGGTGTGGTCTCTGGGAGTGGAAGAGGGTGCAGGTCTTCGAGCGGCAAGCATATGTGATCGTTCCCCGAGAAGATGACATTCTCGGCTTTCGGCTTCATCGTTCCCAAAGAGACATCACAGAGAGCCTTCTGAAAAGAATCTTGGAAAATCTGAGAGCTGGTCCCATCACACATAGAATGATGATAAATGAAAGAAGCCATGAATCCATCTTTCGAACTGTAGTCTCGAAGGATGATCACTCGCCAGACTGGTAACGTGCCATAGCCAGTCTTGAAACTTGTATTATGCCGGTCTTCAAGCAGTGAATCAAGTTCGCTGTCAGTTTGCGCATCGTCTGGCAGTGATCGGGTTCGCTGAATGAAAGACACAACTTGCTTGAGATCAATCGAGTGCAACCGACCCCAGAAAGGCTGTTCAGTGTCTGGGACTACTGGGACGGCAAAGAGGATAGGATGTTGACGTAGGACTTGAGATAGAGCATTGAACACTAGAGGCTCAAGGTCGAGCTTCGGCGAGGGCTGTGACGCCTTGTAGTGAGCTGAAATAGCACAGTTGGTGAAGAAGTCTATGTGATGCGCCGCTGCTGCAATTTCTTCAAGTTTGCCTGTAGAAAGACTTAGTAAATCGTTGAGTAACACACAACGTGACAAAAAATACCTAAAGGGCGAATCTTGGGTAGTTGGTGTTCAGCCATCTTTGACCTTGTGTTCTTCAGATTGTTTGATACTGATGTCTCAAGATTCAATTGCTTTGTGATCTTATATAATCTCCAGTGACGCATGGTCTCAATCTAGTTCAGATACAGACATAATAACGCCCAGCCTTAGGCTTTCAGCCGTGTCGAGTGATGCCCCATGTAATGCCAAATTTCCAATTCCCCCATGAGGCTCGTCTTACCACCACCCTTTTGCCTGACAGCAACCCATCATCACAGTGCCTCCGAAGTTCAACTCACGTCAGCAAAATTCGGGATCCGAATGTCGGACAAAATGCACCGCTTACATACATTCAGCTTTGTGCAACCACGCAAAGTGACATGTGGGGGCTTCGGTGGGCGTTGGTTACACAAAGTCAGCATAATGGCCTCAAATTTTCTCATGCAGCCATCGTGATGGCTTGAGTGACCTACCTATCTTGGAAACGGCGGCGCCCGTCAGCTATCAGGAAGGCTGTGAATTACAAGAACCGCGCCATTTGTCTTACAAAGAGCTCATTATTGCTCCTGGGGTTACACATATCATCATATGGCATGTGACAGGAAGATCTGACACCGTTGCTCAGCTGGGGGATAAACAAGCCAACATTGTCTTGGAAATCTCTACCCTTTGGCGAAATCCCTCCCAGTCTTGACAACCTCTCAGCCATGGACTACCCGCATCCCTACTCGCAAGCTGCAAAGCTTGACAAGAGGATTCAGATCCCCCGTCCCTGCTATGACTCTGCTCTGGCACCAATGCTCGACTCTGCTTCATTGCCTGAAGATTTTAGTCTTGACTTGTTGCGCGGTGTCGCGGCAGGCATTCAGGAATGTCCTCATGGCTCGCATACTTACAACGCTGAGAGCATCCTCCGGGACCAGCCTCACTTGACACATGCTGAACATTCTATTGTTGGGCCCGACAACAACAGTGTTATTCTGTCACTCTTCGTGCCAAAGGAACCATCAAAAGAACCTCGTCCAGCCTTATACCATATACATGGGGGAGGCATGGTCAGTGGTGACAGATTCACTGGTTTGACCCAAGTGATCGATCTTCTCGCTAGTATTGATTGCGTCGTGGTGTCCGTTGAGCATCGCCTTGCCCCCGAGACTCGTGCACCAGGACCAGCTGAGGACTGCTATGCCGGTCTCGTATGGGTTTCAGAAAACGCTGCGAGCTTGGGGATTGATCCTGCGGCCATCGTTGTGTTTGGCGTCTCCGGTGGTGGTGCTCTAGCAGCTGCAACGTGTCTTATGGCACGGGACAGAAAGTCTCCAGCCATACCCGTTAAAGCCCAGATGCTCTACTCGCCTCTATTGGACGATCGCTGCGAAAGTCTGGCAGATCAGCAATTTGAGTATGGCAATCCAGCTCCCACAACATGGCTTCGCGCAATTTGGGACCACATTCTTGGAGATGAGCGAGGATCTGAGAATGTTACTCCTTATCAAGCGCCTGCCCGAGAGACAGATCTTTCGAACCTCCCCCAGGCATACATCGATGCTGGAGAGTGCGAAGTATTCCGTGACGTCGCCGTGGCCTACGCTACAAACATGTGGCGGTGTGGATCTACGTGCGAACTGCACATCTGGCCCGGAGCTTTCCATGGGTTTGATATGATGGATGATCCAGAAATCCCCTTGATACACATCGCCAACAGAGTAAAGGCGAACTGGTTCAAGAGAGTCTTGACAACTGAGACCAAGCCAACTCCTGGTTCTGCTGCACATACATAGTAGAGTGCTTTATTTCTAGCTTATATGGACGAGGCTAGGCGGCTGTACTGGTAGTAATATCTCTTATAAAACATAACACGTGTTGTCTTTCCATGAGCTGTGAAGAAGATACAGTGTCGCAGTACTAAGTTAGTACAATGATAATTTGCATGTACCCACTTTCCGGTAGCAGTGGTTCGAGGCATATTGACGTTTAAAAACAACACTTTGTGATCAGATCTCTCCCAATGGGCCGTCAAGGCACCAGACTAACTTGGGGGTAATATAATGGGGATGTTGTCTTTAGGGTGACCAAGCAATCGAACTAAGAAAGTACAATAAAATGGCTCGCTGTTATCGTCCATTATGCCTCTATGCGCCAGGAATTTCCATCTTCCGATTCACAATTCTAACTTAGGGAGGAGCCCAATCACAACTTAGGCGACACGTCCCTTGGTCTGCTTGATGTCTCTGATGTTGATGTTCTTCCACATGATAGTTCCACCGAAGCCAATAACCCAGACTGCAGTACCCGCTATGAACAAAAGTTTGTGGGCATCTCCGTAAGCATGCTGGATAGCCAGTCTAGTAGGCGATCCAACTGGAAAAGAGAGTTGGGTAACAATATCCGCGGCAATGATTGGCAGATTTGGAAGATCCTCCGCTGGAAGGTACTCAGCTAGCTTTCTTGGGATGACATCTTGCCAGATGGCCGAAGAAACAGTCAAACCCACGGCCTGCCCAATGCTTGAGCACATTGAAACTAGAGCGATGGCCACAGCGAAGTACTGCTGTTCATTAACAGCGGCAAGAATGGCTATCTCTGCGGTTATCATGAGGGCGCCACTACCAAAAGCAATGATCAGCTGAGACATAACGATGTAGCCAATGCTCTGGTCGGGTTGACGAAAACATATCATGAGGCCTGTCCCGAGCGTAGCCAGAGGGATTGCGGCGTACATGGTAGTGCATTTGAAGTTTCCAGTACGGGACAGCAGCCAGCCGGTAATGATTCCAAATAGGACGCTTGCTACCGTGTAAGTGGAGATGATATAGCTGGCGTTGGTAACACTCAAGTTGTTGACAACCTGAAGGATGGATGTGAAGTACAGTGCCCAGCACCCATAACTGAAGAACATGGCGAAGGAGAGCAGACAAGCACCAGCAACAGTGCGGTCATGAAGGAATTTCCACGGGATGAATGAAACCTTGGCGAAGAACCGCTCCCATACACCAAAGACGATAAGCAGAAGGATGCCGAAGATGAAGAAACAGATGATCATGGCGGAGCCAAAGCCCTTGGCTTGCATAGTATAGAGATTGAAAGGCAAAAGTAAGAAGGCTACACCAGTAGAGAGACTGAGAAGGCCAATGACATCGAACTCTCGGGCATAGTACCTGATCGTGGCAAAAAAAGAGCTTTTAGTGTCTCTCTTCGGAACAAGACCTTCGTTCTTGGCTTTGAGATAGTGGAAATGGAAAAGGCCGAATAGTGGGACGCATACAGCGGGCACAAGAATTGACTCCATACCAAAAGCCCAACGCCAACCCGGACCTTCCAAAAACGACGTCGCAACTGGCCCTCCGACCCAAGCAGTTATTATGTTGGCAGAGGAACAAATAGACTGAATAAGACCTCGGTTTCGAAGAGAAGTGGTATCAGCGATAAAGACGCTAAGACTGTATCCGACGCCGTTGATTCCGACCGTATAGAACACTTGGGACGCAGCGTAAGCCTCGACGTTGTTGCAGGCAGCTGACATGATCAACCCAAGAGTCGCAAGTGTGGCACAGAAAAGGAAGCCTTGGGGGCGACCGAAGATATCCAGAGTCTTTGCAATACTCAGATTCGTAACGCCACCTATGACTGAACTCATAACGTTGGTCGTGGGCGTGAGGGAGTGCATCGCGAAGTCGGAGGTTACATATGGAAGTAAAGCACCGCTGATGGCACCAACAATTCCCTGCACGAAGTAGACAATCCAAATAAGAACGAAGGCGATCAGGAGGGAGGCCCTGGACCACGAAAGGGTGACGGCTTCGATGTCCTGAACACCTTGTTGGAAGTTGGCATCAACAGCATCAACAGCATCGACGCTGGCAGAGCGTGCGGTATCTCTATCAATACCATCGTGGGGGGTTTCGTGCACTCGTTGGAGCACCTTTGTGTGAGAATCGACAGCAGATAAAAAGGACATAGTGAGGGTAAAGAATTTAAAAGATGTATGGAGAGTAACAGAATCTTCCACGATAATGTGAAAGGTGGCTATTATAAGGAACAGCACTGAAACAAGATAATTACTTCAGAGAGGTACCCGGTCTAACCAGGAGAGATTACTTTTTGGCCACTACGATTCACTGCGCTCTTATTGACTGCCACTGCCTGCTTGGGTGGAAGGTGTAACATGGGCCGTGGTCTCACCTTGGCACTGCTATCAGGCTCTAATTGGAGCCAGCCACTTAACATCTTGCTCAAATTCTCTCATCACAAACGGTCAACAATGCTAACCCAAGCAAAGCAAGCACTCAATACCAGAGCCCTTCCACCTGAACTGGCTCTACCTTCTGCCAATTGCAAAATCGAGATTAGGATGTTTGTTCCCCAGGTGCCTCTGATACCTTGTCCGATGGCGATATCTGTCGCATGGTAGACCGAAAACTAACTTGCTCTACCCCATATGCCCACATGCTGCTCGCTTTCGAGCACGTTGTTAATGGAGGGCTTGTTTTAGGATCCTGCGGCTAGATTATTGATCAAGGCACCCATGGGGTGCGTATTCCGCCGTAGTAGCTAAAATTAGTACGGTCGAATCGCGCTTATTGATGCGTTTGTATCTACCTGTGAGCAGATTGTTGGTGACTGGAATTTTATTGACGGGGCGGTCGGTAGACGGGGATCTCGCTCAGGGTAATGTGGGAGAGTTTTCCGATAGACTTACCGTGCTGCTCGCGCTTCTCTTACAGCCACCATCATAGAAAGACATCCAGGACGTGCGACTGGGAGGGGTTATTTCCACATGAATCAAATAAGATTATAGTGAGTTATTGAGAATATTTGTGACAATCTTAGGGCGTTGTTGTGTATAGGCATAGACTTTATCTCCTTACTCCATTGACCTGTCATACACTTGCAGGTAAGCTGCCGTGGTACAGCTTAGCTGATAGTGAGCGTATGCCCTGAAAAAATACACTAGGTGGTGCAATTAATGGAGTGCGCAATCAACACTGAACACAGTGAAAGGTTCCAGATAATTTTCTCTTAATCTTTTATCAACTGTATAACACATCGCAAACATAGGAAAACTCAAATCCCTGCTAAATCACCCTCACAATTTCTATCATTACTCCCTCTTGTGATCCAAAAGCGTTGCATACTTGGTAAACTCCTCATCAGCCATAAGCATCTTCAACTCCTCAGGCAACGTCCCTAGGACCAACTCCACGCCACCATCCTTCCTCAGCGGAGAAATAACCAAAAATCTAAACCGTCTATGACCACGTTCAATCTGTGGACGCATCGCCTCCGGACTACCACCTGCAAAGAATGAATCACCAAACGAGATATCGCTCGTCTGAAAGAGCATCAGATTTGAAATCATGGCGTTCATGTGCTCAAGACCCATATTTGCTGTCGCCGGCTTACTGTAATCTGACATAGACCGCAGCAGAGTGAACGTGTCGTGCACCAGAGAAGGCG
Source organism: Fusarium aywerte (assembly GCA_013186375.1). Taxonomy (NCBI): domain Eukaryota; kingdom Fungi; phylum Ascomycota; class Sordariomycetes; order Hypocreales; family Nectriaceae; genus Fusarium; species Fusarium aywerte. Next base: position 274,701 of record JABCQV010000066.1, read on the forward strand.
TGATTCGCGTGGCTGATTCTCGAATCAGGCCCGCAACCTCCGCGATGCTTGTATCTGGTGAGCAGAGTGTCTCAATTGGCATGCTTGGTCGGCTCATAATGAGTACGCTGCCCATATAAGAAGATGGTAACAAGGACGAGAAATACGGCCGACCGTCAATTGGCATTTCCAAGATTGACATTTCTTCGGCCCCGAATGCTTGGTTGCGATGTTCTTTGGCCACCTTATAGCGAGACTTGATCGACGCTCGCCAAAAGAACGCTTGCACAATGTCAATAACCGTTGCAGAGTTTTTGCTTGCCTCCGGATTCGCCAAGGCTACTTGCTTAAGCTGATGGATGCTATCGCCAGAAAGAAGGAAGACGGTTGTATTCAGAGACCTTTCACTGGGAGCGGCTGGCCATGCAGGTTGGGCCGAGAATATGGGAGCTGGCGGAAGGGCGTTTTGCGACAGACCGTCCTGTTTAGCAAAGTTGCTCTGGAGCCTTGTTTCTGCAATCTTCTCAGGGAATGGCAAGTAGGCCCAGGTACCAGGGTCTATCTCTTGAGCAGGTTTTGCATAACCCGCCTGCTCCCAAATGATCTCTGGGAGGTCGTGATTGAAGCTCTCGGGGTCAAACCAATCGCAAATCGCCGCCTGGTCCCCTTCAAGATATCTGCAGCATTCAGCCCAGACTCTAAGAGCCACCATTGCACCGACACCATCGAGACAAGTATGAATGAGGTTAGTAGCCAGGATACAGCCACCTTCCACGAAATTGGCTTGAGCAACCAAAATATCAGCAGGCATGGGTGGGAAGGGAGGACAGTTAAGAACAAGCTCATCGCTGAACAGAGAAGGTGAGAATCCTGCTTCGCGCATCTTCTGAAATGACGGGAGAACTTGGGACAAGTCCTTGTAGGCCAGCTGTCTAGGTTTCGAAGATGCGGGTAGAGGCTGAGGCGGGATCGTGACACGATATTCACCCTTTTTGTACCCGAACTCGTGCTCAGAAGCAAGCATCATCTTTCCATCAAGCTCTGGAATCACCTCGAAAGCTTTGGCAAGACCATTTTGCAGTTTGGCAAAAGCTTCCTCGAAGCTGACTCCTGGACGAAGGGCAAAGTAGAAATTGAGACCCAGGTAGTGATTGGGGTTCACGGCATCGAAGGCACTCATCTTGGAACCAAGGCGGCGCTTGCGCTCAGCAATGGATCTTTTCAGACCGTTCGAATCAGCACTTGAGAGAGTGTTTGCCTCGTTGGCTAATGCTTCTCCATTGGTAGCACGAAGCGTAGCAGCCTTTTTTGCTTTTTCTTCTTCTAGGATCCTTGCGAGCTGCAACGAAAACTCGTCTAGATTTGGATAAGCATACAGGTGTCTCGGAGCGAGCTGCTCCTCCAGCCCCGTAACAGCGCGAATGATCTTTATCATTCGAACGACCTTGAGCGAATCCAGCCCCAAATCGAAAACATCCTCGTCGGGAGAGAAGTCTTCAACATCAGGTACCACTGATCGCAGAATATGGACAACAGAGTCCAAAAGAGTTTCCTTTGAGGTAGTGTCAATCGAGAATTGGTCAAAGTCTTCATCTTCGATCTCCTCAGTTCTTGAGCTGTAGAAGCGATCGATGAAGTCCGCATAGAGTTCCAATGTTGCACGACGCTTAATAGTACTCTTATCAGTTCGAATAAAAGGCTTGTCGGCCACCGCGAAGGCAATGTACTCCCTCTGGATTCGGGTCTTCTGGAACGTAGAGTTATTGGCTCTCTCAACCATCGCCCAAATGCTGTCAAACAGCTCATTATTTCTCTCGGACGGATCTCTCAGCTCGATGAGGAGACCCGCTTGGGCCTTCCCAGATCCAATCAGAAGACAACCGTCGATTGCCGGATGTGTCGTGATCAATGCTTCCGTGTCCAAAGGCGAGATCTTATAACCATTGGAAAGAACGACCACATCATCACTTCTCCCAGTAAAGGCCCAGAGATTGGGGTTTGTAGGATGACGGACGTACAGGTCCTTGAGATTGACGGAGTCAAGGTTTGGAAACGTGTGAAAGATACCTTGGAACAACTCCCAGTGCTCGTTGCGGTGAACCCAATGCTCATAGATACCTGGTTGGACTTCTTTGAACTCGAAACCCGAGTAAGGATGGAAGGCAAACCAATGCCAGTCTTCCCTTGGCACCCAAAGGTTACCAATAAAAAGACCTTCTGTTGTGCCAGTCAAGTTGAGGACTCTGACTACCTTGTTGACATTGGAGACAATGAGAGGGCTGACGGGGCCTGAGAGAAGGGTTATTCACTTTGTCCGTACATCATGAATCATAATACTCACCACCCGAGGCGCAGATAAACTTGGAAGGTTTGAACTTTGCTAAGACGTCTGGATGTTCTCCCAACTCGTCAGCAAGTGAAGGAACCATGCTCCAAATGTCGATCTTGGCATGGTCTGCGAGGGACTCCAAAAGCCCAAGATTAGGCAGCACACCTGCAGGTCCGAGGATACAGTTCAGCTTACACAATGCCGGTATGATGATATTCATCAGCACACCAGCGCCCTAGTATGAGCAAATTTAGTCTTGAGGCGTACTCGAGAGATATATCGGGCGAACTTACATGGCTCATAGGGAAGGATGAGTATATCCTATCTCCAGGATTCCAGTTGTCTAGCCATGGAGCTAGTCCGCCATCACCTTCAGTAGGTGGAAGCAGACGCACGGCATCCATAGTACCAATCAAGGCATGAGTCCAAAGGATCGGCTTTGGGACACCGGTAGTTCCTGATGTGTGCAAAATGCAAAAGGGCTCATTCTTGGATTTTTCGAAGGATTTATCATAAGGAAATGGGTCTGTCGACTCAGTATCCAAAAGCTCGTTTATGCTGGGAAGCTCAAGGATCTTCATGTACTTCTCTTGCAGGATCCCTTCCAGAAGAGGAAACATCGGCTGCTCTTGTGGCTTGACCCAGATACCGCAGTCTGAAGCGTTGAGAACAGCCAGAGCCCCGGTAACGTTGTTCTTTGGTGACAGGAACAGAGCCTAGAAGGCGTTAGAATCAGTTTTGGTGATTATCTGTGGGTTGCTATATTTACCGTGCACCCAGCCTTGACGGCACCATAGGTCAAAAGGACATGGCGAATATCATCTGTGGAAGTTTAACATAACCCCATATGCCTTGCGATTTGTACTTACGAGGTCCGATGTATCCCAAAGACTGGATCTTCGACAATGTTTTCACATCTCCATTGGAAGGGCTATTTTCTGGATGCAATTGCTTGCGAAGCCACCATGCTGTCTTATCAACTGCTTTGGTGAACTCACGTGCAGTGATGTCTCGAAAGCTTGGCTGATCATTGTGGAAAGAGGCGATAGAATAGATGACACGGTCGGGATCTGCCAAGGCAAGGCCATCGAGGATCTGAGGGATTAGTCTCCTCCCATACTCTGGCTTGCTATCAACTGTCATCATGAAGTAGATAAACGAACAAATCTTTATGGCAAGACAATATGAAAAGTTCGGTCTCAATATGAGCGTACATACGTCCAAGATCTACATCCCATATACTACGGAAACTTTGCGCACGTTTTATATAGTACCTCCTACTAAACATACTGTCGACTCAACTGACCCCTTGTAAACTGCCTCACTAACTATTCACTCCTTACTAGCTGGGTATTGCTTACTAACTAGACTACATTCGAAAGCAGGCTGTCAGCCGCTGTCCGCCTTCGTAGTAATGGGCTGGGGCTCAGACCCCAAATCAAATGAAAAGCTTTGATGCAAAAAGATGTCATCCATGTGAATTCCATTTGGTTTCGGACGTATTTCACACCGCAATACTTTGTACTACCATAAGCACAGATCTTATTGCATCTTTCACCGGGATGCATCCGTTTCTGACAGCTGCACATATGCTGACAGGACAGGTTCTGTGTGTTGAGCCGGCTTGCAAGTCCTGATGCTAGGGTTAGGTAGGATTCGGCGAAATGCTGATCACTCCATCAAGAGCCTTGTACGACCTCAGATTATGCAGGTGATCCGAAGGATTTGTGTGTACCGGGCGGGCGCTGCGGCCGATAGACAGGGGGGGCTAAGCTACAGTGCCGGATGAGACATCAGCCTTACTGTATCACCAAGTGCAGAATTTTCATGCTTTCCGAAGCCTTAAAAACAACGAATTGCGTAACCATACAACATAAAGGTGTGTAATCATCTGATAGGTTTTGTGATTCGCAATTTGTAACTAACCACAACGGCATTTTCATCACACCCACTACAGTGAAAAGGGCTTCTTGTGGCGAAGCCTGCAGAACTAGGACGGGGAGCTGAAGACAACTTGAGCACTGAGCTTAGGGTTCGCGAATGACATCGCTGGGGGCTGTCCTAAACTCTTAGAATATCACTAATCGATGTATTGTATAATTTATCTTCTTATCAGCCGGGCGTTTTTGTTCCCCTTGTGCATGGGTTCAGTCTGGACTACTCCACTATTCGACATGGCTATATCGACTAATCCCAACATACTTCACAAGGAAACTGCCTCAATCTCTCTCACCTAGTACCTTCTTGATTCGGATATCGGTCGTATCACATAATCAGCTTATATTCCATCCTTGAGGATGAAAAAAACCCTGATATGTACGACATGGTTGCTCAGCATGGCTGAGTTTAGCACTTTACACATGTATACGGTGAGCAAGTTACGCAACCTTCATGGTCCTATCTCTAAGCATAATGTAACAGTGAGAATTCAGGCCCGATGTAATAATCGGCTTCCGGATCAACCTCTCTTGTGTCATCCAGAGTTTCTGACCCTCGCCTGTACACCCACTACTTGGTATTTTCAGCAGCTGCCTGATCTGTGAGCTCCTACAGGTTGTTCGACTCTGTTTCAGTCACTTCAGGCTGTGTCATCGGTGACTGCTTCATCTTTCCTTAGCTAAGATTATTTCATCATCTGAGACCTGAACACCTTCAACAGAACTTCGCCCCGAGTTGTGACGGAGTTAGAGACCAAGCGCATCGTTTTACAAACCAGGCTGAGTATTTGGCATTGCCCGGATAGCCAAGACCCGAGTTGACTATTTTAAACGATCCGCAACGAGTTCTGATATAAACCTCGGGAATCTCCAGACTCCACTGAAATCAACGACAAAGCCGTTCATCTTCTCCAGCATTTCAACACCTGTACATGCTGTGTCACCTGTTGTGATTACACCTTTAACTCTGTCGTCTCAGTCTCTTGCATATCCTGCCGCTTTACTCAATTTCCCTGCACCTACCAAAAAGAAATGGCTGTAACTTCGAAGTCGATCACGGATGATTCCGTAGTCGAGCACTCTGACTCGACCGCCACTGAAACTCCGGCTGCCGATGGCTTTGTCCCCGAACAAACTGAGGCAGACTCATACGTCTCCGGTATCTCCTCTAAAATCCTGGATATCATCTTCGACTATGCTTTGAACAAGTTTAATGACAGCAAGGAGAGGCTTGAGGCTGGACGCCCCAAGTTCTTGTCTGTCATAAACAAGTTCATCGCTACTGGGACTCGGGTTGACATGTGTCTCCCTGCCTTTCCTTTCAAATCAGCGAACAAAGCCTATAAAGTGTTTGGTATCTTACCTGACAAGGCTGAAGAACTTTCACTTGAACGTTTGAACACCATGTGTGCCCGAATTGGTGAGATCTACCCACCTGGGGCACAATGTATCATCATCTCCGATGGTATCGTCTATAATGGTATGTGATGTATAGTTCTGGTTTAACTTTTGTAAGAATATTCTAACCTTCCCAAGATCTCTTGAGTATCTCAGACCGCGATACGTGGGCATATGGACAGGCACTTCGAAAGCTCGCCACATCAAAGAACTTCGAGCACATCGGCTTTTCCAGGATCAAGGACTTGATTGACTTCCCCATGCCGCCTGACATGAAAGAAATTGCCTACGTGGCAAATGCAACCAATTTCCGTCGAGCCTTCCTTAACCGCTTCGGGAAGGACGACATCGACATTGACCAAGAGATCAAAGACAACCCCGACACCATGATGACATACCTTGGATACCGTCGGTTCCTGGAGTCTGATCTTAAACACATCTTTCCGGTTGGGAATGGTCGAACGGCCAATGACTACCGGAGAGATGTTAGGTACCTTGCTAAGCAGATGCTCATTCGCGGATATGTAGGTCCTGACATTTTCCCATAAATATTAATTCCAGTGGCTAACTTTAGATTCTGTAGGCCTTCGCTGGTGCTGTCAAGAATGGCTTCCCGAACCATCTTAGACTCTCCATTCACCATTCTACCGGCGAACACAAGATCTCCATGAGTCTTCTCGACACCAAGACAGGCTTCACTACTCCTTGGCACTGCTGTGTTGCTCGCATGGCAAATGGTGAATGGAGGAGTGCGCCCATGGGCGAATACCTGAAAGACCCCAACATGAAAATCGTTCACGAGAATGGCCGTCCTAGCTATTTCCAAGAGACGGTCAGCAAGACCGACATCGAGAGTGTGTCAGCTGCACAGCCAGTTCAAATGCCTGAGCTTGATGTTCATAATATTCCAGAGCACGCCAAGTCTACATTCCTGTCGCCTTTCACTGGAGAGGAGGAAGAGAGACTCACGGTTCTTGCCAAGTCTATCTCATCCGAACTCAAGCAACAAGACAGCCAGTCCGTCAACCCATTTTCTGGTTCTCTTAACCCTGCTCTTGACCCGCACTCGAACGAATTTAGCATTGCAGCTTGGCTTCAAGCTGTTATGAGCATCACTTCTCGTGACCCCGAGAAATACCCTCAAGGTGTTGCTGGTGTGGCTTTCAAGGACTTGTCTGCCCACGGTGTTAGCGAGGCTACGGACTACCAAAAGACGTTTGGCAACTATCCCCTGGAAATAGTCAAGTTTGCCAAGAAACTCATGAGCCAAGGTGATTCCGCAAAAGCCCAGATCTTGAGGGACTTTGATGGCTTGGTCAGGAGTGGAGAGATGCTTCTGGTCCTTGGGCGACCGGGAAGGTAAAAGACTAATGAGACTAACTAATGGGTCACAAGAATGCTGATTGTTGCCTAGTGGCTGCTCAACATTCCTAAAGACCATTTCGGGAGAGACTAGTGGTTTTAAGTTTGGGGAAGAATCGTATCTGAACTACCAAGGAATTCCGAAGGAGACGATGCACCAGGACTTTAGAGGAGAATGCATCTATCAAGCAGAAACCGACGCGCACTTTCCTCAGTTGACCGTAGGACAGACGCTTGATTTTGCTGGTAGGGCAAGGGTATGATGAAGAAATTGGCTTTGCCTAGATTGACTCACTGATGGTTCAAAAGGCTCCTCGTACACTTATAGATGATGTTACTCGAAAGGTATCCAAACCCAGTACTGTTTTATAGAAAAGCTCCTTGTAAAAGAAGCTGACAACGTTGGCTTTATTAGACATACGTGACACATCTACGTGATGTTGTAATGGCGGCTTTTGGCTTGAGCCATACCGTGAACACGATTGCAAGTAAAACCGCCTGCCCTTTACGCGCCAGATCTGACTGAGGTTGTGTCTTAGGTCGGCAATGATTTCATCCGTGGAGTATCCGGGGGTGAGCGTAAGCGTGTTAGTATTGCTGAAGTGTAGGATATTCTGCGATACTATGAGCGCTTAAGATACTTACTCGTCGTAGTGCCATTGGTGGTAGTGCCCTGCAATGCTGGGACAACAGTACACGAGGTCTTGATAGCGCGACTGCTCTCGAATTTGTACGAACACTACGAACCTCGACCAAGCTCACTGGAGCGACCGCACTGGTTAGTGTATACCAAGCATCACAATCTATCTACGACGTAGGTTCGTTCCTCTTATGTTCGCTGTATATAATACTGACCTATGTAGGTGTTCGATAAGGTCGTGCTACTCTATGAGGGTCGCCAGATCTACTTTGGCAATATTCACGAAGCGAAAGAGTTCTTCGTCGACCTTGGCTTCGAATGTCCGCCGCGACAGGTAACATCTGACTTTCTTACTTCTCTGACCAACCCGTTGGAGCGAAGGGTTCGTCCCGGCTTCGAAGGTAAGACGCCTTCTACAGCAGATGAGTTCGCAGCAGTTTGGAGACAGAGCAAAGATCGAACTCAGCTACTACAAGAGATCGATGAGTTCAACAAGCAGTACCCTGTTGGGGGTCCGTCGCTAGATGCCTTTCGGCATTTCCGGAAGGCAGTCAAGGCAACATCACAGTAAGCTCGCATTCTTTCCTAACTTGTCCGTCTCCTGGAGGTTTTTGCCTAAGGTCTCAACATAGTGACATGTGATTGAGACTAGAGGCAACTTGTTAATAAAGTTCATTCAGGCGCACCAAGTCTCCCTATGTCCTCTCTGTCTCGCAACAAATTGGACTCTGCGTCCGACGGGCCTTTCAGTCCTTGCGATCTAATGCAAGCTTGGTCATTATTGGATCACTGTTTAACGCGGTGATGGCTCTTGTAGTTGGCAGCATCTTCTACAATCTACCCAATACTACCGACGCACTGTACAGTCGTGGCGCATTGCTTTTCTTCGGAATCCTTTTGGCAGCATTCGCCAGCGCACTTGAGGTTTGTCTTTCCACTAATTGTGATAAGTAAAGCTTACACAAGGTAGATCATGACCCTATATGCGCAGCGACCCATTGTTGAGAAGCATAAGAAGTATGCCTTCTATCATCCATTTGCCGAAGCGGTCGGTACGTTTATAATGTAAAGCCTGTTTTCTCTCCTATCTTACTAACTATATTAAGCTTCGATGATTTGTGACCTTCCCAACAAAATCCTCACATCGATCACTTTTAATTTAGTTCTTTATTTCATGACCAATCTGCGACGCACACCAGGTCACTTCTTTGTTTTTTTACTCTTTACCTTTACCTGCACGTTGACTATGTCCATGTATTTTCGATGCATTGGAGCTTTATCCCGTTCATTACCTGAAGTGAAAACCTCCTACCAACGCGTTTGAGTGATAGTAAGGCTGACAAGCACAGGCTCTGGCTCCCGCTTCCCTGTTCTGCCTCGCGTTGGCCATCTATACAGGCTTCTCAATTCCTATCAAGGATATGGTCCCTTGGTTCCGATGGCTTAACTATCTCAATGTAAGCACACGGTCGCAATATCCAGCATAGTCCATAGGACAATCTGACAGGTCGTAGCCCGTGGCATATGCGTTTGAATCCCTAATGATCAACGAGGTACGTGTTGCGTTCTCATAAGCTGTTCCAAGCTTTATGCCTTTACTCTTCCCCCGTCGTTTTACTGCCTGTGATCCTTTTCTGTATCCTGTTCGCAATTCAAGCTTGATGACTGTTTCCGAGCTTACTCGAACAAACAGTTCCATGAACGCACCATCGAATGCTCCAGGTTCGTTCCGCAAGGCCGAGGCTACGAAGGTATCTCTCCCGAAGAGCGTATCTGCGCAACAACTGGTGCTGCTGCAGGTGCAAGCTTTGTCGACGGCGATATATACCTCGTCGTGAACTATGGATACCATCATAGTCATCTGTGGAGGTAGGATTTCCCCGGAACATATAAGGGAAATTGCCCTAACCCCTATCACCAGGAACTTTGTCATCATGATTGCTCTTATGCTCTTTGGCTGCACAGTCTATCTGGTAGCCACGGAGTACATCTCGGCCAAGAAGTCAAAAGGTGAAGTCCTGATCTTTCGACGCAGTCATATGCCGTACTTGCAGTTGAAAATGGATGATGAAACAGGTTACATTGGTAAGAATACTGTCGGCATTTTGGCCAACGAGAAGACCGCTCTCGGTCCCACGGCTGGTCTAGAGAAGCATAAGGTTGTCTTTCAATGGAGTGACGTAACTTACGACATCAAAGTCAAGAAAGAAACTCGAAGGCTTCTATATCAGGTGGATGGCTGGGTTCAACCCGGAACTTTGACTGCTCTAATGGTATGTCTCGCACAGTAATGGACCAATTTGACGTCGCTAACCAAGTAACTAGGGTATGACAGGTGCTGGTAAGACCACGTTGCTCGATGTCTTAGCCAATCGCACCAGTGTTGGCATTGTTGGCGGCGAGTTTCTAGTCAACGGTCGGCCTCGAGACACGGGATTCCAACGCAAGACTGGATACGTCCAGCAACAGGACCTTCACCTGTCGACCACGACAGTCCGTGAGGCCTTGAGATTCAGTGCTCTTCTTCGGCAGCCGCGAGCTACTCCGAGTAAGGACAAGCTCGACTATGTCGAGCAGGTTATCGACACTCTTGAGATGCGGTCATATGCTGATGCCATTGTTGGCGTACCTGGCGAAGGTAAGTGAAATTATGTTTCCCAAGAACGGATTTGAGCGCTAACCATAAGCAAATAGGTCTCAATATTGAGCAGAGAAAGCGCTTAACTATTGGCGTTGAGCTTGCTGCGAAGCCGGCTTTGCTGCTGTTTCTTGACGAACCTACTTCGGGTTAGTACTTATGAAATCTCCTGGATGTACATGCAGTAATAGATATTATCTTCACAGGCCTTGACAGTCAGACAGCGTGGTCCATATGCCAACTCCTCCGCAGACTTGCGGACAATGGCCAAGCCATCCTATGCACAATCCATCAACCCTCCGCCCATCTGTTCCAGACATTTGATCGCCTTCTCTTCCTCGCTATGGGAGGCAAGACAATGTACTTTGGTGACATTGGCCCTTCTTCGAAAATCATGACAAGCTACTTCGAGCGTAATGGGGCGCGTCCCTGCGGGGCTCATGAGAATCCAGCAGAGTGGATGCTTGAGATCACTGGCGCTCTCAGTGAACAAGATTGGCCCGCTATCTGGGATAATTCCCCAGAACGTCAAACAATCAAGACTGAGCTCGCGCTGAAGAAGGCAGAGCTTTCTCGGCTCCCAGTTCCTATCACAGGTCTGGGTGACGTTGATTCATTGCGCCCATTTGCGGCACCCTTCGCGACACAACTTCATGTTGTTTTGAAGCGAGTCTTTCAACAATATTGGCGTACTCCTTCCTATCTCTACTCTAAGGTAGCGCTGTGTCTGTTAAGTGCAAGTTGGCTCAACACAATATCTCCCAACAGCAGATTGCTAACCTCGAATCAGGCACTTTTCATCGGGTTCTCTTTCTGGCAGCTACCCAATTCGCTCCACGGACTACAGAATCAGATGTATGCAATCTTTATGCTGTTGGTCATTTTCGCGAACGTCTGCTCGCAAATCATGCCACACTACGATGCTCAGCGGGCACTTTATCAATCTCGGGAAAGTCCTTCCAAGACATACTCGTGGCAAGTATTCGTGCTTTCCAATTTACTTGTCGAGATCCCTTGGAATTCCCTTTCTGCACTCCTCATCTTTGTATCCTGGTACTACCCTATTGGCCTTCGCCATAATGCGTTGGAAGCAGATGAAGGTCCTGAGCGAGAGGCTCTCATGTTTCTGTTCATCCTCGCGTTCATGAACTTCGCTGGGACATTTACCAATATGGTCATGTCTGCTGTGGGCTCAGCAGAGGCTGCTGGAAACTTGACTAACCTATTGCATTCTCTATCCCTTATCTTTTGCGGGTATGTTCATTGCCTCTACCCCCCTAAACACCTACTGACACTTTCTCAGAGTGCTCGTATCCCCCGAAGCCATGCCAGGCTTTTGGATCTTCATGTACAGAGTATCGCCCTTCACATACTTCTTCTCTGGTGTTCTCTCTGTTGGTCTGGGCAACTCGCATATCTCGTGCTCGACTGAAGAGTACTTGCACTTCTCTCCACCCCCATCCATGAATTGCTCGAGCTATCTTGGTCCATACATAGAGGCCTTCGATGGTTACCTTACGCCAGATAGTACGGGGTCAACGACTGAATGTGTCTTTTGCAGTGGTCATGACACCAATATCTTTTTGGAAACGGTTAGCGCGGATTATGATGACCGTTGGAGAAACTTTGGAATTTTTTGGGTATATATAATATTCAACATAGCGGTGGCGCCGCTGTTATTCTGGCTTACCAAGGTACCAAAGATAAATATGGGCACAGGGAAGAAAGACGAAGGCAAAAGGGTCACGGAGACTAAGAGTGAAAATGGTAGCGCAGAATGAGATAGCGTAAGGGCAGTTTGTACCGAGTGCTCAAAGTTTTGACATAAAGAGCATAAAAGGCGAAAATGAATGGGCCACTCTTCAGCATCTTAGATTAAATTTTGGATTTTCTACCCCTTATATCCTAAAGCGCATAGCTTAAGCTTGGTGATACTCTCGGTACTTTTGGCTTTTGTAACGTTCATATGCTGACAAATCGCACGAAATAAACATTTACATCGCTGCCCCTCATCAGCTATGAGTCAAGCTCCTCTCTCAAATAATTTCTCCATTCTTTCATATCAATCGAATAGAATGTCACCCACCACGAAATATGCGGTCGCATTGTTTCCGGGCTTTCAAGCCCTTGACGTCTTTGGGCCAGTGGACGTCCTAAACTACACGTCCAAGCGACAACATATGGAACTCTCGCTTCTTCACACCTCGCTTGATCCCGTCTCCACTTGGGTAGAAGGCATGCCTACTTGTATTGGGCAAAGCGTTACCCCAACCCATACGTACGAGACAGCACCTGACGATATCGAAGTTCTGCTTGTGCCTGGAGGCTTTGGTGCAAGGAACCCAGATAATGTCGAAAGGGTTCGGGAATTCGTTAAGGAACGGTATCCTAAGCTGCAGTACCTCTTGACTGTCTGTACAGGGAGTGCAATTATTGCTCAGGCGGGAATTCTGGATGGTAAGAAAGCCACGAGTAACAAGAGATCCTTCGACTGGGTAGGTGTTTCGTGCCACTTCCAAGTTCTTTACTAATCTATGCCAGGTCGTGACTCAGAGCCCCAACGTCAGATGGGCGCGAAAGGCTAGATGGGTGGTCGATGGCAATATCTGGACATCTTCTGGCATCTCAGCTGGCATTGACATGATGTATGCATTTATCGCTGATCAATATGGACAAGAGATTGCGGACGACACAGCTAAAGGGTCTGAATACGTGCGCAATACTGATCCCGAACTAGATCCATTTGCTGTCTAACTCGAGATCTATTGATATGCTACCTAGTCCCCAATTCTATCAAACGTTTACAATAGGCAGAATAATTCGGCTTGGGTAGTCACCGCCGTAGTGAATCTTATGCTGCCCCTTATTCTTCTCGCTGTCCGGCCTTGGTTTGGAGAACGCAGCAACCTCGTTGAACCCAGGATATTGTCCCAGAATATCTAGCTGAAGGCTTTCACCCTCCTCGTAATCCACACCCATGCACCAAATGCCAATCTCAAGCTTAACCACTTCGCCCTTGGGGACTTTCTGCACCTCGTTGTGAGGGTGGAAGGGAAACTGAGGGTGGATGGATCGCTTAGTGTCGATCTTCCGTTGAGAAGCTCGCAAGATACCCATAGCACCGTTATGTAATGTAAGACTCTGGCGTTCCTTCTCTGCCATTTCTGAGATAGCTTTCACAGGAGTCTTTTCAATGGGGAATTGCAAATGGCTTAACTCTTTGCCAGACTTGTCCAGCTTGCGTACTTGGCAGAAAACTACCATGTCGTCCAGATCGTCACAGCTCATGTAGAGTTCTGCCTTAGGCATACCAATGATTCGCGTGTGCTTGTCGAATGTGTATCGGAATTTGGAAATGGACCAGCGATCTTCCGAGTTGTACGTTGAAACTCCAGATGATGGTGCAGAGGTGACTAGGGCGCTATCGTCTCCTAAGTAGAAGGATCGATAGTCTGTATCAGGGACCGGGAAGTCAGGAAGTTCGATATCACTCTTGACCTTGCCTTCGTCAAACTGAAGTGTTGTCCATCGCACTCGAGGTGTGTTTTCCCAATCGTTGTCAATGCCCTTGAGATACTTGTCAAAGTATTTCTGCAGAAGGGTTAGCTACACGTTTTGTTATCTCTCGTGTTCTGGAAATATACCTTAAGCTCAGGGTAGCTCTCTTTAACTCCATAGAGCTCAAACCATTCCTGGTGGCCACACCACTTGATCCACTTCTTCTCACTGCCCAGCTCCATCCACCCTCTTACAGCGCCCATAGTGTGGATCTGGCTAAGATCAGACCCGGTTATAAAAACAGGAATGTTGATTTTGCTGAAGTCAACGCGCTTGTCGTCCCAATAAGCGTTCGCTTGGGGACTACGTCGGTACATCTCGGCGATATCTTCCACGCCGTGAAATCCTTTAATGACAAGGGTTGTTATGAGATCGAAGTTACTCATCGTGAACCAGCCACCTCGGCAGAATTGCTCTCTGAAGATATCTCCGGAACCCTCCCAAGGTGCAATCGCCTTTAACGACGGTGGGTTTTGTGCAGCAGCATGCCATTGCATGATAGCCAGGTATGAGTTGCCAGCCATGCCGACGTTGCCGTTGCACCATGGAAGCTTTGCCAGAGCTTCAATCACATCGTGAGCATCCTCTGCTTCTTGAGCGCCCATGCAAACTACATCACCGTCACTGTTCCCAGCGCCTCGAGCATCTACGTGCGCGATAGCATAGCCTTGGTTAACCCACCAAGCAGGGTCAAGTCCTTCAAACTTCTCCAGACCGCTAACATCGTCCTTTGTCAAGCAGCAGGCCCAGACGCAGACATTGAAGATCATTTCCAGAGCTGAGTACTTCTTTCCGTAAGGAGACCAGGAGACGATAACTGGCACCTTCTCTGAGCCTGTGGGGCGGTAGATGTCGACGTAGAGACGGCAACCATCTCGAACGACAACCTCGACATCGTGATCAATACGTATATCAGAGTCGAGAGTTCTGGCGTTAAAAGGCGCAGAGCCTTTTTTTAAGACTTCTGTCTTGCCAAAATTAGGCTCGACGTAGCCATTGTTACCGACCTCGGGCTTGTTCAGAGGCTTGAAGGCGACTTGGGCAGGCATGTTAGTTGAGTTGGGGGATTGTGTAAGATATAGATGGTAAAGGGTTGAGCGCAAAGGCGAATCGCCTCAAAGGTGATGATAATTTAGAGAATACAATTCTTGGTGGACTTGACAAGACAATTTTCTTATATGAATATAATTGATTGACTTGGCGAATAAGACAGATGATGCAGTTGACTGGCTGGCTTTGGCGAGAGATCGCAATGTGTCTTTAAGCTCTTCAGCCAAGCGATAACAATTGCATAGAGACTCTTGATGTGGAGTTTTGAGTCAGCGAGTGATAGTTTCCCGCGTTCGGTTACTGTTCCAAGGGTCGGGTCGGGCTAAAATCCCCACGGGGAAACATCGAAGATGAGGGGAAGTAATCGCGGAAATGCAATGCGGTTGATCATGCAACAACAGGCGGGAATCTTTATCTGTAATTGGCTTTTGATAATCGGCTCCCGCGTTAACATTTCCATTAAGACGGGTTGCTAACCCCAATGGTCTGCCCTGTTACACCTCAGGTGGCAGCTTTTACTAGGGTCTCTTAAGACATTATCCGAGGACAAAGAGGGGATCCCCAGTCCGGTCCGAACCGATCTACCCCGAACCGAATGAATGCTTGCACCCCGTCGCCTCAATCACAGAAATCTTACTCCGAGCCGACTTAGGGCTCTTATTGCCTCGTAACTCCAAGTTCTAAGGCCTGCGTCAGAAATATAACTAGCTTCAGCCTCAATGTCTTCTTAGCGTTTCTCATCATCAAATAACACAGCAAAACACTTCCAGCTCTATCCTATCCCATCAAATCACACCATATATCTTAAACTCTTCTCAATATGTCCACTACAACCACAGTTGAGCCGACCCAGACGGTCGCTGCTCGATTTGAGACCAAGGACTTGGTTGAGTTTGACCCCAACATTGTCTACGACGACTGGAGAGATGAGTTCCACAAGACAGGCTGTGTCCTGATCAAGAACGTAATCAGCCCCGAGCGTGCTCAGTACTACTGCGATAAGCAAATTGAGTGGCTCAAGAAGTTCGAGCTTGGCTTTGATGAAAAGGACCCCAGCACTTGGACCGCAGAGCACCTCCCTGTCAGCTTTAAGGGTGGCATGTACTTCAGCTACGGCGCCACCCATGAGAAGATGGCTTGGGAGGCTCGAACCGAGCCAAAAGTGGTTGAGATCTTTGAGAAGCTGTGGGGCACAAAGGAGCTTCTGTGCTCTTTCGATGGCCTCAACGTTTCCCTTCCGAACCGCAAGGACCTTACTTGGAGCCCCTGGCCTCACTGTGACCAGAATCCTGAGAGAAAGGGGTAAATAGCCTATTATAAACCAAATCTTGCTCTAGACCTCGACTAACATCTATATACAGCATGCAGGCTGTCCAGGGTCTCCTGAATTTCGCTCCTAATTCCGACAAGGACGGCGGGCTCGTTCTAATGAAGGGCTCATCCAAGCTCTTCAACGAGTTCTTCGCTCAAAAGCGTGAGTCCGCTGATCACGAGGATGCTCCTCCTCCTGAGCTCAAGTACATGGATCTGTTCCTTTTCAGTGAGAAGGATGTCAAGTGGTTTGAGGAGAGAGGCTGTGAGATGTACAAGGTCAACATGGAGCCAGGTGACTTTGTTCTCTGGGACTCGCGCACCATGCACTATGCCAAGTTCCCCGAGGGTGATCAGATCCGCCATGCCCAGTATGTCTGCATGACACCAAGAAAGTTTGCCACAGAAGAGGCCCTCAAGGCCAAGGCCTACTGCTTTGAGACATATACTGGTACCACTCACTGGCCCCACTGGTAAGTCAACCGCATCTACTCGCGCTGTCACCGCTAACTATTTTCCAGCAACATCCGAATGGCACAGGAAAAGCCAATGAGAAATGGCGAGATTTGCCCCAAGTACCGCACGGAACCATTTGAAAAGCCAGTGGCGACAGATCAGGTTTTGAGATTAGCTGGTGTCAAATCTTATGATGAATAGTTCAATGATTGTCGTTTTGAAAGCGCAATGTTAGTCTAGATCCGACAGAAATCCTGCTGCAGCATCATAGTTATTTACAATAAGTTCTTTACACTTAGACCATTCTTGGCATGTTTCGGAACCGACAGTAGACACACTTTGGGGATTCCAAGAGTCAGGGTACTAGGTCTTAGATGAATCTTAGGGTAATGGCTGATGGCCACAGAGTATCCTTAGGACAGCTCTTAGACCTGAATTTGCGAAACTGAGATTGCATCACCTCGTCATCAGAACAAACTACAATTGCGCATTATCATGCATCAACACGCATATCGGCAGCGCTTTTCCAATTGACACTACGTGATAGGCCACGCAATCCAAGGAACTTGGTACGGGGGTTGTTTAGTGAGAAAAGCCACAGCAAGGGTCGAGACTCGGTTCGGTCCAAGACTCAAAATCCGGGGTACAATCCGGGGTGGCGGATCTCGGTTCGTGATGAGCCTAACCAGCTTCATCCGCCTAAACCACAAAGACTTCGGGATGTGGTCCTCATGCGGGGAAACAAGGTTTTGCAGGGAGTAGTATCAGCCAAGGCCAAGCATTGACAATTTGTCTAGCCCAGCGGGGGATAATCATCTCTTTATCCTGTTCTTTTCGTTATCTCCTGGCTCGTGTGTCAGTTATCTATAAAGGTCTCAGCAATGGCGTCGACCTGGAGAATCCTTTCCTCAGCTTCATCAGCAAGCAAACCAATTCGACTGTTTAGAGTATTTCAGCAGCAAGCCCAGCATCATGGATAGCAAATCCGACATCAACCATGTCGAGCATCTCGAACGGGATTCCCTTGACGTGATTCAGGTCTCCAAATCCAAGGTCGAGATCAGCGGCACCGTCAAGCTCACCGAGGGCAAGACTGTTTTCATTCCGACCCCTACTGCTGATCCACAAGATCCCCTAAATATGAAGATGTGGCAAAAGGCCATTGTCCTCATTGTCATCTCGCTTTGTGCGTGCAACCTTTCTATTACTACTCACGCCATAGGTATGGACTAACACAACGCAAGTCTCGACTATTGGCCTAGCCTTGGTATCAGGATTCGGAGGTCTTTTGGGTTTTTATATCCCAGCCTATTCGGCTGCTGGCAAGGGCTACGCTGACATTACGCATCTGATGACTTATCCCACTCTCTTCATGTAAGTTAGTCCTTGTCTTAAGCTACCGGTTAGCCAGCAGTAATATGATTAACATTTCATAGGGGAATTGGAAACCTCATCGGTATGCCGATTGCTGTTGCCGCCGGTCGACGCATGGTCCTTATCGCAGCTACAATTATCATGATATTGAGTGCTGGTTTGTGTGCGGGCGCATCAAACTACGAGTGGCATCTCGCGGGGCGGATTGTCCTAGGACTGTCCGCTGGTCAAAGTGAGGCTCTTGTGCCCATGATCACTCAGGTATGCCAGAACGCTCAATAAAGCAATTACAGGACTCTAATGAGATACAGGAAATCTTTTTCCTCCACGAGAGAGGCCGTTGTATGATGATCCAACAGACCATCCAGACCATCGCCACGGCCATCTTTGTCATTTTCGCTGGGCCTATCGCTGGAGCCATTTCTCCTGAGTGGTGGTACGGCCTCGGTGCCATTCTTTCGGGGGTTTGCTTAGTCCTCACCTTCTTCTTCGTCCCTGAGACCAAGTATTACCGCCCTGGCTCATCATATCAAGCCACTGGTGGTTCAGACGATGAGGCCACTGTTCTGGTCTGCACTGAGCGTCCCGAGCTTGACTACATCAACTTTGCTCCTCGAACTTGGCGATCTGATCTGCGACTCTGGGTTGGTGAACCTGAATGGAACAAGGTTGTGGAGATCTTCACAGTAAGCCATCTCAGGCCCAATTCAGTCTCCAGCCTGTTGATTCTTGTCTAGCAAACTTTTAGTCTCATGCTCTTCCCCAACGTTTTGTGGGCCTTGTTGCTCAACGGTCTCACCCTTGGTATTAACATCGCTATTGGTACCACGTACGGTCAGATCGTAACGAGCCCTCCCTACAACTGGGCCCAGTCCTCAGCCAGTTATGTCAATGCCGGCCAAATCGTGACATCTCTGGTCGCTCTTCCTTGCTTCGGCTATGGCTCTGACTTGCTCATTAAATGGTTTGCAAATCGGCGCAACGGTATGCACGAGCCTGAGGTTCGCCTCATTCCCCTTGCTTTCCCTATCGTCGTCGGCGTCTTTACAGCAGTGCTGTACGGCTTGGGGGCTGCACATCCTGAGAACTACCACTGGTTCGTTTTCGTATGGGCGGTCGCTGGTGAGTTTCCTAAAAGCATTTCCATTTACAACATCACTAACATGATCCGAACAAGCATATTATTTCTGTTTTGTAGGCGCTAATATCGTCGCAATCACATATCTTCTAGATAGTTACCCTCAGCGGGCTGGTCCTCTCTTGGTCATCATCTGCGCCATGCGCGGCGTCATGTCATTCGGTGTCTCCTACGGTATCTCTCCCTTCATCGATAGAGACGGATATGACGGAGCATTTGCAGTCTTCGGTGGTCTCACTGGAGCGTTTGGTGTCATCGGCGTCTTCATTTTCATCTATGGTAAGAAGATCAGACAATACACCGGCAAGTGGGCTGTGGATAAGGCCAAGAGTGAATGATTCAGTACATGAAGTACAAAGAGATTACTGATTTCACGGAATATCACTGGTTTGTTATCCGGGGCTTTGTGATGGCCTTACGTGGTATGAGATTCGCTTTGGTTGATAGTAGAATGGAAACTTTTAGTTCGCCGAGTCTCAATCTTTAACTTCCGGACCGCACATGCAGACAGAATTAATTTCTTCTGAATGCTTGAAATTAGCTGCATCCTCCCATCAGCAGTAATGTTGATTAATGACAGTTGCACTGACGAGTCTGAGATTGGTTATAATACTCGCCATATGACATTCTGCGAGGGAGGCGAATTTGGTCCATCCCTTCCCTAAGCACTTGGTCTAAAGTTCACTAAAAAAATAAATTATTTTCCTGAAAACACCATATATCCCGTCATTACTTTTCATATAATTGAGCATGAATCGCTGTTGGCGCTTTTACGCCATATCCAAATATTCCCATTCAATATATACTCATGCCCACTATCACGGATTAGCAGTTCCGTTCTTCTGACGTTCCTCCCAATCGACAGCACCATCATAGTCGCTATTATACTTCATAAACTGAGCAGGATCCAGTTTGATCGTCTTGTTGACTCCGTCTGTTGCTGGCTTCGCCTGCTCCCTGCTGAATTTCTGAATCAAGGTCGCCCTGTCATATCTTGCGGTGAATACCCTCTCTAGTGCTTCGCTAACCTGCTCTCTAGACGAAACCTCAGACAGGAACGCACTGATCGCCTCTGCATCCTCGATACTCTGAGAAGCACCTTGGCCTTGAGTGGGTAACATAGCATGTGCTGCGTCTCCGATCAGGATGGTTCGTCCCTTGACCCAGTTTGGCAAAGGATCAATGTCGCGGAGTTGCCAGAGCGCAATATCCGGTGCCGCCTTGAAGATGTCATGTAGCCACGCTGGGAAATCCGAGTATGCCTCCAGGAGTTTTTCGATACTGCCGGGAGCGACCCAACTATCCGAGCTCTCTTCTGCAAGCTTCTCGTCCGGCACCAAAGCGACAATGCCGTAAAGTTTGCTCCCTCTCCCAGGACCCATAATTATCCTTCTGTCGTGGCCCATGATCATAGTCGTTTTAGGGTCAGCCGGATCCAAAACCTTCTCGGGTAAAGAGAGGCCTTGAAGGTTCTCAACTGGGATGAGCATTCGGTAGGCCGATATACCAGTCGGTAGAGCTTCTCTCTTTTCCCTTACTACAGCCGTTCTCACGACGCTGTGAATGCCATCTGCTCCAATGATGACATCTCCTCGAAGTTCCTCGCCCGAGTCAAGTGTCACAACACCTTCGTCGCAGTCGACGCTCGCTACTTGACAGCCAGTGCGAATATCTACCGGTTTCCCTTGAGCAAGCTCGCTTACTGCCGCACTCCCGAGAGCAGATTGCAAATCTTGCCTGTGATAGAGAACACGGTCTGCACCGAACTGTCCTTTCTGGAAAGGCAGCTCTCGCACTAAGTTGCCGTCTGCGTCAAATATCCTGAAACCTCGATCAATTTGAGGCTCCGTGCTCCCTAGAAATGGATCAAGCTTCCACTTTGTGATGATCTTGCTAGCGTTGGGCTGTAAGGAAATCAGAGCGCCGACTTCACGAAGAAGACGGGACCGCTCGAGCACGGTGATGCGTCTGTTAGGATGCCTCAGAGCACACGCCTGAACGATTTAGCTTCTTTCCATCTGAAGTAGGTAGGTATTTTAGGGTGGGCATACAGTTGCTAGGCCGGCGATGCCGCCACCGACAATCACAATATGTAGGTCAGGTAGGCTTCCCATGATTAATTTGGTATCTTAGTGAATTGTTTTGTTTTCTTGTTAATAACAATCTCGTCCTTCCCTTGCTGGTTGCATTTTATACGCTGGCGCCAAGGGTCATAACACGAAGACACTAAGCTACCATCCATTGGATCCGGGGATGGGCGAACCGAGTCCGAACCGAGATACACCAACCGAAACAACTACTGCAAGCCAGCCAAGGGTACCCCTCAAACAACCCGAGATAATTGCCGTAACAAACAAGGATTACTTACTTATTCATTCTTACGTAATGGCGTTCAACTGAGATGGTGTAGCCTCGGTTTAATCCTCCCCAATATTTCTCAAAATGTTGGAAATGTCTTACAGTTTGGGGGGACAATAACTTGCTGTTGTGATATATATCCTAGTGACCTGACCTCTTGAGTGAGGTGCCTTACACTTTTGGCCGTGGCCTAGCGGTCACAACACTTGCATAAAGTTTAGATTATCAAGAATAAAGTCATGGAAAAAAGTCTAACGTCGCTTAGACTCAGTGGATAGGTCTATCTCGTATGCCTTTATAGGCTTGTTTTTTCCTTGAGGGTTGAGCGAGGCCATCTAGCCGTCAACGGCCATTCCGGAGTGGTCAATAAGATATCTACAAATCGTCCGCCGTTGGATCACACACCAAGTTTTGTGACTAACGCTCGACGCTCGCCTACGGTGGCGATCACGTCGCCATTTTACGTTTCACCAAATTACATTTTATAATTGTTCAACTATCCTCGTCTAGCATTGTTTTGGTGTCCCGATTGCAGTGATCGTGCGAAAGAGTCCTGCGTTGTTGCTGTACTATATAAGACTAAAAGCTCAGTCATGGCCATTCATTTTCTTTCTTCTTTAGCTGACCTCAGCCTTAATGTAAGGGATGCCTGTCAACTTGAAAGCCCGCTCTCCAAGTTGTGGTTCATGAAGAGGTCTCTCGCGAACAACATGATCAGGCTTGCCATTTCTCTTAGCCTCATTGGATCCGATATGACGAGCATTAGGCCAGTGCGTAGTGCCAACTCTGCGCTCGAAAGCGTCCTTCTTGCGGATGAGGTCCTCTTGTGACGCCTCAGACACGGGCATGAAGCAAGTGTAGATGGCGAAGCGGTCCTGGGAACCCTTTACGGGCACGTTGTAGTGAGGTGTTCTGGAGTCCCAGACGATCAGGTCACCGGGATCAGCCTCAACCTTGTACCACTCACAACCATGGTCCTCGAGCCACTTCATGCCCTTGTCTGTGAATCCGTACCACTCTGGGGTCCATGCAGGAATACGCTCTTCGGTTCCACGGATATCATCGTGAAACTGCTTACTCAATAGATGACCACCCTTGGCGACGATCAATCCTCCGTCGTTCGGGCCGTTTGGCAATAAGTTAACAAGCCCTTGAAGGCAACGGAAGCCCGGCTTGTCGGGATCCTGATCTTGATGAGGCCAAGGCTTGTTTTCAGGCAGATTCTCTCTATTAGAGAAACCATAGTTAATAGCATCGAAAGAAACAATAAGATCTTCGGTACCCAGAGCCTTCTCGAAAGCGCCAACAACACTAGGCTCAGAACGGACGCTCCAGACGAAATCCTCGTGGGCTGAACCATAGTTCAAGAGCATACCCTTCTCGTTGATGACGGGGAGCTTATCGGGGTGGACGCTGGAGGGGTCGTTTCGGTTGTAGCCTAGACCACTATAATTCGTTAGTCCAGGTGCTGTTTTCGTACAGTACAGATCTACTTACAAGCTTTCGAGAAGACCATACATGCGGTTGGCGTAGCTAAGAGCACGCTCTCTGGGGATGGCTCCCTTGATGACAGCATAGCCATCCCGGACAAGGTCATCTCTCCAGTCACCGTATCGTCGGTCATTGCCGTCAATGACTATACGGTCAAGGCCTTCTGGGCGCAAAGTGAGCGTAGGGTGCTCCTGTGTAGTAGTGATAGTTGCTGATGGGGCCATTATGCTGATGTATGCGGTATGGAATGGGCGAGCCAGATAGTTAACCGTTAATCTGTAGCTTGAATAGATGTTGGAAGTCTCTGTCCTCAATCCTTTATATACAAGTCAAGAGAGCGCTTTGACTACTCCACTGTTTCCCCCAGTAACTAAAATCCGGGGTAACGCTAGTGAGCAGATCGCGGAGGCGTGGAGGATAGCCCCGAACCGAACTGCACCGAACCGACTCGGTCCCAGCTGAAGCGAGGGGCAACAAATCTCAGATATCAGATGTTATTGGTTCTATCTAACTAGTTGTGGCAGAGGTACTAAGTCTAGAGTTAGATGTAATAACAAATGATTCAAATGCTAGTCTAAACACCCAACAAACTGACCTCATCATTTCATCTCTTATGGTCCTTTGTGACATTATTCCCTGTGTCGAGCCTTGAGAGGTTAATGCGAGACCTCAGTGGTGGTCTCTTCATGCAGGACTTGATTCCCATGGAGCAATCTAGTAGTGAAGTTTGAATGAGCGGGATTCGAAGGCTGACCTGTTTGGCTTGCGGGAAATGCGCGACAGTATCGTATAGAGAGATATCAACGAAACTTTATCTTAAATAGTTGCTATGCTTTTGAATCACTGTGAGTCTATTAGTGCATTGTCTGTGGTCTCGATTCGTCTTTCGTCCATCTTGACCTGCCCGAAGGCCCATCTTGCTGGACCGTGTCCAGGCCAAAAGAAGGTTACTCCTTGATAGTAGGGGGAAAGCTCTCGCTGGGGGAGGCACCTCAGGCCAGTCAATCTGCATGCCAGGGAGGCCTGTAAC
Source organism: Fusarium aywerte (assembly GCA_013186375.1). NCBI lineage: Eukaryota > Fungi > Ascomycota > Sordariomycetes > Hypocreales > Nectriaceae > Fusarium > Fusarium aywerte. Next base: position 298,750 of record JABCQV010000066.1, read on the forward strand.
TCAAACATGTAGATATTGGTTAATTGGGCTCTTGGGGGAAGCAGACCAGCAACGCTCATCTCCGAGGTCCTTCAATAAGGCCATCACCGTACGTTGATTTTCAGGTGCGGTTCGGCTCGGTGAGCAAGGGGTTAGAACCGAGGACGGTCGTCTCAGAGGATTGATATCAAGCGAATACCCAAGACGAGGCTGAGGCAATTTGTCGAAAGGTTTCGACCTTAGCCCAGTCATCCATAAACAGTGGCTCTCGCAACTTTTATCACAAATTCCCAGAGAGACACGTGCATAAAGACGTATCTGAGTATGAATCATCAATTCTTGATAACGTACAATGTTCTATAACTAGTGGTCCTTAAGATATCAACTAAAGGACGTGCATCAACTCCTTCCGTTGGGCCACATTACCATCTCAGCACATGCCCTGATCGCCAATAGTTGCGAAGTCGCTTTCCATCACCGCCCAAAAGTGATCCAACGGCATTGCCTGAAACGGATCCTGAAAATAATCCAACGGATCAAACACGAACGAATCGACGCCAACATCATAAAGTTGACTCGGTGACAACATCCTCTGCTCTAGACTTGCATCTTGGGAGTCATGTTGCGGTAATCTCGGTGTCTCAATAGTTGAGTTTTCACCTAACAAGACCTGGTTCACACGCAACGACAGCTCCAGCACACCTTTGACGAATTCGCTGTGCTGCCCAACACGCCGATAACACTCAGCGACATAATCGGAACCTATTCTTACAAGCTCACCGTCAGATCGACCCATCCGCTTGTGCGGTTTCTTGAACGTTTGTAGTGCGAGTGTAACAGCTGCCAAGAACGTGGGCGTTGGCGTCAGGAGCAGAAAGTCAGGTTGTGAGTCCGCGAACTCGGCCACTTGAGTTATAATGGATCGCGCAGCCTCGACACAGGTGACCTGGCTCTGCAATAATCTCGATATGCTGTGAAGCTGGGATTCGTGTTTCTGAATTTGATTATGGAACGAGGCCTCAGGAAATATTAATGAGGCTCGTAGAAGAGTAATTTGAGCCTGGAAGAACCGTCAGGCTCTGCAGTTATACGTTCTTGAATTCGACTCACCTGATGAAACTGTAAAGACAGGAATACTTCAAATGACTTCTCTTCCGAGCCCTTTGCGTTCTGGTTTGTCTTTTCATCCTCTGATCCCTCAGCTAGCCAATCAACCAATGCCTGATCCAACTCCGCAATCCCTGACAGAAACTCTAGAGCACTCTCTGCTCTTCGTTGAAAGATGTGTTCGCTGATCTTGCCAACGAGGAGAGACAGCGAGACCCATCTAATAAAACATAAATTAAGTCCGCTGGCCTTACTTGGTAAAGGCTGGTCACAGTCAGTGATTTCTATAGCGCTTGGCCGGCCTGTCTCGAGCTGCATGGACTTCTCCAAGGCGTAGCACGTCCACCAGACTCTGGCGTGGACTTGACGGTCAACTTGGCTACCTGAGCCTTCGTTGGGGTTGGATATCACAATCTTTCGGTGGAAGCCCAAGGAGTAGCCAATTCGGATTGCTTGGCCGAGCAGATGCCAGCATTGGCCATCTTTCCCTGCAGGAGAAAGGTCAGCAAAGAGATACAGAGCCAGAAGGTAAAGTCGGCTTACCTCTTGAACGCACAGCCACTGCTAATAGAACAAGGGCTTGCACAGAGCTCATGTATGGAAAGCTGAGCAGGTGGCTCACGAGACAGTAGGCACCTGTGAGATAACCTGTTGCCGCTGGCGATATTGTGCCTTCGTGATCGTCCATACCAATACTCAATACGGCGTAGATGGCAGCAAGAGCTGGTGCATCCACAGAAGTTATGGCGCCTCGAAGGCCATCCTGGCAGGTTTGCTGTAGTTCCGAGAATCGTAGAACATCAGATATGAAAGACGTATGATCGAGGACGGGTACAAGAGGATGCGTGCGACTGAAGTATTTCTTTATACAAGGTTCCATGACCGACATGGCAGGTAAATCTGGTAGACTCGGCACCAAGGGCAGTGGGTATTCCTCAGTAAAACACATGCCCCAGCGGAAATGCCGGCCAATGGGATCTAGTCCGCGTCGCTGGAGGAAGAGATCAATGAATCGGGTGAGACATTGCAAGCTGCTGGAGCCCATGTACTGTAGCAGGTCAATCGCTGTCACGTCGCACTCGGAAAATGACAACCAACTTTTATGCGATGCGAAGACTCATCGGTGTTCATTACCACATCAGGGCTATCATTCGACTGCCCATCTGTCCCACTATCGGGTGAAGTCTGACTCTCTTTATATGCGCGCTCAATCCAAGACGGCAGTCTCTCTTTAGTCCCATTCGCTGATGAGGGCGTTGAAGCAGCATGTTGCGACCCCACGAGCGAAGCCGGAGAACTATGCTGGCTAACGATAGAAGCTCTGCGTGGTATAGAGGATAGCGTCGATGTGCTGTCTGAACTTTTATGTGGCCATTTCCTTACAGCTGGGCCATTGGGTCGTCGCGGATCAAAGGTCTGGCAGTCGTCACCTCGAAGGACGCAATTGCGACATTTGGGGGTTGTCGCGTCGCATCGCACTTTGCGCTTACGACACTGAGTGCACGCTAGAGAGAGACGGCCACGTTTAGATCGGGGAGGGCGCGGTGTAGGCGAGAGGCTTTGAGATTCTTGCGATATTGAGTCCATACTGGAAGACATTGTTGTTGCAAGTTCATTTGGTAACAAAGTGAGATCAGAACAAATATGTCACACGCTTCGGGGTGACGATTACCGAGGGTGTCGCCAACAATTTGTATCCCCCCCGCGCATATCATGTCCAATCTGTCCGGGGTAAAAGCCACTAAACAGGTCCCCCGCATTTGATGAAGGTCTCTAAATTGTGGAAGAGCTTCACGGTTTTGTGTTGCTCAAAGCTTGGCTTGTCTTCTACATATGGGTTCAGAAAATAGACAAGCAAAGATTCAGTTTAGTTGGGACAACTTGACTAAATTATTTCGTCTTTCATGTTATCCAGTCAAGCGTTCTGCTACCCCGGACCTGTCAGGCTTCATATCGCGGGGTAACTAAAACATGGAGGTCTCTCTAGAAAGGGTCTAGTTGGTTGAGGCCCTGCATTGCTTGGTCATGTTCCAATGTCGCTGCTCTCATTGGAGATACATATTCTCAAGGCGTTTCTTAGCTCGTCGCTGGACTTCGGTTTAATTCGGTTCGGAACAGGGTTTCCTTTTTGGTCAGGTTCAAGGGGACATGAATAAGTCCAACCAGCCACCATCTCGAATCACGACTCGTTGATGTCCGTGAAGAATCAACAGAAAGATTGACTGAGGCGAAATCCCACCATGGCCAATTCAGAATTAATTTAGTGGATTTTCAGTCACATACTCACGGCTGCGAACCAGCCTTAGCAGCGGACAGGCCTTAACTCAATTGGCTCTCCTCAGTGTATGGTCAAACTTGACTGCTAAGAGCGTAAGAGACGAAACTACTATATTGAATTATCTCATTGTATACGAGCTCTTACTTTATTCGTCTTTCACATCCTAAGTTAGTCTAAAGGGTAGAGTACCATCCGCGTTCATATTGGCAGCGTTCCACCCCTAAGAGAGGATCGCTACCGGATGTCTCAATCTCCGAACCGAAGCGAACCGAACTAACAACAGCAGATCCACCAACATGTGGTACGTTCAATATTCTCCCCGTCTACAAAATCACGAGCTCCGTTTCGACCAAGATTTTCGACCGTTACATCCAACGTATCATGTCGGAGCCACTACAACCACAGTCACAGTCACAGCCACAGTCTGCCTCCCACCAAGATGAACATGACCATCCCAATGAGAAGGACACGGTAGGCTCCCGTCTTGAGCCTGCCGAAACAGGAGCCTCATATGTGCCTCCACATATGGGGACGCTTCAACGACGCCTTGTTGTTCTGTCTCTTTGTCTAACTCTTTTCCTCTGTGCACTGGATACGACTATCTTGGCTACAGCTCTTCCTACTATTGGCAATGAACTTCACATGTCGGCTCGCGAATATGCCTGGATAGGATCTTCTTATACGCTCTCAACAACAGCGGTGACGCCGGTATGGGCTAAAACTTCTGACATTGTTGGCCGTAAGCCGAGTATGATGAGCGCCACAGGTCTCTTCATGGCTGGAAGTCTTATCTGTGCTTTGGCGAACTCGAGCGGTATGCTCATCGCTGGAAGAGTGGTGCAAGGTCTCGGCGGAGGAGGCTGCATGGTACTCATAACTATTCTTATCGGGGACTTGTTCGCTTTGAAGGACCGTGCCAAATACTACGGCATCACAGGTCTTGTGTTTGGTATTGCTGGGGCTATAGGTCCTGTCCTGGGCGGTGTTTTCTCCCAAGCCGTTACATGGAGATGGTGTTGTAAGTCAACGACCATTTAGACCACTCCATTAAACATTAGCTGATCATACTCACAGTTTATATCAACTTGCCCTTCGAAGGTGTTGCTCTCGTAGCACTCTTCTTCTTGCTCAAGGTGAACATCGAGAAGGAGCCTCTGCTCGATGGCCTGCGCAGCCTTGACTGGATAGGCTTTGCCTTCATCATCGGCGGCACCATCTGCTTCCTCTATGGTCTTGAAGCTGGCTCGGGTGGTCTCGCACCCTGGAACTCTGCGTTTGTCATCTGCCTCATAGTCTTTGGAGCCCTCATCTTGGCCATTTTCATGGTATGGGAAGCCAAAGTCGCCAAGAATCCCATTATCCCTATCCGAATCTTCCAGAGCAAAACGAACATGGCCGCTTTCGCTGTGGCAAACCTGCACTCCTTCATCTTCATCTCGTATGACTACTTCTTACCCCTTTATTTCCAAGTCATCCTAGGTTTCTCACCGATCATTTCCGGTGTCACACTGTTTCCTCTTATTCTTCCCATGTCTATTTCGACGGGCCTCGGTGGCATCTTTGTGAGGAAAACTGGGAACTACAAGATTGTGATTCTTGTTGGGGCTGCCCTCATGACTCTAGGAACAGGTCTCTTTATCAGTCTTGGACAACGACAAGAATGGGCCAAGCTGGTAATTTATGAAGTTATAGCAGGTCTAGGCTGCGGCGTCCTTTTTCAAAATCCTATGATCGCTCTGCAGACTCACGTCCGTCAGAAGGATTTGGCGGCCGCAATGTCAGCTTATACCTTCATGCGCGGTCTCTTTGTTTCTATATCGATTGTCGTCGGAACAGTCTTGATTCAGCGAACTGTTCGTGGCGATAATCTGACGCATGTATCGGAGGATGAAGAGCAGGGTGAGACTGATAAGCAAGGATACATTAGCGGTTTGAGAATTATGTGGGCATTTTATACTGCTTTGTGCGGACTGATGGTAGTGTCGGCTGTCTTTATCCTCCCCAAGCCGACGAAGACCGAAGAGAGTTGTGAGACAGGCAGCGACGCGCAGGAGAGCGATAAGGGGACGGTATAACTTATGGGTGTAAGAACAGAGTGTTGCGAATACTCTGGACATTGTGCAGACGGGTGTAATAAAGAGAACTTGTGGAATGGATTTTTGACATGCATCGAAGACGCGTAAGGTAGCATAAACTGGTAACAGAAGCGCGTTGTCGTGAATGTCTCAGTTGATAGCCACAAAAGGAATAGCGCCACCAGAGCCCTAGACAGCAAAAAACGTGGTTCCGCCCGGGATCGAACCGGGGACCTTCTCGGTGTTAACGAGATGCCATAACCAACTAGACCACGGAACCGTGCTTTTTAATTGACGATCGCCGCTCACATTAGTGTACAGTTAGTTTCATTGCGGGCGATGGAGATCGTCAACGTTACGATCTAAAGTACCGGATGGCTGGAACGATCGATAGCATGGGATATGATCTAAAAAGAAGACATATCTTGGCATGCTATATAGCCTTAATGACGTGCTACCAGTGGACTAGTCAAAATGAGAGCTGGTCTGGGTATCATGGTGTCTCTCGCTGTTTCTGTCAAGCTTACCCTGCATCGTCACCATTAAATGTTTACGACATGGGAAATATAGTCAAATTGTGTCCATTGTACATTTAGCTTGGTTTTTCTTTGATAATCGTAGTTTCCTCGAATCATAAAAAATTATTAAATAATACTCACGAGACAGGCGATCAGTCACACGTAGATGAACAAGAATGATTCAAGGGGTTGGTAACTTGAAGGGGAAATTCGACACACAACGTCAACACCAAGTAAACGTTCCCCGACACACAAATACTTCACAAAACTCACCCGACAAGCGTAATTGCAGGCGCTTCAAATTGGGTCGCAGCATCCACTATCTCGGAATGGTATTCTCCATTGAGTCAAAACTGAATCTTACCAATCTAGATACGAGAGATCTCCTTTACTGTTTAATAAGCGGATCATGCGATAAAGAAAAGGAGTTTAAAATAACTTCAGCTCCGTCTCCATCACAAAACGTAACCTTATTGGATAAGCTTGCATCACGGTCCGGAAGCTTGCTAAGCTGGAGACGGATTTCGGCAACTACATGACGCAACTCCGTGGCGAAGAATCTTTTCGACAGGCTTCTATCCAATGAAACCTTTTACGCAAAGTATTCGTATAGAAACTCCATGGAGCTTCCGCGGGTTTCTTCATGGCGGACTTAATTACTTCCCCGAAAGAAGGTTAAAGACGCAGCTTGTAAATTTTGACTCGAAATCTGACCGCTAAAACAATACAACCGTTGCCATTAACGTTGAATCCACGTTTACTCACCGGCGTTTGGCTTGATTACGGCCGAAAAGACCGATCCGGACCCGATAATCCATTAGATTGAATCATTCCTGCAGCCACGAGCCGAGGCAAGCCATTCCAAATGGAAAAGGAGTAACCTGGAACCCTTGCTAGCGCCTTGCAGGGTGATATCATTCCTTGCCGGATTTAATGTAAGGACCAACAGCCCATACCTTTCCGGGAGGTTGTCGCCGGTCGGCGGATCCGTCATGGAATTGAAGAGATTTGCTTGCCGCCGCTTAGTACTCGGGTTTTGCCTTTACGTCGTTGATTCATAAAGTCCGTTCAAAGAAACCCGGTCCCTATTTAACTCGCTTGGCTCCCGTTTCTCTTTATGATCTGCAAGCTCTTTTCAGACAACGGGCTTTTAATTCTCTAACCCCACCAATACCCCCAAAGTCTTCGATCGTATTTACACAGACAGCGACTCGATACGACTACGATACGATGAGCGACAACGAAAACATCGAAAGCCCAGCGAGGGCTAAAATTCCCTACTGGCGATTGGTCGCTGACCAGGCTGGTATCACACCCGAAGTTGCAAACTACAAGTACGATGGTTCAGGTACAGAAGAGGACCCTTACAGAGTGAAATGGATTCCCCATGATCCCCGAAACCCCATGGAATTTAGCCAAGTCAAGAAGTGGTTCATCACAATGACTGTCGCTCTCACAACTCTTGCCGTCGCGCTTGTGTCGTCGGCCTACACTGGTGGTATCCGACAGATCATCATGGAGTTCCAGATCAGCCAAGAAGTCGCTACTCTTGGTGTGTCGCTTTTCGTCTTGGGTTTCGCAATTGGTCCTCTTCTCTGGGCTCCCCTCAGTGAGATGTTCGGTCGTCAATATCTCTTTATCGGTACCTATGCTGCCCTTACTGCCTTCAACTCTGGTTGCGCCGGCGCCAACAACGCTCAAACCCTCATTGTTCTGCGATTTTTTGCGGGTGCATTCGGTTCATCGCCTCTTACCAACGCTGGTGGTACCATTGCCGATATGTTCCCCGCTTCCCAGCGTGGTCTTGCCATGGCCATCTTTGCTGCCGCTCCCTTCCTCGGCCCCGTCCTTGGCCCCATCATTGGTGGTTTCCTTGGTATGAACGCTGGATGGCGATGGGTTATGGGCTTCCTCGGTGCATTTTCTGGTGCTCTCTGGATTGCTGGTACCCTTCTTGTTCCCGAGACCTACGCCCCAGTCCTTCTCCGTCGCCGTGCCGCCAAGCTCTCCAAGATGACCGGCAAAGTCTACGTCAGCCAGATTGACCACGACCGTGGCAAGGTTACACTTGGCGAATCCTTCAAGACTGCCTTGTCCAGACCCTGGATTTTGCTGTTCAGCGAGCCTATTGTGCTTCTCCTTTCCATCTACATGGCCATTGTTTACGGAACCCTCTACATGCTCTTCGGCGCTTTCCCCATCGTTTACCAGCAGCAGCGTGGTTGGAGCCCCGGTGTCGGTGGCCTTGCTTTTCTCGGTATTATGATTGGTATGCTCTCAGCCATCGCATACACTATCCCTATGAACAAGCGCTATGTTAAGATTGAGAAAGAGAATGGTGGTTTTGCTCCGCCCGAAGCTCGTCTTCCCTCATGTCTTATCGGCTCCGTTTGTCTTCCTATCGGCCTCTTCTGGTTCGCCTGGACCAATGGCCCCTCTACTCACTGGTTGGTCAGCATTGCTGCTGGTGTGCCGTTTGGCTTCGGCATGGTCCTAGTCTTCCTCAGTGTCATGAACTACCTCATCGACGCCTACACCATCTTCGCTGCCTCCGTTTTGGCCGCCAACTCCGTCCTCCGATCTCTCTTCGGTGCCGCTTTCCCTCTCTTTACTAGCTACATGTACAAGGATCTCGGTATCCACTGGGCTTCGTCTGTCCCTGCATTCCTTGCTTTGGCCTGCGTCCCTTTCCCCTTCCTCTTCTACAAATACGGTGCTTCCATTCGTGAGAAGTGCAAGTTCGCTGCTCAATCCGCTGCTTTCATGCGCAAGCTGCAAAGCGAAAACGCAGCCATTTCCGATGAAGAAAAGAAGGAGGAGGGTGCTCCCGCAGAGGAGGAGACCTTTGATGACGATGCCTCTACCGAGGTTGATGAGCCCGCTTATGCTCCTATCACAGCAAGCAGGACACATCAATCCACACGATCACACGCCTCTCGCGCTTCCCGCGCATCGCGGGCATCAATGGCGTCACGCCGCAAGTCGTACGATGGCAACCCTTACGACATTGATCGTGTCAACACAAGACAATCATTCACATGAAACGAACCATTACATAAAAGTTATTACCGGGTCGGAAACCCAAGAAAAATTGACGGCCGTATTTATAGCGTTTAATTACATAGACTTACTTCTTTACAATAATACCCATTTCTTACATCAATTCTTGCGTAAACCATCTGTGCGCATTGATCAGCACCACCTACTCATCGTTTGTCTCAAATACTTGCTTCGCCTAATGTGCAGTAACTAGAGGCTTGGCAAGGCTACCTGTTTAGCTCCATTAGCGCGTAAGGCGAAGTTGGGCTTTGGCTGTTTCCTTGGCAGTTAAGCAGGATGATGCATTGACTTGACGTTGCCAAGTATTACGCTCATAATGTGACTTGTTTGTGAATGGGTAGTATGCCACTTTGAACATAGAATACACGGCGCATAACGCGTTCTGGTTTAAGCTAATCCTCCAAGCTTCAAAGACAATTTCGTTGAACAGCTTTCCTTGAAGCGGAAGTATTCTGTATACTCCGTATAGAAGCTGGTTTCGGAGAATTACCCATCGGAAAAACTCGGTTCCGTGGTCTAGTTGGTTATGGCATCTCGTTAACACCGAGAAGGTCCCCGGTTCGATCCCGGGCGGAACCACGTTTTTTGCTTTCTGTTACCTCATGATGCTCAGACATGGTAATCTTTTTGCTGTTGAAACTCAATTATATGTCTGTCTAACCTCATCTTCATGAAGTTCCATCGACCTCGTGCTTGACTGGCTTTGGTGGCATCCAGAAGATAAGTATTTAGACACACAGGGAAAAGCAACGTTTTGAGTAATATTTTGTTTACAAGGCGGTAAACGAAAGTGTACCGACCTGCACAGTACCAGATGGATAAAGAAAATACATAGTCTAGTCTAAAAGTAGGTAATAACATGAAAGTAACTGAATATACAATATATATATCCGGTAGAGGAAGTTAAAGTAAGTAAGTATCCCGTATAGGTGGGTCGATGCGATGGCCGTGCAAGTAATAAAGCTAACGAATAGCAAACCAGCACAGCGTGGATATAGTCGTCGCATCCTGCCTAAATCTGCGCAGGCCCGTCGATAAACGCAAAGTACTTCTACGGGCAAGTATTGTTGGTGGGCGGAACTACGCCTTGAAGATAGGCCTGAATGTGTTCAAAGTAACAAGGAGATGCTCCCTCTCTCGCGACGGGATGCTGCACAGCCGAAGAGTTAGCTAATAGTGTCCCTCGTTGTATCTGTTGAGGACTTACACCAGCAGCTTCCTGTAGGAGCACTACCGATCCAGGGAACCGAGACGCCATCTTGTGTGCACTAAGAGGAGTCAGAGAACTTATCGTGACTAGATAACGAGTTACTGGAGGATTTACCTGGGTGTGGGCGCGATAGGATCGAGGGTATTACTTGCGAATAAGATCGGGAACGACAAGGGCTGGCCAGTTCCAGTAACTGGATCTATATGAGAGTGTCAGCCTGAGTTCAAGAAGAAGAAGAAGTGTTACATTACGTTCGGAATGCCACGTCGTTGAAATAGGAATGGAAGCGGAGATCTTACCTTGAAGCACCATGCTATCAGGCAGCTCTGGCTCAAGCGATCTGCACAGAGTTGTCCTCGCCCAGATGGGAAACATGTCCCCAATATACTTACTGCTAGAAACGGTGTCCTCAATATAGTCCTTCCAGTCACTAATTGTGACGAGCTTATTGTTTCTGTACGAATCTGCGCATCGGATGATGACATCCACATCAGTGTTGAGGTATAGCTTCTCCGCCCATCCAATCAAAGCAGACGCACTGCCGCGTTCTAACTCAGCAAAAACGTCGGCGAAGGTGGGGAAATAGGTGCGTGAGCTCGTAGATGCCGAATGCAATAAAGGGCTTGGGATCCGAGTACGTGGCGAGTCCCGGCAGAGTGTGGCCGTCAATTCCACTAACCGGAATGGGGTGGCTTATGATGTTTTGGATGATGGCGTCAATCCTGGCAGTAATGTTCTCTGCAGTAGGTCTCCAGAAGGAACACTTATCGGGTCCTGCAGCATGACATAGAATCGGTAGCTGTTGAAATACCTTGTCAGAATCGACAAAGTTGCTGCGCCAGTCGTTGGCATAGTATTGGTCCATGTCCAAGACACTTTCAACCACCAACCTTCCGACGCGGTCAGGAAACATGGACGCGAATGGTGCCAATAACGGATGCGTAACTCATTTCGAACGCCCAGAGCTTGGCTTCCGACGGCTTATGGCCGGCAAGCTTGGCATCTGCCTCGATGAAGGTGACATTCTTCCGACACTCGACTTTGCCACCAAATCCTGCGAGTAGGACCAGGGCAGTTGCGATTCGTTTCATCTTGGTAAGCAGAATATGACTTGGTAATGGTTTTGATGTTCTGTGTAGTGTGCAGTCAATCGCTTCATTCTGGGATGTCCTGACAATACTTATACATTCTGGGTATCTTCACTGTTTTGTTCTCCTATCGCATAACTCTGTGCCATTGTCACAGCACACGTAACCTTGTTGCTCCGCTTGTACGAATGAACAAATGACCCAGTGCTCTCAGAGTCCTCAGCCACTGACAAGGCTATGTTCTTATATCATGCAATTTAATCTTCAAAAAGACCGACTCTCCAAACTATACATTCTAAGCCATCCGGAAGACCGAGTTCCGATTTCACATAGAGCTAAGAGACCCACCCCGCCATACCTTGAATGATTCAACGGGTTATGTGTATGAACCTTGAGGAACAACCTTATTCGATGGTTTCATCTGTCATCTCCAAGCGCGGCCGGGATGCTATACTAGGTTCGGTAGGATTGTTACTCCGATTACACAAATGATCAAACATGTATGAGCGCTTGGTGCTCAGCCGCCTAAAAGACCGAGTTTCAATACGTACCATGGTTTTAAGATGGCCCAAATCTTAGCCACCTCCATCCTTGGCATATCCATCTGTACGAACTGACCAATCGAGACACACCTGTCCTGGTAAGAGCTATCTTTTAGGGACATTTGACCTGGTTAGTGGACTACTCTTCTAACTTCTCGCTCTCGACGTCTAGGTAAGAATGTTGCCCTAGCGTACGAATAGACGGATAGCGCTCACTGAGAGCATTCCCTGTTGCCCGAACCATCACCAAAACATACTTGCGACGAACCTGTGGAACGCTCTCGTTTGATGCACTATTTCTCATCGAACAATGAATGAGGACAACGACACCGCCAAAACTACAAGTCAGGCCTGGAGGAAAAGACCTCGCCAATGGGCCCGAAGTCAAAATTGGGTTGCAAAACTTGCAAGTAAGTTTTAACTTTCTCGTCAATTTCCCTGTTGGGCAAGTTAAACTCATGGGGAGCATTCACTCAAGAATACGGCGAATAAAATGTGACCAAGCTCGGCCATCGTGCTTGAAATGCGAGTCTACAGGAAGAACTTGTGACGGCTACGATGCCGTTTCGTACCTTGCCAAGGCTGGCATGGAGGTGAGCCGGATTCATCACGTTGAGACTGTTTCGGCAAGAAACTACGGCGTATCCGACTCACAAACCGCCGTCGATGTTCAGAAAGCGCCATACGGACGACGCCAGAACCACTACAGCATAACTTTACAAAACTCAAGACCCTTCATGATATTGCCAGCCATTACTCTAGCCGAGGCGCAGGCCATGTCATTCTTCGAGCTCATCTGCGTCAGGAGTCTGAATGAATATTACCCCAACGAGTCGTGGCTCAAGACTCTCATGTTCTTTTCACAGACAGTCCCATCAGTACGACATGCCGCTGTGGCTCTAGCTCTGTTTCTTCGAAGCTACCACGACGGGAGCCTCACTCTGTCGGAACACTGCCCCCTGTTCCACTATAACAAGGCCATCCGGCTTGTTCTGACACAAAGAGGTGTCGACAGCGTTGAAACAATGGCAATAACGCTGTTGGTGTGCTACCTGTTCACAAGCTTTGATAACCTGGCGGGGAACGATCCACAGGCAATGATACATCTACAAGGAGGCGTAGAGCTCACGCGCGACATCCCTAGGGACATTTTGAACGATAAAAACGCTCCTGATACGATTTCTCTTTCGGACAGACGTGTGCTTCTTGTGGATGTTGCGAAGCATATAAGACGTCTCAACATGCAGGTCGATGCATATTTGGTTGATTGGAGCCCGGTAAATACCCAAAAAACGGCACAAGAACAAGCTTCGTCATCGGATGGGGTCTTTAAATCGGTCGACCACGCGGCCGACTACCTCCAGGTGCTCGTCGCCCGGACTATGGAATTGCAATGGATGGCGCAAGGGGCAAAGTTCGCAGAGGGGTGCCGTCGAAAGCTTGCAAAGAACTTGTTATCGAGCAACTGGAGACGTGGTCGCGTTGTTTCGACGAGATGCTGGCAAGAACCATCACCATGGTACAGAGACCAGGAACTGTCGTCTCATGTTGTTATTGCGACTACAAAATAAAGTTCTCTGGATCATCGTCCGTAGTCTCAGTCCAGGTAGAGAGACGGAGTACGATAAGTTTCTGCCCGAATTCCAACAATATGTAGCGATGGCCGATGAAGTCACAGCAGGACACCAGGCTCACACAGGAGCCTCGAAGCTCGCATTCACACCAGATATAGCTTTAATTCCTACTCTATACATCATCGGGGCAAAGTGTCGGGATCCTACGACCCGCCGGCAGGTGTCAAGGATCCTACGACGGCAGCCGCTGCGGGAGGCGGTTTGGGATAGTACCTTTGCAGCAATGGTAGTGGAGCGCATAGCTGAGATTGAGGAAGGTAAATCTGCAGGTTTAAGGAAAAAGCGCATGGAGGAAATCGAATCGAATGTGTATCTTGGGCAAATGTGATCAACAACCAGTCCGGTACACGGCTGGAGTTGGAGTATACATTTTGCAAGCAAGATGGTAAACACTCCGAGTCTATATTAATTAAATAGTATAGTATGGAAAGAAGCCATGCAAAGCGAAAACACGATATCACATACCGAGAGAAATGGTAAAGCGAAAACTTGTGAGATAGCACTTGTCGGTGATTTAACGATACAACGTAACGTTGCACAGCCTCAAAAAATGAAGTTACTCAATTTCCGCGCGCACTACTCGGCCCACGCGGCTATAAGCACTAACTAGCCCTGTGTGGAGGGTCGGAAATTACTACTACTATCAGCATCACTAGACATAATAGTTTAGTCTGCTTAATATGCTCTCGACCGGGCTATCTGCTTGCTTATTTCTGTACCTCGAGCTTACCTCCCAGTCGCTGCATGCAAGATGGGCACGTGCGTCAAGAAGGATTCTCAGCTTCATCCATCCTTGTTTCAAGGATCGCTTCAAAAGGAAGTGAATGGGCAGTTAGATGCACCGTGATGAGGCGAGGTTCGGGCTGTGCGAGATCCTTCAAGCTTTGAGATTTAATATAATACGGAGTCAGTCAGTCAACCCAGTGCAAATCAACTAACCATATTCTCTTGGCATTAACCATACACGTTCAATCCATTCATTATGTATTCTACTTTGTTGTCTTTGTTGACGTTGGCAGCCACTGGCCAGGCTGCCTCGTGTGCTGCTGCCCGCAAGTTTTCTCTCAAGACGACTTATGATGCTAGCAACTTTTTCGATGAGTTCAACTTCCGAGACGTGAGTTCGATGGCTCTAAACCCCGGGAGGGTCAATGAAGCTAACCAGTCAGGCGGCCTACTATGATAGTATTGATCCCGCATACGGAGGCGATCCCACCCACGGATCTGTCAACTACTTGAGCGAAAAAGATGCTCTGTCTTCAGGCATCGCCAAGACCACTAATAGTCAAGTGTACATCGGTGTTGACGCCAGCAACAAGGCAAAGCCTATTGGTTCGAGCAAGGATAGACATGGAAGGGATAGTGTTCGCTTGGAATCAAAGGCTACGTATGACTCTGGCCTCTTGATCGCAGATATTGAGCATATGCCTGGTACTGCATGCGGAGTTTGGCCGTCTTTGTGAGTATCAACGTCTTGTGACAAAGCCAATGATACTGGTGCTAACATATATTGAAGCTGGTCATACAATTTCGACGAGGATCCCGTTGGGGAGATTGACATCATTGAAGGCATCAATGATCAGAGTCAAAATGTGGTCTCGCTGCATACATGCGGTACCTGCAAGTTCACCAAGATTGGTGGCCTCGACGAGCGACCCAACTGCAACAACGGAGGCACAGAGTCCGATCAATGTGAAGACGGAACTAACTTGTTAGTGCTTGTTCTTACCTACGATAATGACCACATAGCTAACTCGCCTCTAGTGACGGATGCGGCAGTACCCATGCCGTTGGATCATACGGCTCAGCGTTCAACAAGGCCAAGGGAGGTGTCTACGCTACCTGGCTGGAATCCGACGCTCTCAAGATTTACTGGTTCCCTCGCGAGAAGATCCCGGCAGACATCAAGTCTGGAAACCCTGACCCGACGAAATGGGGAACGCCAGCCTCAAACTTTGTCAGCGGTTCAGGCTGCGACGTTGGAAAGTATTTCAAGGGGCAGACTATTGTAAGTACTACGATCACATATCATGTTCAGACGTTAACAAGTTCAGATCATCAACACTTCTTTCTGTGGAGACAACATCGACCAGGATACTTGGGATGGAGAGTGCAAGGCTTCTACTGGTGCTAAAACATGTGATGACTATGTCACGAACAACCCCGAGGCTTTCAGCAACGCATACTGGTTGTTCAACTCTATCAAGCTTTATCAATAAGTGTTTAGGCAATAGATCGTCATTTTACTTTCTTTTATATTTAGGGGAAAACAGTCTTCATATAGAACACAATTTAGCTACGAAAACTATTTTTGCATACAAACCTCCTTAGTACCAACAACGCCCATCCTGAGGATCCAGCCTTTTGTCACACCAGATCTACTACCATCCCTCCCTCCGCCAGGACTTACTTCCGGGTAGACATCAGTGCCTCCCATGCTTTAGAGAAGATACTCAAGCATGATCGGTCCTTCTTGCCGACCTGAGCCTCGACATCGATGGTCTCGAAGTCGAATGACTCTATAATAGAAGGGGCTGCCTCCCGCTCACTCGGTGGATAGAGCTGAGGGTTTCTCTGTCGGAAGGCCAGCTCAGCCGCCGAGCCGGCTGAGCCTGTACCGACTTTCTTAAGCTTTCCGTAAGCCTTACCCGGTGCGCTCTCCCAGTACTTTCCGTCAGCGTCCCGGAAAGTATAAATTTGGGTATCAGCATCATACGCCACCCGACTCATACCTTCGGGCAGACGTCCTTGGTCATCGTCAAAGTGAGTGGTTCGAGGCATTTTGATGATGCTTACCGGTAGATAAATAGTGGGAGGATTGTCTTGGTTGACCTTGTCTGCGAAATGAGAAAGGTTGTATGTTTGACAACTTCTTGAGTTGGATGAGAGAAAGTTTGACAGACCAGGGAATTCCTCCCTTTTTATACTTGAAACTATGAACACGAGTAAGTGACACATGTCGACGCGAAAATCGAACAATTTTGA
The DNA here is from genome assembly GCA_013186375.1 of Fusarium aywerte. Taxonomy (NCBI): domain Eukaryota; kingdom Fungi; phylum Ascomycota; class Sordariomycetes; order Hypocreales; family Nectriaceae; genus Fusarium; species Fusarium aywerte. The sequence continues at coordinate 315,226 of JABCQV010000066.1, forward strand.
TCCCATACCTTACAGCTAAGTGTATACAGATAAACATAAACCTTATTCGAAGTCAAAGAAGGAACATGCTAACAATCCAAGACTTCATTTCTCCACGCAAGAATAAACACGCCGAGGTCAAGTAACACAAGCGGTATATCGCCTATTCGAGATTCCCATTCCGATATAATCTTACGTACATACAAGGGAACAATGGTATTGTTTCCTCTTCGCCATGAAATAGGCGAGGTCCCACTGAACCACCACTACCCTGAGATTTAGCAACAGCCAACCAACAATATGGTTGTTCTTGTACCCGTATCATGATTGTTATTCCCAAAATCCCCTCCTCCCAACACTCGCTTGACATGCCGCTTTGAGAATTGTACTCATGTCACTAAATCGCTCATTTTAAGTTTCCTCCTCATTTCCATTTCCACTTCAACGACCCAGCATCTAAATCGATAGTCCATATCATCTGTCGTCTAATAATGGCTGAGAATACTGCAGCAAAAGCGTCTTCGCCTCGTGAGAAAGCTGCACCACCAGAGCCAGCAGGTCGACTCGACGCAGACGACAATATCACGGACGATGATTCAGCAATTGGTCATACCGATGGTGAAAGCTCAACCACCTCCCTGACATCCACCATTTATAAGTACAGAGAAGAAAATGGACGAACATATCATGCTCACAAAGACGGTGCATACATTGGCCCGAATGATGACCAGGAGCAAGAAAGATTGGAGTTCCAGCACGCGCTTTGTCTCTTGGCCTTCGATAACCAACTTTTTCTTGCTCCCATTTACAAAGAGGGAAGTATACCCGTGCGCCGTGTTCTCGATGTTGGTACGGGAACAGGCATCTGGGCGATTGACTTCGCCGACGAACACTCTGAGGCGGTTATTACTGGAGTAGATTTGAGCCCGATTCAACCATCCGTGGTGCCGCCCAATGTTCAGTTCCAGGTGGATGATATGGAAGACGAATGGACCTTCTCGGATCCTTTCGATTATATCTACTGTCGGTTCATGACCGTGTCGTTTGCCAATTGGCCGCGATTCTTTGACCAAAGCTTTGAGAACCTGACACCTGGCGGCTGGATTGAAGTTGTGGATATTCTTCCTCCAACATCTGACGATGGTACTATGTCACCCGATACGGCGCTCTACAAATGGTCAAATCTTTTGCTCGAGAGTACCGAAAAGATTGGTCGGCCATTCGGTGGAACAGCCTTTTACAAATCCCAGATGGAAGAAGCTGGCTTCAAGGATGTCACTTTGCGAGTCTACAAGTGGCCGCAGAATCGCTGGCCCAAAGACCCCAAGTACAAGGAGCTAGGTGAGCGACTACTGATATGAAGCCGAGGACAATATAAGCTAACACAATCAAGGTTTATGGACACTGGAGAACATTTCAAGCGGTCTAGAAGCGATTAGCAACGCTCTCTTCACAAGAGTCCTGGGCTGGTCCAAACCCGAGTTAGACGTGTTCCTTACAGAGGTGAGGAAAGACATCAAAAACACTTCAATCCACGCTTATTGGCCCATGTAAGTTGTTCTTAATATTTCAATCTCTTAAATGACAAATCTAACGAACATGAAGTTATGTTATCTGCGGACAAAAGCCATCATGAACGATGGTCAATGAAGGGAGAAGATCTTCGAACTGTGTGTACTTAGTGAACAAGGCGTAACGAAGTTGAGATCTTTGTTTCCATTTGCGTGGATAATGGTACATGAATGAACATGTGCTTTCTCCGTTGTGCTTATTATAAGCGGCATGTCTTATTGCCGATTTGCTGAATCTAGATACAGCACCCTGAGCTAATTCAACTGGTGTTGCCAATTAATGCCTAACTATTGCGCGACCCACCTGTAGAGCCCGTAACGTACTCCGCTGCCTCAGTTTAACATATGCAACCCCGTGGAAGTCCGTGGCAGTCCGTGGCAGCCGTGGAAGGGAAGTCTGTACGGTATAAAAGAGCAAACCTGGAAAAGAACGGAGATGAAACGAAGCATTGTCATTTTATCTGCTTTTTTCCGAACTCCCCCATAATTCTTCTATTGAAAAAAAAACGAACCAATGGCTCCAATTGTCTTTGTAACGGGTGCGACCGGCAGACAGGGCTCTGCTGTTGCCCGACAACTACTTGACATTGGCTGGACCGTCCGCGCTACAGCCCGCAACATGGATTCACCTACCGCAAGACAACTACAGGGAATGGGTGCTGAAGTAACACCCGGTGACTGGGAAAATGAACAAGTTCTCAAAACAGTCATAAACGGATGCACCCATATTTTCTTGAACGTAATACCCAACCACGCAACCTTCACCTCCGAAGTCCCACATGCCAAAAGAATCATTGGCATAGCCAGATCGGCAAATGTCAAACAAGTTGTATACTCGAGCGGAATGTCCAGCAAAGATCTCGAAGAAAGCACAAATTATGACCCGAACCATCCAGTTTGCCAGACATTTGGCTGGAAACGGGACATAGAAAACCTTGTCAAAGAGGCTGGATTTCCCATTTGGACAATTCTTAACCCAGGCTACTTCATGTGCAATCTCCTGGAACCAAAGGTCAACATGTTGTACCCCAATTTCGTACGCACTGGTACTTTGAAGACAGCTCATACACCTGAGATGCTTCTACCGCTGGCAGATGTGGAGGATCTTGCAAGATTTGCTGTGGCTGCCTTCCGTGAGCCAGATCGGTTTAATGAGAAGATGATCCTGATTGCGAGCGAGAAGTTGGCGCAGGATGAAATTATGCAGCAGCTGGGTGAAGCGACTGGAAGGTCTTTCAAAACCTCGTTCTTCACCGATGAGGAGATTCTAGACAAGGTGGCTACAGACCAATCTGTTGCCATACAGTTTATGACTCGTGATTTGGGTGACAAAGTTGACATTAAGAGTGTCAAGGAGTGGGAAATTCCTTTGACTACCCTAAGAGAGTTTCTCAAACAAGAGGACTCTCGGGTCAAAAGTACCTACGTTTAATAGGTTTACGGTGTGGATAGGTGATGGGATGGCTCTGAGACAATGTTCATCCTCCAGTAAATGAAAAGAGAGCTTGTATATTTTGTTGAGAATAGTCTAGACTGGGCTCTGGAAGGCCTACTTTGACTATCTGAACATGACTTCCATACTGCGTAGGAGCTACTGGTGTAACCATTGCTGCGAGACATCATGCACGAATAGCTCGATCTTCGTACTAGTCAGTCTTTGCAAGACGAATATAAAATTCTGGGATTCCTTCAGTCCTCGTCCTGACTTTCCAGATCTCTCATATCGCCAAACCGTAAGCTTCAAGAAGGGCATCTACCCTCTCAAGGAGTCTCCGTAGGCCCTCGTCCTGGTCGGTCAGGGCAGGGCTACAAAATTGATTGACTGCGGGTGCATTGTTGATTAGGGTTATTCGGAATTGCCTGAGAAGGAATATCATGCCGTTGATTTCCTGCCGAAGGGGTCCCAACTCGCGTAGAAATGTCAGGCAAATAGCACATCCGGGTTGCCTTTGAGGCGTGGATGGTGGGCTGTAGTCAAGTATCGGTAGCTGCGGGTGTTCTTCCTGCGACGACTCAGGAGTATCGTCTTGTGATGACTCAAGGGGATCTTCCAGTGATGGCTCGCGGTGTTCTTCTGGCTGACTGGACTCGTCGTCTGTTATTCTGCTGCGATCATTTCCATCTTGTTTGTGGGAAGTCTCTTCAACAACACCGAGGCGAAAGGAACGCCTTGCGGTTTCGATATCGGAAGGTTGGAGGTCAGATCCGCTTCTGCTCTCGACAGCTTGGAGGATACAATCTCTGATGTCGTTGACTTGTTCCGGGGCTTCATTGATAAAAGCAAAAATTTGCATCATCAAGCTCGCTTTGACCGAGTAGGGCGGAATATGACGGCACCAATTCCATGGCCATTGTGTGGTATGGAAGCGAATAACGCGGACGGCCGAAACAACCCTCCGTAAGGGTACTTCGCTGGGCAAATCATCGATGAGCCTACCCATGATTTCCTCATTTGATAGGTGCTCGTCGTCTGACATAGTCATTTGTTCGGTGGACATGACGGCGATGCAATAATGAAGACTATGGTGATGATAAAGAAGACGATGATGATGATGATGAAGGAAAAGGAGAAGAGAAATTGTGACAGAACCCCAACTTTTGTCTTTCCAAACCCACCTCTTTCCCGTTTGATGGGGCGCCAAGCTCATACCTCCTTCTAATGAACATTTCTTGTGCTGCGCCGGCAAGCGCGACCTAATTTTACTCAGGACGTACGCAGGTAACTTGAATTGTAAACTGCAACCGCAGCAAAGTGACGCAGCGGTGAGAAACCAATAAAAGTTTTCAAGAGCTTAGAACGTAGTTGACATATTCACGAAGGTGTCTAGTTATGGATTCATTGCCTAAAGCTGCAACTTACTGCAACAGGCTGTGCGAAAGAAATGATTGACCGCGTCACAATCCATCTTGACAAAGGAAACAACACTGAAGCGCGCCCAATTGCGCCTGAACAACGAACACACCCGACGATTCTACAAACTGTTCCATTTCTCCACCATCGCCAGAGAATCATTCCACAATCTCATCTCATCTGCAGGGCTGTACGTATGGGAAGCAAAAGTCTCCGACGTCGCACCATCGTGATCCTCACCACGCTTTGCCGTAGAACAGTTACTGAAATAAGCACCACCCCTTCCTTGCCAATCCTTCCCAATAGCAGCCAGCATAGTAGTAGAGGCTGCTTGCTCGATGCTCTGAATATGGTGCATCTTGTCACCAACAACGCTCATCATGACCTCCTGCGGGACATGGCGACCGATGTTGGAGGCCACCAGACCTGGGCTTGCGCTGTTGGCATGAATACCCCTGGCACCATAGCGACGATCGATCTCGTTGGCCATGTAGATGTTAGCCGTCTTGGAGCGTGCGTATGCTCCCCACGGTGTGTATCCTGAAGAACCAGTGATCTCATAGTTGTGGTCGTTCGAGGCGCCTATACCTTGCATGCGATGAGCAGTAGCTGCGACAGTAACAACCCGAGATTGAAAGTCCGACGTGGACCCTTTCAAGAGAGCGTGCTTAAGAAGCTGGAACAGAAGGAAGTGGGACAGATGGTTCGTAGCAAACTGCTCCTCAAAGCCATCAGCAGTCATGGTAAGCTCTGGGATAGCCATGACACCCGCGTTGGCGACGTAAATACTGATCTCATCGGTCTTGGATAGGATACTCTTTGCCGCGGCTCGAACACTTTCCATGGAGCTGAGTTCTAACTGTACAAGCTCCATTTGATCAGGATTCCAGAAATCAGCAAGGGCTTCTTGGGCCTTGGCAAGATTCCGTGCCGTGAGAAACAGCTTGATGCCTGTGGCAGCAAATGCCCGGGCAGTCTCGACGCCAATACCAGATGAGACACCAGTGATGACGGCGGTTTTGCCAACGAGCTTTTGTTCCATGTTCTCATCTTGGACAATCTGAAGAGCTGTCGGACGCCTATCACCTGGTCCTTCGGGGTTGGTGTAGAGGTGCGAGTAGCGAGACATGATAACTTGTGTAGTTTGAGTGTCGGTAAAGAGAAGATTCTGTATGTATCAAGTGATTATGAGAGTGATATGTGTTTGAATTTAACGTTACGAGATAGCTAACATTTATAGTACGCATCGACAAGCCAAAGGCCTTCGGGTTATTGAAGCAGGAAGATGCTAACTCCGACGGTGCCATCGTTTGTCCGGTGTTTGATGACATTGATACGCAAAGAAGCCACTCCGACGACATTCAATACATCACCTAATGTGGCTGGTTGCGACAATGCCGACAATGCAGATCACCGTGGTGACTTTTTATCTCGATTTGTCCTAGCGCGCCATCTTTGGATGTGATATGTCAGCTTACTCGGGATATTTATGCTTATGGAGCCCCGAGACATGTGCTTACTTTTTAACTTTTTAAATATTAGTTTGGGGTTTTGGCTTGTGATGATGGAAAATGCGACGCGAGATTCGTCAAGATACGAAGCGGAGAAGAAGCAACGCCGCAAGCTCCAAAACAGACTCAACCAACGAGCACGTAGTGAGTTCCTGATAAGAGTTGGATGAGTATTATTCCATTTTAGAACGTCTTCTGACACTGATAGGGGAGCGTTTATCTGATAGTATCGTGCCAAACGGTCGTACCAAGGCACGGAAGCCCAGCTTCGGAGTTAAGCTATGGAAGTTAGACGAATTCGACTTGGAGAGCAAAGCTTGCGACAATAAAACAGTTGCTGCCATCAGTGATCATAGGCTCTTCCTGACCACCATGTACAACGGCACTTTGAGCGTTTCTGATGTTGAACTTTACAGCCAACAGCTGGAGATGCGAAAACGCCTCGACTCCGCTTCCCGACTGGCAGATCCTCTTTCAGATCACTTGTTATATCTTATCAACTACAACGCTTTCAGGGGCCTCTTTTTCAACAAAGTCACTCTTTCAAAGCTTGTAGATCACCTGACAGTGAAACCAGACCGAGCTGAAAAGCTGGATATTATGATGGGTCTCAAGCAGGATGCCATCTGCGTCTCTTTGGGCCACAGTATGCCACCTCACCTTCAACCCACGCTTTTGCAGTCAAGCATAGTTCATGCCAACTGGATCGATTTCATCCCATTTCCTAGAATGAGAGACAATCTCATTATATGCCAGGATCAATTCAATCATCGATTGTTCGTCAAGGACGTGGTAGGGAATTTGGTGGAAGATGTCATGTTCAATAAATACGGAGAAGGCAACGGGCCCAAAAGTCGTCTGAAATGCAGAGGCAAGTCTAGTGACTATGCTTCAGACCGTCGTGGCATGATTATCTGGGGTGAACCGCATAGGATGGAGAGTTGGGAGGTCACAGCCGAGTTTCTTCAGAGATGGGGCTGGGCAGTTGAAGGGTGCCATGAGCTGATGAGGGCGACCAATGAATGGAGAAAATTGAGAGGTGAAGGGCCCTTAGTTTTTCATACAATGTTAACCGAGCAGTAGGAATCTTTTGAATTATAGCCCAAGTAGTTGGTCAGCTCATACATGCATGGCTGGAAAGGATTTTTAATTGCTGAATTGAGGGTAGAATCTTGGAAGCGAGCCTTGTCTTGGACATCGCACAGGGCAGTGACTGCGTCGATCTAATATAATTTTTTCTCAATGAGAAATCTAGAAAATGTATAAGATCCTCACTCAATGATGGTGAAGGCTCATGGATTATTCATATGGTTTCGGAGTTTTATTGAACCGAAGTTGCAGTCGATGGGTCGGTCAGTTGTATCAATGACATCAACCATCATCATAACCATGACGACGGTATTTCGGCTGTTGCAATGTCGTCATTACTTTCAATTCAACCTCCCCATAACCGAACTGACAACTACATCAATCCCTTTCACTCTTCATCCGCAAATAACATCCACAAAATACACGTCTAAAAAACCTCATACTCAATTAATTTCTCTGCAATTAATTCCCCCCACGCAATCGCAAAAATGACATTCGCTCGCCAATCTCTTTCCTCCCTACGACGTCTCCCAACCGTCACGTCCGCCATACGAACCAAGCCCACATACGGCCCATATACCTCAGTGCGCATGGAGTCAGGAAAAGTCAGAAACCCTGTATCGGCCGACCCCAAGCACGACAAGAACAACCCCTCTCACACCGAACACGCCGACGGCGCTATGGCTTCGCTCAAGGGCGCACCAGGAAAGCGCGACGCGGGCTCTTTTGAGAAGCAAAACATGACGGAGGACGAGGTGAAGACCAACAGTCAGAACGCGCAGTCGAACGACAGCAAGGAGGGAATTAAGGGCGAGGCGGGTACATTTGAGAAGTCGGGAAGAAACCCAAAGATGTGAATAAGGATGGGTTTTATGAAACAGGAATAAAATTCAAGCGATATACCTACAAACGATCGAGGGATAGAAATCGGTAGCAATTATCACGCTCACAACTTTTCTACATGATCTATTTTTGTGACGTTTTTTCACTCGACGGAATTGAAAATAACAGGCTGCTTGTTGGAGGCACGTGATCTCTGCACAGATTCATTCCACTTTGCAGGTTTCAAGAACAACTCAATCTTCAAACAACTCACCCAAAAACACCCTTTGCCTAACAAAAAAATGTGCGGAATCGTGCCATTCGTGAAAAGCCTCTATGAAGATCTTTTGGAAGCCATAGATGATCTCTTTCCAAACCGCACCGCCAACACGGCTCCACTGATGAATAATCGGCAATCCTTTCCGCTTGCTCAACCGTATAACCAGGCCTACACTTCTTCCGCTCGCCCAGTTGCAGAGAATCATCGTCGGGTCACGGAAAAGTTAGAAGTTCGAACAGCTGCTGCACGGATGCCTTCGCCGCCGAGAGGGCCACCGACGAGATGAGTTAGATGGGGAATTTCAAGTTTGTTCTTTCTCTCTTCTACATCAAACATTGCTGATAATAATCGAACAAACAGCTCCGACATCCTCTATTGGCAAAAGGCTCCCCGAGCTTTGGGGATTAAAGAGCAAAACTTGTGCAAGATATCAAAATTGCGCCTCTCGGCTGCTGCTTGTGCTTGATTAGATTTGGAGGTATAGCGATAAAATGGTCTCTGAATAACGACGTGGATAATTTTCATTCTCAACATCCAAGTCCTTTGAAATCATAAAGATTCATAATTACTCCTTCAACTCGCATTTCATACTGAATTTGCTGAACCCAACCGCAAACTTCTTGGCTATCTTCTCATCCATAGGCTCCCATTCATCCTTTAGCGGCTTCTCCCAAACAATTTCCGAGATAACGCCCCCTTCCTTTTCAATCATCTTCTCGTTTGCATGTGCTTCAGCTGGTACTCGGCCTATAAGCGCCACTTGTTCCGTCATAGTCCAGCTTCGACACATGCGGACTCTGATATTTCCCTCCATGTCAGGTCCGTCAGTACAACACGCCCACTTGTCGTCCATATCTCTGGGGCTGAATCCATATACGAGTTTGAGCATTTCCGGACCGGGAACGCGGATATCCCATTTTGCACTTATCGGATCTCGGATTGGCTTTACGTTCTTGTTAAAGCCGGCTCTTGTCCTTTTGTCGTTTGAAGCCATCGTTTGTGCTTTTCGAGTTGAGAATAAGAAGTACGGAAGATGTGTTAAGTTTAAATCGTTGCAAAGAGACTTGATTGAGAGGTGGGAAGACAATAGAAAGATATACATAAAAAACGATGCGTGGTTCATTCTCTATTAATATGCCTAGTGAGGGAAATTGCTGTCTGACTGTAAGCCAAAATCTGCCTAATCTTTGCTCCGCCTCCAACGGTCTCCATCAAACCTAGGCAAAGGCCTTCTAAGCCACATCCTTCCACCAGAAATACAATACACTAATAAAAGTGGTACGTTTTATCCAAGTCAGCCGTGATATTCACCTGCCATTCCAGTTCATGAACCTTCACTGCCTCTTTCCAAACCTCCAGCGTCTCGTCACTTAGTTCAGGAATACCCGGTTCGCCTACAAACTCGAGACAAGGTGCATCTTCTGACCTGACGTTGAAGCAAATGCCTATTTCCGAACGGCCATGACCCATAATATTTAGTTCTTCAATCTTCAGCATTCGAGCGGCGCATGTACCAGCGGCAATGGCGAATCTGTTCATGATGTTCTGGTCATAGGCGTATCCCGGAAGTTCAGGCTTCCATTGGGCAATACATTCGCCAGAGGGTAAGTATTCTTTAAGATAGAGGTGGTAGACACGTATGCTTGGCCAAGACGCATCGGGGTTTGGCTGTTGGGGTAAAAGTATTGTGCTGTCCACTCTGGCCATGAGATAGAAGTCGTCAAGGCCTTCTCTTTGGGTGAAGGAGTAGAATGACAGACTCAGGATATCTTCTTGAGTGCTTCGAGGAACTGTGCTATTCGGACGATCGGTTTCTGATAGCGGAGGCTGTCGTGTATAGCTCAGATTGAAAGATTTGACAGACATTGGAATCGTCTCAAGTGTCTGCGCAAACACTGCACTTTATATTAGAACCATGTCAGAAGTATTGAGGATGCAGAAACGAATAGTCCTCTCTCGTCTCTTGTCCAAGACTCACTTGTTCTATGACTCGTCTGAAGGGTCGAATCGATACTCTCTTCATCAGTAAGCCACCATGCTACCTTGGATAGTCGTGTCATCTTCGAGGCAATGCGATTAATTGACGATGGAGAGAATAGAATGCTTTGAGAACCTGGTTCCACTCTAAAATAGCAAACAGCTGGTATCTGGGCAATGTCCACGTTCCAATCCTTGAACAGCTCGACATACATAGGCCTCGCTTCTCCCAACATTACCGCTGTCATTTCGCGCGACCGTTTAGTTTCGTTCCGACAAAGCCGTAGAGCGTACTTTTTTGGTGGCGTTATGAATATCTCCAAGCAAACAATCGGCTCTGGTCGAGGCGGAATTTGGGACAGAACACCAAGAAGTTGTCTGACATTCTTATTGAAAACCTTTTGATCATCGTAGTCTTCTTCCGGATTTGTCGACACGGTTAGATTGTGTGCTGGGAATTCGAAATCGTACCATATGTATCGGATGAAGCTGAGGCGAAGAGGGGTGAGATAGTTTCCACGCTGAGCGGCATCGAGTCTATCTGCACTGAAGATAAGATGTCGGAACGTAAATGATTCGACGATAGTTTGCCACTGTCGAGATACTGCTGCGTAAGTTGCAAGCGACGTTATAGGACAACGCTCATTTATTATAGGGACCAAACGCGTCGCGACAATCAGTTGTGAAACGATGTTGCGAATGATTTCAGGTGGAAGATCGTTCATCGTACCTAAAGATATGCAAACAAAATCCAGCTTCTCAGTTCCACCTGTAGTAGCCGCGCTTTCAGACCAGAAAACAGAGCTGAGTGATGAAAGATGAGCCTCTCCTGGACAAAAAACTCATCTGGCTTGGCTATGTCAACAGGGTAATTGGTTGGACATGTGGGGCATGCCGACAGCCACGGAAGTCAGTAAAGATTAGCTGCTTTATCATAAAGGCAGGAGCAAAATCAAGAAGGATGAAAAAAGGAAGCAGAAAAGGAATGAAATTCCAGAGAGTGACAGGTAACACGGAAAACACGGTATTATAGTCGATATGCTTTGTTCGGATCGTTGGCCACTTAGCACTTTGAACACAGGTTGATGTCATATCTAACATTCTTGTCTAAACTAGACTAAGACCTCACCTACTGACCAAAAGCCTTTCTCATGCGTTGAAATTAATTCTTGATATCCTAATATATCTGTTTGTATGAGATATCTTCCGTGGAGGCGATTATAAATCAATGGTCCAATGGTTGAATCCTTGTTCTTACTCCTCCGCGTCATTATGAGCGGGGTATGACCCATAACAATCACCATACTTCCCAACTCGTTATTGAATTACTGGGAACCATTATTGTTATTATTATCAAGCTTGGCAACTATTCAGCAGCATCATACAACCTAACTTGGGAAAATTTGTTATTTCTCTTCATCGTCTTAATCGAAAATGGGCAGCAGGAACGGTCTTGCAGAGCTCGCACAGAGTCTCATCGAACATGGTCCTCACAAGGCTCTCCAAACATCTCGGAGAATTCGAGCCATCCACAATCACATCACTGTAGTCGACACTACAAAGGCTGTCTACGTCTGGGAACATGATAACTTTCCTACTATCTACGTGCCCCTGGTAGATATCAGAAACGGAAAATTGGCGGATAAGCAAAACATCTCGGTGGAGCTCAGAGAACGTGCGGCTATTTCTGAGCTTATTGTTCCAGGTCACGACGTTCTGGAGGAAAAGAGGGTCGATGGAGTCCTGCGGTTCTTCCAAGATGTTACCCTAGGACCCCTGTCGGATACTGTGAGAATCGAGTTCCGCAGCATAGGTATGTCGAGATTGGAAAGGCTGCCAACGACGCAAGGCTAACAGCTATTCAGACCAGTGGCTGGAGGAAGATGAACCCATCTTCGTTCACGCGAAAGATCCCTTTAAGCGCGTCGATATCCTCCGTTCGGAGCGCCCAATTGAAGTCAAAGTTGATGGTAAAACTGTTGCCAAGACTGAATCGTCTATGCACCTTCTGGAGACAGCTTTACCAACCAGGTACTACTTGCCGTTTACTGCAGTTGATCAGACTGTTCTGCGCAAGAGTGATTTGAAAACAAAGTGTCCCTACAAAGGAGAGGCAGAATACTATCATGTGGTTCTGGATGGAAAGACACATGAGAATCTGGTTTGGTATTATAACCATCCCACCCATGAGAGCGGGGCTATTGCGAGAATGGTGTGCTTTTATAATGAGAAGGTTGATATCATTCTGGATGGGGAGTTGCAGGAACGTCCCAAGACGAAGTTTGCTTGAGGCTTTCGGTTGGTAGTCGTGTATCTTGCGTGAAATTGTTAGCACCTTCTTTTCCTCTACCCTGAATGAACTCATTTGGCGTATCACATACATCTAGGTGGCACTCGTATGCAACTTGGGCGTGACCATCACTGCTATTCACTGTTAGGAAATTCCATCGTAGATCCTGTTCCCTACAGTCGACGCTTGTAGACTAGATCATGGTCGCGCGTAGTGTCACGCGACAGATTGTGGTAACCAAAGGCACTGAAGTCGTAGACCGCAAGCTATCGCCTCAGATATCATATTATCGTTTTAGAAACCTGTTAAGTCTCGATATCCATGACCGTCTAATGAATCACCAAGGCAACCTGCATAATATGATACAGGTACGCGGCTCAGGGAATAAGAAATGACAAGTGAAACATAGCAGCATGGCTTAATACAATTACAAGCCCTTTGGTCTCACCCGTTTCAGCTTCTATGACGCTGAGACTTGTTCCCAGCGGGACGTTCCTGGGCTACCAATGCTTATTTCCCCGTGCATGGGGACTGGCGGCAGAAATTGCTTGCAGGGATGGCTCATACGAACCTCGTCCTACCCACCTAAAATTCCTCCTTGTGGACCGGTAATACAATGAATGCCGTGCACGATTTATATGATGATTCAATGAAGCCCGGTTTCTGAAATGATCTGTCGCACATCAGACAAAAGCAATCTATTTTGGTGCGTACAGTTATCCAGTCACATACCAGTTTTGATGAATGATTCTTGGAGGTTTTACGGAAAATGGAAGTCGTCGCGATACGCTTTCCCTTTCCCTTGATGAACCGTTAAGTTTGGGGGTTTTATGGCTTATTGAATGGACCACCACACCGCCGGAACAATGGATCTAGATCTGAACTTTGGAGACATCAGCTGGCAAACGCCATGAGCTAAATATATTATCCTAGATCGTAAATTCTTCGTGTCTTGTTCAATTTCCCATCTTGACTCGAGATCCATGCATCCGGGGTTTCCACTGCGCGATCGGGGGAATGTTACCAGGATACTTATCAGACGACATTTGATGGTGCACATTCAAGTCGCGCATGATCAAGGATGCGTCTCTCTGGATACCCGCTCCATCGTCCATTGTCAAACGAAGGCCTGCTTGACGATACCTGTTTTTGTGGTAGTACCAGACTGAACGGTCAGTTCCCAGCCTACGTCTTTCCAGCCACCAGGCACTAAAGAGCCGGTGAGCGAGCGGGGAAGGGCATCAGCTCACCACACGAGAGCGGCAGTTTATGCAATACTAATTAAAGGAAATGCACCGTAACCCTCTTCAATTATCAAGACAGTCAGTTATTGGTCCGGATGTGCTACAGTGCATATAGCCGTCGATATCTGGGGGTTCCAGCGCCTTATCATGCTTATCTTCCGACATGATACATAGACTAGGTATGTACTCTGTAGTCTACGATACGATATCTGGCCAAGGATGGTGTGCTAGTTAATAAGGGTCCGTGCATGCAGGCAGGGCTTGTGAGGGGAAGAAGAGAGACGAGAGACGAGAGAAAAGAGGCGGCGCATGACAGGCCGTCCTGATTGCTGTCCGCTCGCTGCAGATCAGCAAGCATGGATCTTAATAGGGAAGCTAAGCAAAGCGAGAGATCTGAATCCGATCTATCAATTAGCAATACCACCACATCGCATCACTTCACATCACATCACATTGTTCCGCATGTCTGTGAATGGCCTTTACCGTTTTCAGCCTCATCGTCACTTCCAAGAATTCGGTGTCGATTGGTTCATCCTCACCCGCTAACGTTCAGCTAGTTGGACGATTTCCGTTTCGCCACACCGGATTGATCGGGGGGTTCCATAGTTACTAGTATCGTCACTCACCAGAAAAACGGTGTGCAACTTGTGGAAGGGTAGGGGACTAGAACGGGGGAGAAGATCTGGGATCGTTTTCTGAGAATTGAGACAGGGTTTGCGCGATTGAGTTTCAAGGAATACTGTTTCGAGCCATGTTTGACTGTGAGGGAAAAGTTTGTTACCAATTGTTGTTACACTTTTGCGTCGTCTTTTTTTGTGTGTGTTAAAGTTCGTTTGACAGATTGACAGCAGTTCGAGTATGCTTTACATGCATGCACCTTGACGACGTCAGACGCAGCAAAAGTACATTTTTGCCACAAAAGGCAAAAAAACATGCGAGCAAGCAAAATGAGACCAGAAAAACAGCTTGCCACTGATCATCAATGCCTTACATTAGACTGCTGTATGGCATTGTCATCCCAAACACTAGAAGCAAGGTCAGCAGACATGGATTAAAGGTGAGAGTCTCTTTTTTTTCTTCACGATGTGCAAAACTGGGGAAGAAGGCAGTGGAGGGTAAAAAAAAATAAAAAAAATAGAAAAGCAAAAGTTCGCTATGGTGGTGATTCATGTTGGTGCTAAGAGAATCGGCATCTCGAGTAATGAACAAGGGTTAACCCGGGAATGCCATGAGTAGAGGTATTGAACCTCGGCCAACGCCCATTCCAACAAGAGTTCTAACAATCATACAATGAGTGATGTCTTTGTTTTGATTGAGAGAACAATCCACTCTAATCTTTTTACCCCCATGTCCTAACCATGATCTGATTGCAGGATCGTGAAGTTTACAAGGATTGTTACTTTTCTGTAGGCGCTGTAACCTCTCAGGCCTCTCCACTGGCACCCCTCTGTTGCCAAGTGATAGCCCACTGAGAAAAGAATGCGAGTTTACCGGGGTTTGTGGCAGTCAACCTTTTTACTTAGGTGCCCCGCCCACTGTAGTGAGTACTGTACGTGGGGGTTACTGTACGGTACCTAAGCGTAGCGTAACACCGAATGTCGGTTTGCGGGCCGGGGCTACTGTACCATAAGCAACCGCCTGATTCAGTTTCCCCCATGGTGTGAAATTCTATTAGCCTACTACCACCTACTTGAGAGTCATATGGCCCGCCAAAAGTTTTTTTCTTCTTTCTCTTCCATCCCGACCTGTCCGTCCTCTTCTTTTCTTTTTCTTTTCGCTTTCCTCCCTCTCAGATTCCGCAAAAACACTTCCTCTTTCAGCAACAACAGTGGTTTTATCCATTCAATTGAAGAAAGGGAAAAAGGAAGTCGTTTCGTCGAGATCATGAATCTAGGGAAAGCAAAAAGCGACAAAGACCCAAACGCCTTTCCTACGAGGCAGCTAACGATTCTCGGTACGTCATTGTCATTACCCATAGGCGCCTTCACCGCCATCAATCCCCCCCCCCACATTGCGCCCATCTGCCCCTCACTGAATGCATCGATTAACAAATCATCACAGCAATATGTCGATTTTCTGAGCCTATCGCCTTCAACTCCATTCTGGCCTACACCTTTTTGATGGTCAAGGATTTGGGTATTGACGAGAAAGATGCTTCCTTTTATGCCGGTCTCCTGGTCTCGGCGTATGCCCTCGCCGAGGCGCTGACTTCTATGGGATGGGGTATTTTGTCGGATCGCATTGGGCGCAAGCCTGTTGTTTTGTTTGGACTTGTCGGCGTAGCTGTCTCGAGTCTCATCTTCGGTCTGGCAAAGTCTTACTGGGTTGCTCTTTTGGCGCGATTTGTGGGTGGTGCCCTCAATGGCAATGTGTCTGTCATGCAGACCATGGTCGCTGAGATGGTCAAGTTGCCCGAGCATGAGCGTAAGTTCTTACTTTGACGTGGGTGAAAAGTTTTAGCAGGGGCTAATTATGTCACAGCCAAGGCCTACGCCGTGCAGCCTTTCATTTGGACTCTTGGCGGCATCATTGGCTCTGCCATGGGAGGTTTCCTCGCCCAGCCCGCCTACTGGTACCCTCGATTTTTCTCCGAGGATGGACTATTCGGACGATACCCGTTTTTACTACCTAACCTGGTTTCAGTGATTGTTGTCGCCATCGCTGTGATCCAGGGCATATTCTTTCTCGAAGAGACCCTCGTCAGGCCTGGTGAGGAGGCCGAGAATGCCGCTCTCAACTACCAGGATATTCCCGCTGTCGACGACCTAGAGTCGATCGACGAGAGAACTCCTCTGCACGGACGCGTCCGAAACCAATACCGAAGCTCCGTCTCTCGCAGCCGCATGCGACACATGTCTCCCTCGACCAGCCGTTCGCGCCCACGCTTCATAGAGTCCAGTTTGGGTATGAATGCCGAGCACGATTTCATCGATCTCCGCCGATCGTCTTTTGGAACCGTGCACTCTGTCCTACTGCCCCAGGATCTCCTGACACCGCCCAACGAAGAACAGGAGAATGAGGGGTCTGAGTCTGGCGAGAAGACGTTCAACTACACGGTCATGATGCTCATCGTCGCACTGCTCATCTTCTCGTACCACCAGATGGCTGCAAGCAGCCTTCTTGCCACGTATCTGCTCGACGAGCCCTCCGAGACACGAGGACGTCTTGACTTGGTCGGTGGTCTCGGTTACACTGTGCACGACGTCGGATTGTACTTGGCCGTGAATGGTTTTCTGGGTCTGCTCATTCAGGGCATCGTCTTTCCCATGTACGTTAGCCGCGTGGGCGTGTGGCATTCGTTCCTCAGCATGATTCTCCTCTACCCCGTGTCCTACATGCTCATGCCTTTCCTTTCCGCCTTTGCTGAGCCCTTTACCTCTGCCGGCATCTACTTGTCGCTTTTGATGCAGAGTTTCTGTGGTCTGATAGTGGCCCCTGTCTGCTTGATTCTTATCAAGGATGCTACGCCTTCCCCTGCGGTCCTTGGACGAGTCAACGGATTGGCCATGTCTGGAGCGTGCTTGGCACGTACCATTGCTCCCCCTCTTGTTGGAGTTTTCTACGCCCTCGCAGGTTCCGTGACCGCATGGGTAAGCTGTGTTGTCGTTGCCATAATCGGCGCGATCCAGCTGTTCTGGATCCCCCGAAGAACACTCAAGAGAGACGATGTCGTGGTGGATAATGCCCTTACCACAACAGTCACTAATGAATCTCATCGTGGTCGCCGTGGCAGGAACTCGCTGTCATAGAGAATGATCTCCTGCGACATTGGCAATCTCCCCGGTGGAACTATCCGGGAGTTTCCTTTTCCTTTCTGCATCAATAGCGTTGGAACACGCTACCTACAAACAGACAGCAGCTTGCACGAACAGCTGGCGAAGCCTTAAAAATCGACTTGCACATACCGGACGTCGACCAAACAGCTACATATCATCAAAATGGTTCGAACCTATCGCCCGTCGCAAGATCCGATATTCGGCCTCAACCTTGAAAAAGACGCCTCTGAAACACCATTGGCGCAATAATCCCGATTCGATTTCATTATTACAACTCGCACAGCAGCGTTTCCGAGCCTATATGATGATTACTGTTTTCCTCACTCCACAGATGTCGCGTCTATATCTACAACCTTCTTTTTATCATTGTCACCTGTATTTTCAACTTGGGCATCCGCGTCTATCATGATTTTGATTTTCGAGGCAAAGCGTGAAGTATGGATCAAATGATTTCAGAGGTAAATGATTATTCGAGATTGTCTTGTGTATGCGGGTAAACTACTCAAAACCCAAACCTTTTGCTAGATTTTGCTTTTTTATGTTTTATAACGTGTCTAGGATGCTTCGAAGCGTGTAGCCGAGCTACTAGTGCTAGCATAGCGGACAGAATCCAAATCTTGATACCTGACTTCGCCATGTTCCCCGATCTCATATGTGACTGTGATCTAAAGTAAACGTGAGTGTAAGCCTTCCGTTGCAGTGTAGGCGAACAAACATGTGATGAAGGGAAAAGTCCTGCATGTGTATTGGAACGTGCAGAGATTAATCAGCAAACTTTTCCTTTTGAGGCCCAATGTTGTACCAGCCGGTCGCACAAGCTTTTTAAGGGAAACCCCAGGATTTGGGTCACTTTACCAAGCTTCGGATCTATGCACGACCTTGGGGACACAGCATTTTTTTTTTTTTTGCCATACTTGCTGCACGGACACGTCAAGAAACAAAAGTCAGTGTCTCATTCAGTTCACAGTACACCAAGCTATTCGGTGGCGTGTTTCATCATGGTGAACCCAATAAGCACAATGACACTGCGTAAGGGCCACCGCACCAAAGTTTCAGCCACCAACTGATATAAAAAGCATAAACATTGACATGTGTTCTTCGATTTCCTTAGTCTGATTGGTCTTGTTAATCATGGTCCGATAGCAAACCAACATGGTCTGATATACCTGTGAATGAAATCTTATGGGCGGGGACAGGAGTGAAAGCCATTCTAAGACAAACTAGGAGATGTCCGAATATCGGAGAAGATTCCATTGATGGGCAGATCACTATCTTATCTTCTCTCCATTCCAACTACCGACATGAGGTCCCATTGTAGCAATCAGCCCACTTCGGACTTTGGGGTAATAGCGGAGGGAGCGATTGCGGGGGAAGTTGGTGTGGGGGATTTCCTATTCCAGGCCAATTCCCTTCATCCGAGCCGAAGCACCATCAGCCCGGGAACAACCCGAGAGATGTATAAGTATAACGCGAGGACTCCGGGTTTCCCCAGACCTAAACTCCAAGTTTATCTGACAACTCAATAATAATCTTATCTTTTACTCTGTCTCAAAGCCTATCAACATGAGCTCATCCATTCAGACTCTCTGCCGTGGCGCCCGCGCTGCTCCCCAAACTCTCCGTCTCGGTCTCGCCCAGACCCGACGCCTGAGCACCACAGACCCCAGCCGAAGTGTTTCCAACGGTCGCGACACTGCTGTTCATGACCCCATCATGGACAAGTTCTGGGGAACTACTCGTGTTAGCCTTTCCGAATCTTCCCCTATCGTTACCGAGACACCCAGCATGTCTACCTCATCCAGCCGAGACCCTCCTCTGGGCACAAATGCTTTCGAACCCTCTTCTGCACCACGCTGGTCTGGTATCAACGTATCTTCTGGCCGCCAATAAATCTTATGTGGCTGTTATCACAGACATGAGCAATCACAAAGCCAATAAAGGCCGTGCCGCAAATCAAGCGGCTGACCAACACATTGGTTGGGGATTTATCCCACCAATAACGACATGAAATGAACAACCACGCCTCAACACTACATATCACACCACAAAGTTACCAATTCCTACATCACAGCGGACTGAAGGGATATCTGTCATACCGGATTCTTACCAAGTATTGCCAGGGATGGAAATTTGGAGTAATCACACAGACTTAGTGGGGAGACCCAGCTATGGGAGCACGGTGGGCTTGATGCAGCATATTATCGGGGTGCAAAAGTAACCCCGAGATGATGCGAAGGGGAAGATGCCTTGCCCAATCTGTATATAATCAGGCGTTATCTGGGTTCTGCTTTCAAGCACAACATGTATATATCTTCGAAACAGCTTCAAACATATTGTTCAAGTACATTGTTCTAGCCTGATGTGATTCTAGAAGGTTAAACCTTCGCATAACCTCAATCTTTTGTGTTGTCCTATCCGCATACGCATTAACTGTGATTATGTTGTTGACAAGCAACCTTTCGGTTTGGATAATAGTTTCGGGTTGTTAAGGGAAGGACCGAAACCTTCCGCTGTATCTACAGTCAGTTGGCAAAAGTAGCCGATTGACGTTTACGCAAGAGAAAGTCCCGGATTCATAGCTAGGCGACATGGGTTTATAACACTTTCCAATGTGCTCAGACTTGATCATAAAAAAATACTATTATCTAAATTATCATATAGTTATATCATATACTGAGGTCATAGCTCCTACAAAAGCCACTGGGAAACCATTACAAGCATGGAAATGGCCAAGAAGACACCTGAGCCTGCGAGGCTCACAGCAGAGTTGTCTGCAACATCCGTCGACGATGCAGCAGTCGAGGACGTAGCAGCGGACGAGCTGGTGGGGTCTGAAGAGCTCTCCTTTGTCTTCGCCTTACCTTGTCTCATAGGACGAGGAGAATCTGCAATCAACAAGTTGGAAACGACGGCAAAGTTAGCAAGCTTTTGCTCCAGACTATCCTTGCCAGTACCCTCTGCCTTCAAGCTCTTGGCCGACGAGCGTAGAACAGGAAGGATCTGCTTAGACAAGAAGGGGGCAAGCTGGCTAGTCACCGCGAGCCATCTGTGAGTGAGTGCCTTGTATGTGAGGATGTCTCGGGGGCATTTGCCCTTTGCACACGCAACCTCCTTGAATTTGCCGTCCTTGGTGAAAAAGGTCTCAAGAGTGGCCTTGGTGAATGTCTCTGTAGCCTTCTTCCACGTTTCGCCTTCGCCGTTGGTCTAGGATTGCGGATTAATAATGGTCAGCTTGATAACGAGGTACGTAAACTTACACTGTTGTACAGATATGCGAGGCCCATGGAGAGTGATGCGGCGTTTGCAGACCACTGGATTTTGTTAATATCAGTGCAGTTGTCTGAAACACGCGCACCGTCGTAGACAGCGCCGGTCTTGTCGTCAATCAACCCTTTAAAATCGAGCCAATCGTAGGTCTGCGTCACATAATCGCCGACGGTGTCATTATCAGTGAATCGGTTGATGCGTGCTGCAAGGTTGAAGAATAGCGTGTTTGTCAAAGCTAACAAGGTCAGTAATGCATCCGGGTTTGGTAAGGGATTTAACTTACTTGACTTGTAGTTGTACCCGTTGTTAAACGCCATGATCTGCCATCGGAGACCACCGTCACAGACTCCACTGTCATCTTCGGCATCCCATCGAGTCCGCTGTGTGTCCCAAGCGTTCTTGGCCAGATCGTACCACTGGGCCTTCTTGTCAGAGGGAGCAGGGAAACCATATTCAGCAGCCGACATGGCAGCCATTGCCCAGATAGCCTGGTCATCATTTGCTTCTTGTGTAGTCTGGTTGGTCGGCATAAAATCCTTGTTCTTTCCCATCTGCCACTGGATACCTTCGCTAACCAGGTCATTGTAGGTGTTGTCGCCGGTCAATTGCCAATAGTCGATGTAGGCGCTCATGAAAGCCCCCGACTGATACCAGAAGTAGCCATCGCCTGATGCATCAGGCTCTTCCAGGAGCCCAGGAACGTTGCCGCTCTTGTTGCCGTTATAGAATTCGATGAGGTCTCCAGCGAGCCCCTTGGCAGCATCTAGAATGCCCTCCCGGCTATCAAGGTCCATAGACTGTACAGTCACAGACTGTGCCAGGAGAAGCACGAGGCTAGCGATGTTCTGGAATGTAACCATGACGTAGAACAAAAACGAGTGTGGAGAACAGGGATAAGAAGGTCACTGCCAAAATTCGCTGGAGCAGGGCCTGACTTTTTATCACGACGGGGAAATTTGCAAGGCGCTAGGCAGCATGAGCTAACAGGTCTAGACAGGTCAAGTTTGTTTTGGCGAAATGAGCCACGAACGATCCTTCGGGGTTGGTCCAATCAGGCTACCGTCACTGCCTAATAATATGGGTATGTGCTTATTTTGAGAGACTTGGCAACCTGGGTTGTCTGTTAGTAGTTCGCTGTCATTGCAAGTGTATGTCCTTTGAGAGAGATCAATGGAAGAACTTTCAAATTCAGGCTATCATAACTCCCAAAAGCCCAACAGTTCCTTATTCTAAGAGACGCTGCAGCGTGTTGGACTTCTCATGGCAATTGCTCGCCAAGAAGACAATGGCAGCACTAAAGGGAGATATGGAACGTGCTGAAAACAGTCAGATTTTAATGCGGCGCAGTAATCCGCCATGCATGTTTCCACTAGATTTCAGAAACAGTATCCGCAATTTCCATGGTCAGTGGAGTTTAATGCTCAGCCCTATTTCCTCTGCCCTCCCAACAGGCTGTATGAAACGAACAAACAACTGCTTTCGTTTGGAATCGGTACTCGGGAAATTATTGTTTTATCGGTAGCTGTTGATCAATCAAGTTACCTTGGTCAGTATGTGTGAAACAGGGAAGAGGCTAGACTCAACCCGTTGTTCTAAAGTTGTGATTTTGATCTGTGATTGATACTCATGCCTCGGCTCGTTGTTAAAATCGCTCGACAAACTAAAGCAGTACACGAAATATCATATCAGTACGCGCTTGAATTTCGAAGCCCATATGGGAAAAAGAATCATCGCCAACTAAGATTTTGATAGAAAGCTACTCAGTGGACCTTCTTGCGTACCCAGTTACCCATGACGGGATCTGTGCCAAGGGCTAAGTATTTCGAAATGGTTCATTTAGGCTCATGAAGTACTCTCACCAGACTTTAACAACGAATCTAGTCACGTTGTGTGAGATTCATCTCAGTACCAGTGTGTTCATTTATTGCCAAACTCCGACCAGAAAGGTTATGCTTGTATATTAGAGACTCGAGACAGGCCTGTGACTTAGATATCACGAAAGGAAAGCCGAATATCGCTCCACTGCGTTTGAAATAACGCCTTAAAGCTTCTGAATAGTAGATATTTACATACATGAAATCTAGTTATTTCGCTGTGAAGGTAGTATAGGTTTACGCAAGCCATTTCTCCCTCATCCCCTTGCATGTTCAGTATCCAACAAAACTACACTTAGAAACCACCGAACTGGGGAGGGGCACCGAAAGGAGGTTGAGGAGGCTGCTGACCGTTGAAGCCGCCGAAGTTGCCGTTGTTGGAAGGCGGCACCTGGTTGTTGTCACCAGCCTGCTCATTGTTGTTTTCCTCGTCGTCATCATTATCCTTGTCGTCGGAGTCGTCCTTGTTCTCGTCATCACCAGGCTGGTCATCGCCAGGTTGGTTGTTTTCAGACTCGTTCTCGCCGTCAGAGCCACCATCAACAGGAGTCCCAACGGGGTCGGCGACCTCAGACTCGGCAGGAGACTCGGGGTTATCTGTGGGGGTAGTAGGAGTAGCAGGAGCCTCGTTCTCGCCGTCAGAGCCAGATTCGGCACCACCAGCACCGTCGCAGGTACCAACTTCCTTAGGCTCACTTCCATCGGTAACGCCCTCGAAGGTGACGCACTGCTTAGAAACGTCGGTGACCTGGATACCAGAGATCTTGGCAGTGTCACCCATGTTCGGGTTGATACCAACAAGAACCTTTCCGTTGCTAGCAGAACCACCAGAGACCTCGACGTGACGAGCGGGCATGGAGTCGCAGTTACCGCAGCTTCGGTAAAGCTTGCCGAAGTCGGAGACCTCAAAGTCCTTGATGATGACGGTACCGCCACCATTGTGCTGGATGACCTTGTCTTCGGCACCCTTGGCGCCACCCCCGTTGATGGTGGTGGTCTCGCCATCGTCCTGCTTCTTGACGGTGAAGGCGTCCTCGCAGACGGCATCCCAGACGACGTTGTTTAGAGTGCAACCACCGTTGCAGTGAACACCTTCAATCTGGTTGGGGCCTAGGAAATTAACAGTTAGATTTGACCTTGATGTCAGAGAAAATTGTCTGACTTACCGATGCGAACGTTGGAAAGAGTGGCACCCTTCTCAAGAATGAAGACAGCGTCAGAATCGCCACCCTCCTCCTGTCCAGTGCATGAAACGCCACGGTCGAAGATAGCGTTACCACCATCGAAAGACTCGCCAGCAGCGATAGTCATAGCAGCTTCGAGGATGCTGCTACCACCAGCAGCGCCACCGCCCTCACCATCTTGTCGGCGAGACAGAGAGGGAGCGCCAGTGATCATAGGAGCGGGGGCGGCATAGACGCCGAGGGCCAAAGTGGCCATGATCATACGGTACTGCATTTTGGGGGCTGCTTCGATAAAGTAGCTCGAACGAGGATAAGGGGGAGAAAGTGGTATCAAACCAATGGAAACGACTGGATTATGTTAAGACAAATAAAGAATGACCAAGCGCAGCTTGTCCAAAGAGTGAATTGAAAGGGAATGAAATGGAACAAAATGTAAAGAAGATGATGGTGGAATACCTGACACACCTAGGCTGGACATGCTGTAACCTTATAAGTTTATTATTTTCAAGGGTTGCTGTACTCGCCAGCTCAGTGACATGCACTCTGCAGATCGCCCCAGAAGCCAAGCTTCTTCTACAGTATGTACAGTATATAGCTTGCCTGGCTGGTGTAAACATTCAACCAGATTCACGAGTGGAAAGAATGGGACTGAAACTATCCACTTTCTTGACATGATGGAATCCTTAAATGATACAACCAGTGCGGCTCGTTTCACTCGTTAAAAAGCCCACCTATCATAAGTGAGCTGATCCCTGAAGCTTTTTTGACACAAGGCGATCATTACTGGCCACAGTAATTTTGAGGTTCGAAGAAATTTCCGATCATGAAACGGGCCCCTTACTGGAGTTTAAAAAGCGTTAAGCTTAACAATATAACCCGTCGTGGCCGTCTCGCCTGTGCTATGTTCCTCGCCAAACTACTCATGGAACAAGCTGTCTAGTAATATGTTTAATGATAGGTTAGTTTAGACGCTGGTTTATTCTGGGCTTTGTGCGAGAATCTGTGCCACTGCGGTCTAGCACCCTGAAATTGGTAGAACGTGAATGTTTACAAACCTTTTCCGAGTTGTCAGTGGAGTTTGGAAAGTAACTATTACTTTACTGCGACATTCCAGCTCATGTCGCATCAGCTAGACTGGTCTATACAATGCTGTCAGCAATCTGACTGGCGCCTAGGTGTATCAGCCAAACAAGGGGATGCTGTACATCACTGGGATGATTGTCCGATACTTTCACCCTGTGATTTTAAATAACGTGAGACATGGCAAACCATTTTGTTTCAACCGAGCAACTGTGACTTTTGGCGCATTATTTATATATCTTGTATTCCATTGACAAGTCTTGGGCATCTGTTGTATGTTAACTCTGTACAACTCTACAGACATTTTAGGAGTAAATTCTCGTACAGATAGGCGTGTCCTAGATAATAAGTCAATCCTTGAGGGTGTTTCCACTGAACCACTAGTTGCACCTTCGACCATATTCCGATCACGGCAAGGCTGCCATAGCAGCAAGTACCACACCCAACGAACATTATAAAATCATATGGGCAGAGAAGACAATATAAATAGATTGTCGTGATGGAGAAATACCAATTAAGAAAATCTGCAGGGTAGTAATAAAGCTTCATCTCGTCATGATCCCTGTACCCAGCGGATGCAACATCGTACTTTGACAACTAGGATGATCGTATACGTGGCCGGTGCTTGAAATGTTGCTTGAAATGTTGCTTGAAGTCTTTCATATGACTAGAGTTTAGGACGCTTATCCAGTCACAGTAATCTATCCCGTTTCTTGACCTTGTGTCATATTGTGGCTGGTCTTTTGTCGCTGTCATTGACCTTTGATTTATTCCCAATTTCTACAACTTTGCAATGCAAAACGGAGACTGTCGAAGTCAATTATGGGGATTATCTCCGAGTATTCGCTTCTCGGCGAATAGAAACATCCACGGATCCAGCTCACATGAATTTTCCGTTCACTTCCTTGAAGGGGCCAAGGGGGAGCACTCATTTGTAGTACAATAGGAGGTAACTAATGCAACAATTAATAACTACCGATTGTCAACTTCTAGATTTTCAGTTTATCGCCTCAATTTATCGTCTTTCTTTAAAATTTTATTGCTATTTCCAGATACTTACCACTTGTCTTTCTTTGTCATTCGTTCTCAACCTTACCTCCAAACTCATTTATTCTTGATCATTTTCAAGATGATACCCGCTGTTTCTCTTTACGCTGCTCTAGCCGGTCTAGCGCAACTTGGAGCTTCGCAAAGAGTTGTCGGCAAGGCTGAAGGCTTCGCTGCTGGTGTTACTGGCGGAGGCGATGCAACACCCGACCATCCCGAAACTATTGAGGAGTTGACCGACCTCCTCACTGACGACAACCCACGCGTCATTGTTCTTTCCAAGGAGTTTGACTACACGAACTCTGAGGGTAACAAGACCGGGACTGTCTGCCACAACTGGGGTGATGGTGAGGGCATCCAGAAGATCATTGCAGATAATGGAGACTGTGGTGACGCACCCAGCTCCCGAGCAACCTGGCCTAAAGCACCCCGGACTCCTATCGACCTTGGTTCGGACAAGACCATTCTTGGCGTAGGCGACAAGGCTGCTATCAAAGGTAAGGGTCTGAGGATTCGTGGTGGCGCCAAAAACGTTATTATCCAGAACATTGCCATTACGGACCTCAACCCCGAGTACGTTTGGGGAGGAGATATCCTGTCTTTTGACGATGCCGAGCTCGTCTGGGTCGACCATGTTACCGTAAGTTCCTTAGTACAACGTGGTTTAGGTATCTCCTTTTGGAGCAGTACTGACTTCGATAGACCGCTCGACCTGGCCGACAGCACTATGTATTTGGTCACAGTCCCAGCAAGAAGATCACCCTATCGAACAACTTCATCAATGGCGAATCTCCTTTCTCCACGGGCGGTGATGGCTACCACTACTGGACCTTCGAGATGGTAGGTGAAGATGACCAGATCACTATGCAGAACAACTATATCTACCGAACGGCTGGTCGTAGCCCTGCTCTGAGCGGAAACACGCTTCTTCATGCCGTTAACAATGTCTGGGAGGATAACAACGGTCATGCTATCGAAGGAGGTTCTGACAAAGCTCGTGGCATTTTTGAAGGCAACGTCTTCATCAACGTAAGACAGTTGGTTGCTGATTATACAGGGAGGCTCTTCGCTACTCCCAACGGCGACTCGGCTCCTGAGTGTGAACTTGCTTTCGGTCGAGCTTGTGAGGTTAATCTTCTTGAAGAGTCTCAGGGTGACTGGGACTTTGCGGACACTTCTTTCTTCTCCGAGTACTCTGAGTATGAGATTGCCTCGGCTGTTTCGGCCGAGGAAGCAAAGAAATCTGTGCCTGCCAATGCTGGCGCGGGAAAGATTGATACCTCTGGGGACAGTCAGACTACTAATTAGAACTGAGTAAACGATCTGCAACTATATATTGTATCGATAAGCTTCAAAGCTCCATATACAGTTTGTCACTTTCCTATAGAGAAGTATTCAACATATACCTGGGAACTGCAGGAGTGGATAATTTGAGCTGCAATCAAAAGCTCTGGCAGCATAACTTGGACAAGTAAA
This sequence comes from Fusarium aywerte, assembly GCA_013186375.1. Lineage (NCBI taxonomy): Eukaryota > Fungi > Ascomycota > Sordariomycetes > Hypocreales > Nectriaceae > Fusarium > Fusarium aywerte. The sequence goes on from JABCQV010000066.1 coordinate 342,544, forward strand.
ACGCGCTTTATACTATGACGTTAAATTTCCTAGAAACTAGCATAATAACCTTTGTGATGACGATCTTCTATGAAAGTCCAAGCAACCAATAACATTCTTATTGTCAATGTATGCCTTATAAGCCTGTGAGAGGTTTTGAGAAGGATGAGAAGTTCTTCACGAACCTGAAGCTAAGGATGAGCTATGAGGGATGAACAAACAATGAGCTGGCGGCTCATGATGCAGCCAAACGGCCAACAGCGTGCAGGAAAACGTCGTGGTTGAATATATGCATATATAGATGGAGCCTCCTGTCTTTATTCGTTTCTAGCTCCAACTTCAATTTGACCGGAAGCGAAACTCGCCAGATTTTGTCAAACTCCCGTATAAAGCTCTCGACATTGCGGGCTATTATGGAGCCGCCCAATACCTGTCTACTTGGATATTGTAAAATACATAAATAGCTACGATGTAGCAGACAGTGCTGAAGAAGAACGGCATGCCAAGTGAAGCTTCACCGAGTTCGAGACCATAAACCCAGAGCGCAGCCATTAGTGGGGCACCAACAAGAGACCCTACAGTCTTGACTAACATCACGATCGAGAAAACGTGATTTTCAATCTCGGAAGATCCAGGTGTATCTCCGGTTTGTCTTGGTGATATAGATGGTGATTTGAGAAGCGAGAGAGTGAAGATGGGTAAGGCGGACCCAAGAGCGTAGACGAACATTGCCGGAACCAGCACCCAGATCTCAATTGCCATGGCGATACCAATCGCACCAAATACAGAGGCTAATAGACAGTACATAGCGTTCCACAAGTTGGCCTTGTCCACAGCTTCTGGGTAGGCATCGTTTGACACAAAGCGTGCGGAGCGCAAGAGTTTTGGGATGACGACTGTGAGCAACGTGAAATTGACGACTGCCTTACCGGATAGTAGGTATCCGGCCGAAGCAAATGTCCACTTGTAGCGTGCAGAGATGTATTGGACAAGGAGCTTTGTATCAGAGCTGGCAAGAGATGTGAGCATAAAGCTGAAAAGCAAGAGCGTAAAATTCTTTGGCTGAGTGGTGATGATGTTCTTAATTGTCTGAATGCGCCCTGCCATGGAGGAGAAAAGCGACTGCTCATCCCCGTGAGCTTTCATGAGTGGAGACGATAGAAGAGGTTCATGCTGTTCTTCATCGGGCTCATCGACGCTTTGGATCATATCCGTAGGTGATTGTAGTATCCGTATAGTTGGTATAGCAAGCAGAAGTAACATGATTCCCATCCAGAACGGGAGCAATAGTGATATTGACATGGTCGATGCGGCCAACGCCGGACCAAGCAGCGCTACAACATAAGAAACAGAGCTCATGTAGCCAAAGTATATGGCCCGTTGCACATGATCTTCTGTTAGATTGGAGACAAGTGCGTATGTAAGGGAATTGAAGACGCAGTCTCCGCCGAGAACGGAGAGAACAGGACCGGCAAGTATAGCGCGAGTGGGGAGCAAAGTATCGAAATCACCGATAACGATAGCCCAGAACAGTAGGAACGAACGAGAGATAAGGTTGAGTCTGAGGATGGAACGACGACCCCATTTCTCTGCAAGAAAACTAAGAGGAATCGTCATTATGAAATCTAGAGGTCGTCAGCCATGTAGAAATGATCAGGATTGTACCTCAGGCTACCTCCAGCAACCCAGAGCGTCTCCATCACACCCTGAATCCGACCGAGATCCTTCTCAATGTCGCGGATCTTGCATAGTTTCTCGTCCAAGGTGTTATCAGGCCCTATTTTGGAGGGGTCGGTGCGACGATAGTAATCTACACATAGTCGCCTTTCAATCAATCGATTAGACGGTAGTTGGTAGAGACTCATTGAAAGATTAACGAGCAAAAACAATACCAGGACAGGCACGACAGGCGCGACGCGGCTATGCCTTCGCGGGTGATGGCTTCGTTCTATTGTTGGCTCATTCATATTTTGACACTTGAAACTGTTAACTTGCAATCACTATCAGTTCCACAAGATGTGGACCGAAGAAACTGGACGCGAAAGAAATGTCGCGCAGAGTTATCGGACTATAACATGACAAAGGACGTACTATCTTATCTTATCTTATCTTATCTGTTGTCTTATCTTTTACGTGCCTGGTAAGACCGTAGACCGTCTTATTCCTCTGCTGCTCTAGTGAAAATTTGTTCGAGACATTGCCTTTTCTCGATAATACCAGACACTAGCCAAAATAGCTCCAGGCCCAAAGACATTGAACGCAAGCAGAAGCCCAATAGCTGAGGAGGCAAAGGGGTCCAACCTGGTTCGACCAACACGTCTCAGATCCCATACAGCTTGGACACTCCAAGCATAAGTGGCCGCACAATACGTCCACATATTGGCAATTTCCGGTGCGGTAAAGGTTTGCCACGATAGCTCGGTGATATCCAATGGAGCGAAGTGCTTGAAGAACCTGACCGCGACATACCAATGACATACAACGCCGATCAATCCCACAGCGACATATGCTCTTCTTAAGCTGTGAATCTCACGCTCGACCTCCTTGTGACCTTGCTGTCGGTTCTGACGATTGCCAAAACTTCCAAAGATTTGAAGGAGAGAAGGGATCAGTAGAAACGACATCCGTTGCGCACTGTCGGAAGCTTCTGCAGAAGGTGCTTTGGTCGATTGCTCGTACAAGAGACCAATCCTAACTGCTTCGCCTATGATACAGGCAGCGAGAACAGATCGAGCATAGTTTAAATGAACGAATCTCCGCAGTGGCCACCAGTAGGGCCCTGCATCAGAAACCAATGTATAGATAGCAAAGTAAATAGGCATTGCGATACCAAGGCCCATCTCTTGTACAAGCATAAGCCACAATACTGGTCTAAAAGAAATTAGCAGTAGCAACAGGTCGGAAGAATCGGAGTAACATACAGTCCAAGTGGTGTCAGCTTGTGCCGGCCTCGATAGCCTTCAGTGATCATGATAGCGATGGGTTGAATGGAGTGGCCAAGGGTATAAAGTTGAAGCGATGGAAGACTGGATATCCACCGTATGATCCCTGATTTTGAAGTAAATATGTTACTGGTAAAGCTACCGTCTGTTACCGTAGCGTTCAAATGACCAGAGCCCAAGGTTGAAGAATTATCGGCAGAGTTCCCTCTAGCAGTTGACTCGGATATGCCTTGTGACCTTACATAGAATGCAAAAGTAGCCAAGAACATATAGAAGCCGGTAAGAAGCCACTGAAAATAGCCTCTCGACTGTGGTTCAGCAAGCAGCTCTTGCTTGTAAGGTATCAGATTCTCGCGATGTCGAACAGGTATCATATCCAATCGCTCTCCACCGGAGTGCTGCGAGCAATAACCCAGAGTCACTGTCTGCTCGTCAACCAGCGGAATGAGGTGGATTGCCATGAGCTTTTTCAGCGGCGTATCGAGTGCCTCGGTGCGTGATCGGCTGTTAGAGTAGTGGTGATTGAGTGCCAATCTTGGCTTACGTCGCGTCTGCACATCTGATAATATGCGTTCAACTTGTATAGAGCTTAGACGTCCCGAGGTACCTTCTCGGAGCGCTTTCACAATATTGTTCGTGAGCAGAGCTACACTTTCAATGGCAGCATTGCCACCTTGTCCACCGACAGGATGAAACTGAAGATGGATGAGCTTAAATGATACTCCGAGAAAGGGCAATCATACCTTGTGAGCTGAATCCCCCAACGTGATAATTCTGTCAAAGTGCCATTGTTTGTAGACATATTCGACAAGAGGCGTCATAACTGCATTGACTTTGTTTTCGACTAGGGTCGAAAACTTGAGTGTCGGTAATATCTTATCATCCGCAGCGTTGGTTAGAGCTTCCGAGAGGTCTTCTTCGGTGTAACGGGGGATGCTAGAACCTCGAAACGTGTTTGGTAGCCTCTGGAACCGAAACCAATAGACTCGTCCACCAGGACCTCCAGTCACTAGATACGAGGACTTGTTTCTAAAGACGCAGTGCAGATCCCCAGGGCTGATACCATCACATGGATTGGAAATGCCAAAGATGCAACTATTGTCACAGGGAGGTGCTATGACCGTTAGCGAGTCCCTCCTATCAACGCCGGAGGGTTATCTCCTACCTTCGTATTCATTGAGATCGAAGTGTGACGGAGAAATGTCTTTAGCCAGCCTCCACATCTCTTGTCGGACTGTGCTATGAATACCATCTGCTCCGACGAGAATATCACCTGTTATTCTTGTCCCGTCGGATGCGATAACTTCAACTCCCCCATCAATCAATTGAGTCCAAATAACCCGTTTGCTGGTCAAGATCTTTGACTTGTCTTCAATGTTATCATATAGAATTTGTAGAAGCATTTGCCTATCAAGAAATATCATTGGATACCCGTGCCTTACCTATAGTTAGTAAGGTGGAGATTGACCGCATGGGAGATACTAACTAACCTTTCTACCAGGCGTTCGTCCATATCATGATGCCGAGCAAGAACAGAACCATTTGCGTCTCGAAAATTGAACTCTTTTACAAGCGGTGCAACCTTGACAATCTTCTCATAAAGGCCGAGCTGGTCAAGGATCAAATTCCCATGAGGCAATAGTCCAATGCTCGCTCCCACTTGTGGCGCCACGGTTGGATGGGCTTCAAGGATCACATAGTCAATGCCATTGGCCTGAAGCATGTTTGCTAAGCTTAGCCCAGCGACACTTGCTCCGGCAATCACCACTCTGAAGGGCTGGTAGGGCGGCATTTTGACTTGAAGAATATCTAGTTTGCTATGTTGTCCTCCTGGCAGCACGAGACAGCGAATATCAAAGTTAGCGTGGAAAATCGCGAAGAAAAAAGAAAAAGAAAAAAAAAGCGGGTTTAGCAAACACGGCACCAACAGGGCGAAAAAGGCTGGCAGTATAGCCACATCGCTTAAATACCATATTGAGTAACACGTTTGAAGTAAAGGCAAACAATGTAAGATAAAGGGAGGGAAAGCAATATAATTCTCATTGCAGGGAATCATGACTAACCCTGTCAGAGGCACAGGAAGATTACACAAGTGTCTGTCAACCCAATTGTCTACTCATACTCCGCTGGATTAAACGTTTTCCCGCAGGTTGTAAACCTGGAGGACGAAGTTACATCTCTGCGCTGATCTCCCTATCTTCTGGTGTTCGAGCATCAAGCGGGAGTATTGGACGATCCAAGTTGCATTTTAGTTCTGGGGCCCGGGAAAAAAGTGTTGCAGGTCCGAATAAGAAGGACATTATTTCTCTGTAAGGAATGCCAATGTCTAAGGCTCAAATGCTGCTCAAGGAGGTCGGGTCCCAGGAAATTTCCTCTGCTATTCCTAGAAGATTTTCGCCGGCGCTGGACTTAGGTACTCTATAGTAGCACCTTTGCGGAATCTTCCAGTCATGTAAGCCTGACACTGTTAATTGACACAAACCAAGTATACTTGCAGTATATCACTGGCCCATATGGGGAAAACGCTCGTCCGGCCCGACTCAAGAGGCCCCATAACTAGTATCCATAATAGAAAACTGAGGGTGGAAATTCTTGTAACGGAGCGGATGGAGAAAAAACTTTGCCAACACGGGGAAAATCACATACTCGTCCGTGAAGTTGGGGCCCCGGATCTTGTCCACCCTTATCTGCTGCTATAAAGCCTCCTGTCCCTCCATGCGGTTTTGTCGTCTCCAGAGCTCTCTGTTCGACCGATCGTACAAACATACCGATCATTGGAAATGGGCATCCTCACTCTTGTTGAAGACAGGCCTACGCCGCCTTCGGTGTATAACTACAGGGTGTATGTATTGGCCATCGTCGCGAGTTGCGGCTCAAACATGATCGGTTATACCAGTGCCTTTATCGGAACGACAATAACTCTCGACTCATTCAGAAAAGAATTTGGGATTGATCAGAAGAGCGCAGAACAGAGCAACCTTATCAGTGAAAATATTGTCTCCCTCTTCATTGCAGGTGCCTTCTTCGGCGCACTTCTTACGTATTTTCTCAGTCATTGGGTTGGCCGCAAGTGGTGTCTTACCATTGCATCTGCTACCTTCACGCTTGGAGCTGGTCTTCAGTGTGGCGCTGAGTCTGGCACTGGATTGGGTATCCTCTACGCCGGGCGCGTTCTTTCGGGACTCGGCACAGGTGTCGCTTCGAATATCGTCCCGACCTACCTGTCTGAGCTTGCACCGCCTGCTATTCGGGGTCGTCTTGTTGGTCTTTATGAGCTTGGATGGCAGATTGGAGGTTTAGTTGGCTTTTGGATTAACGTTAGTTGAACATTGTCTATTTTCCAGTGCCGAAATGCTGACATGCAAATAGTACGGTGTTGAGAAACACATGCCTGAGAGCCATCAACAGTGGGTTATCCCCTTTGCTGTTCAAATCATTCCATCCGGTCTTCTATTCCTTGGTACCTTGTGGCTTCGGGAATCCCCTCGCTGGCTTTTTCTCAAAGATCGCAGAACCCAAGCCATGAAGAACCTTTGCTGGATCCGTCAACTGACACCGACGGATATCTATATCACCGAAGAGGTGGCCGCCATTGACCATGCTCATGAGACCCAAAAGCACACCGTTGGCCTCGGCTTGTGGAAACCTTTCCAAGCTCTCTCCCAACGACCAAACATGATGTACCGACTTTTCCTTGGATGTATGCTTTTCTTCTGGCAAAATGGCTCTGGAATAAACGCTATCAACTACTACTCACCCACAGTGTTCTCGGTAAGCTCATAACCCGTCTTGGTGAATACATATTGACCATCGACAGAGTATTGGTGTTAAACACGATACTGTCAACGTAATGACCGGCATATTTGGCGTAGTGAAGGCTATCATGACTTTCGTCTGGCTTCTGTTCTTGGTTGATCAGCTTGGTCGACGCAAGTTGCTCTTGATCGGTGGTATTACGGGCTCGATTTGCATGTTGGTATTGGGTGCATACATCTACGTTGTCGATCCTACCAAAAATCCACAAGATCACCTTACTGGTAGTGGAATCGCTGCCATCGTGTTTTTCTACCTGTGGACAGCTGTTTATACTCCCACCTGGAATGGTACACCATGGGTTATCAACTCTGTGAGTCCCTTCTCTTCACCGTTCATCCCTCGATAAATAACTAAAAGGTCAGGAATTCTTTGATCCCAGCTTTCGTTCACTTGCCCAGGCCTGCACAACTGCCAGTAACTGGCTTTTTAACTTTCTGGTGTCGCGCTTCACTGAGCAGATGTTCGCCGCAATGGGCTACGGCATTTACATGTTCTTTGCATCGCTATCGTTTTCAGCATTTATCTTTGCATTCTTCTTGATTCCCGAGACTAGCGGCATCCCTCTTGAGCAGGTTCACCGTCTCTTTAAGCTCCAACCTATTTGGAAGGCGGATAAGATTCTCAAGGAGCAGCTGCAGCAAGAGGAACAGCAGTTCCGCCACGATGTAAAGGGAGATATGAGTCAAACCGAGAATTTAGGAGATTCAGAGAAGGTTTAAATGGTCACAAACTATATATATGTAAACGCAATAGGTTCCCGTCAAAGACTGTTCATGGCTAATGCGTCAATTCGCGAACTTCAAATCTTTGTAGCGATTAGAGCGTCTCTCTTTGATGAATGTTCTGTAGCAGAAGACCCGGTATTTAGAGGGAAAAGGCAAGTGAACTCAATAGGCGCCCACCTTTCACAGTAGCAGGCTGTCACTCTTCTTCCGGCTCTCAACATCTTCATTTTGGAAAAGTCATTATTTGATTGATCATCGCTTTAAATAACTATCATAATCTAAGCGGCCGCGTACGCCTGGCCGAAGGGCTCCAACTTAGTACCCTCGACATCAATATATCCATACTTAGACTGGTCTTCATTATTAGCCATAGCCTCACCCCACTTCTGCATCGACTCATCAAATGCCTTCTTGTGGTCTTCACGACTCAGGTCAAGAGGTTGCTTATCCTTTCCAACTAATCGAATTCTACGAGGGTTAGTATGGCTGTATAGAATGACAAAAGGGCTGTTGGAACTTACTGAGTACCGGCAGCAACGTTCGTGATGCCAAAGTCCTGCTCATCGAGCAAGGTCTCAATCGCAGCGTTAGCCTCTCCCTTGAGAAGCTTCGCAGGTAGATCAAACTCGTGCGTAACAGGACGAGCCAGTCCGATACCATGAACAGTTTTGAGAGCCTCGACCATGGCATGAACAGTTCTTAGGCCACCAGTGACATAAGCCTTGGTTTTCTTAAGCTCGGGAATAATCGTCTCAGCAAACTCAAGGAAGAAAGCTTCTCGCTTCTTGGTACTCTCTCTTCTGTGAGAAAAAGCAAGGCTCTGATAAGTACCTCCAGAGAGTTCGACAAAGTCAAAGCCGTGCTCCTCAAGTTGACGGCAGAGGACCTTGCAGTCGTCTGTGGAGAAACCGCCCTCTTGGAACTCGACACTGTTGACCTTAATAGATAGGCCGAAGGACTTGTCGGGAACGCGAGCACGGATAGCGTCTGCGATCTCAAAGATGATACGAGAACGGTTCTCGATTGATCCACCGTACTTATCTGTTCGCTTATTTGTTGTGGGAGAAAGGAATTGTGCTAAGAGGTAGCCGCTGCAACACCGGTTAGTGTTTTTCAAATATTTTTGATCGACGATACTTACTGTGCGCCGTGCAACTGAATACCGTTGTAGCCTGCCTTGTAGAGGTACTCAGCAGCATGGGCAAAGCCCTCAATAACGTTCTTAAAATCCTGCTCGTCCATAGGCTTGGGCTTGGCAAAGTGCATTCCCATCACCTCACCCTCAAGCTGCACATCACTGGCAGAGACAGGATGCTTCTGGATGTTATCGGCGACCTGACGCCCAGGATGGCTGACCTGCGCAATAATCAAGCTTCCGCTTTTCTTGCTAACAGTCGCCATCTCCTTGAATGCCTCAAATCGCTCGCCAGAAGCAGGGGCATCGCGAGGAACGATTGGGTTTCCAGCAGCCTCGAGATGGTCGTATTCAATCATAACATTTCCAGTCAGGATGACACCGTAGTCTCCCTCGCCCCATCGCCGGTAGACGTTGATGAGCTCTGGTGTGGGAATACCTCGCTTCTCAAGAACTTTGGCATCCCATGTTGAAAGGCGCTCAGTCATGGCAGCCTTCATGAGTCGGTTCTTAGCGGTCTGGCCACTAAACTCGAACTTGAGCGGCTGAGCCAATGGGCTCGCATCTGTTTGTTCAGCTTGAAATCGTCGTGGTGCCATTTTTAAATTGTATAATCTTTATTCGAAGGCTTGGTCCTGGTTCACATCTCAGAATTCAAGGATATTTTCCATTCTTATAGAACCCTCGGAGTTATTATAAATTGACTCTTCGTGATGTCATGACTTTAGTGGTTTTGTTTCAATGCTTGCCACCACGTCGTCGACAGACCCGGTTAAGATGCGTCATGTCCCACTTTACGACTACACTTCTGGTATAGTCTGCGGCGATAATACCTGAAGCAGCACACAACTACCGAGGTATGGCTTCGGCATAACGCTAGAACTACAGTATCTTATCGAACAGCGCTAGAAACTTCGTAGAATTCCATTGCATTGGTACTGTAAAAACGAAAGCTTGAGAGAAAAGTGCTTTAAACCTGTAGGGGGCAAATTACTCAGCATGAATAATAATTCGAAATCATCCAAGTCTATGACGTCGAAATCTGGCAGCTCACACGCGGTAAATCTGCAATACGTCGAAATACTCTTTGCTCTTACAGAATGTTATCGGATAGAAGCGAGACGGATTTTACGATCAACCACTGTATCTCAAACCGAGGTTCAAGATGAACGTAAATTTTCTATATTTAGTAATTATGTTGAGTTTTGCATTTAGAAATGGTTTTGCCTCGAATCAACATTTTTTCCCTTGACACTTTCCACGTACAGCAAGCTATTATTGATGTATGCGTTTTGCTACGTGATAGCCTTGGTACTGATACAGTTCTCTGACAGAGTTCTTGTGCTATACCGTGTCTTTGACAAGGTTATGAACATTAGTGGTCCGAATTATCGTACAGGAAATCAGGAACATATCAGGCATAGTCTTTCAATGCTATTAAAGTTACTTACCGCTGACTGCCCGGCACCGATTGGTCGGCAGTCTCGTGTCACAAGGCATACCTTGGCAGAATAGTTGAAGGTCTGATATTAAAATATGCAACAGATTTAGACAAATACCATCTAGAATATTAAAACTCAAGTTATGGACTTTGACATCATGCCCCGCATGTCATATTTGCTTGCTTCGCCAATATCTAGAAAACATGAGCAATGCATGTTCGCGATGTTGAACTTGATCAGCTGGTTCACCCAAACAGGAACCATCATTACAACCTCAGGATCCCTCGAGTTTGACTTTTCAACACCGGTAACGCTACCAGTAATTAGGTGCTTACTTCTACCCACGTCTCTCCACTCGTACCTCTGGTGGGGCTGAACAATTTTGCGGTAATTAGCCAGTCAGCTCAGCGTAAACAATCAGACCGATATTTGTTTTCCCGCTGCCGCTGTTCCTGCATTAGTTGAGGCATCTCACCTTGAACCTAGCACAAACCGATCGGGCTTATAACCGATCCCTTCAAAGATGCCAATTCACCCTTCCGAAGTCGCAAAGCATAATGGTGCAAAGTCTTGTTGGCTTATCATACATGTAAAATCGCTCACTCATTGTCAGACACCTCACTAACATGTACTAGAACAAAGTCTATGATCTTACCGAGTTCCTTCCAAGTGCGCAACGTCCCTTATAAAACTACTCGCCGCTAACACCTTGGCGCCAGATCATCCCGGTGGTAGAAAAGTGATCTTGAAGAATGCTGTACGTGGCTTGATGTTCATAGGGGTCACGCTTCATGCTCTAACATCCATAGGGCAAAGACTCTACGGGAGATTTCGATCTGATCCATTCCATTGATGTACTTGAGAAATGGCTTGAACCATCTAAGCATCTCGGTGACGTTGACACGAGCATGCTCGCGACCGAAAACCAACAACCAAGCCCGCCAAGTCTCTATCGCAAACCCAAGCTATCACATTGTATCAACATATCAGACTTCGAGACTGTAGCTCGGAAAACGATGAATACAACGTCGTGGAACTACTATTCAACTGGATCAGACGACGAATTTGTAAGTACCGAGGTTGCCTGGACATTTGTACTGAAGACGCTGATAGTACCAGACTCTTCAAGAAAACAACACGGCTTTCCAAAACATACGATTTCGCCCTAAAGTGATGGTTAACGTGGAATCTGTGGATATCTCAACAACCTTTCTCGGTTCGCACACTGCCGCTCCCATTTACATCTCAGCCACAGCACATGCAAAGCTGGGTGACCCAGAAGGCGAAGTGACTCTGAGCAGAGCAAGTAACAAACACGAAATTATTCAAATGATACCCTTGTACTCTTCTTTCCCACTTGAAGATATTACCAATGCAAGAGGGTCAGAATGTACTCAGTGGTTTCAGGTATACGTCAAGAAAGACCGAAACGTAACGAGAAGAGCCATTGAGAATGCGGAGAAACATGGCTGCAAAGCGCTTTGTATCACCGTCGACAATCCTCATCTTGGAAGTCGAGAAAGAGTCTTGCGACTCCAGCAGAGTGAATCTGATGAGGACGAGTTCGAAGACGCCCCAGCAACAGAAGTGGATCCTTCGTTGATTATGAATTCGACTCTGAGCTGGGAGGATATCCCGTGGTTTCGAAGCATTACCAAGATGCCTATCGTTCTTAAGGGAGTACAGTGCGTGGAGGATGTCATCAAAGCGGCTGAATGTGGTATTGAAGCCGTTATCCTATCTAATCATGGTGGGCGTCAGCTCGAATACTCTGAGCCTCCGATTGAAGTTCTCGCTGAAGTCATGCCTGCACTACGAGAATGCGGGTTACAGAATAAGATCGAAGTTTACCTAGATGGTGGAGTTCGCCGAGGGTCAGATATCCTCAAAGCGTTGTGTCTGGGAGCGCGCGGCGTTGGAATTGGCCGCCCTTTCCTGTACGCTATGGCAGGCTATGGACAGAAAGGTGTCGAGAGGGCGATTCGTATTTACAAAGACGAGCTGGAGCGTAACATGCGTCTCATTGGGTGTACATCTGTAGATCAACTCCATCCGGGATTGGTTAAGGTACTTGGGCAAGTTCGGGAAAGACTATAGATATTGGCGTTGAACTATAAGACACTGGCACTCCAAGTACGAACTTTCCTCGGTGGCTATGTAATTGCCCTAAGGCTGTTGATTATAATATTGACAGTACGAAGTTTTGTACACAGGGGGGTTCGCGTGCTCGAAACCTTAAGACACTAGCTACAGAAGATATATGACTTTACCAGCCACCGCCAGCCTTCTTGAAGCCGGGGTACATCTCCTTGTTAAAGTCCAGCCAGTTGGTTCCGTTGACGCTGAGGTCATCGTAGACAGCGCAGTCCATAGCACCCATGATAGGCTCAAGAGCAGCGAAGAGTACGTCGGTGACTGAGGTAAGGGTAGCGAAGAGAGAAGACATGGCGTTGGGAGAGACGGTCTTGATAGCGTTGAGAGCGAAGCAAACTAAGTTGTTGCCCTGGAGAAGGTTTTTGGCGTTGAGAACTCCACCAGCAAGGTCGTCAATGTTGATACCGACGAAAGTGTTGACACCGTTGGTATTACCTCCGATGCTGAGAACCTCGGGGTGGCTGTGAGTGACAATGTCAAGGGCGTTGGCAGCGATACCGTAGTCAGTGTAACGGCGACGGTAGAAGTTCTCAGGGATACGCTCATGGCCGACGACGTAGGTCATGTTGTCCTCAGGTCCATAGACAGAGAAGAAAGACTTGAGCATTTCCTTATCAAGACGACCTTCATCAGGGTATTCAGCGGAACTAGGATTCTGTTAGAAAAAAGAGATAGCAATTGAAGTGTAGGACATACCGGTTGGCAGCGAGACGAGCAGTGAAAGAGTAAGGGCTAGCACGAACGAGCCAGCCACTAGCAGGACCGAACCAAGCAAAGGGGTTGGTAGCAATGGTCTGGTGCCATCGGTTCTTGTTGTGCTCGTACAGAACCTCGATGCTGTAGTTGGGGTCTTCAGCGTCCTTCTGGAGGTTGTAGAGTTCCATGAAGTACGTCATGTTCATGTCGTTGTTATCACCAATAGGGTCGTAAAGATCACCACGGGTAGGGCTTCCGTCAACCTCGAAGAAAGGGTGAGAGCCGCTGAGACCACGGGGAGTACCGAGAAGACCAAGCAAGTTGTTGTCCATGTGCTTGGACCAACCGCCCTGAGAAACGGCGAAGAGGTTGCCACCAAGGACGACACCGAGAGTAGTCAGGAGAGCTGACATATCGGGGGCCATGCCCCAGACCTTGCCCACTGCAGTGACATACTGGGTGAACTTAAAATGGTGTCAGTAACCGATAATGGGATGGTAGCGTGTAGTAACTTACAGTGGCAACACCGTTACGAGGGAGGTAGTTGTGGTTGGCGAGAGTGTTCAGTCCAGGGCAAAGTCCACGAACTTCGCCAGCCTCCCAGTCAGGAGCCTTGAACTCGTGATTGCCGTGCACTAACCGGGTCAGTAAGAGGGAACAGAAGAGAAACACTAATGGTCTTACCATCGACGAGTTGCTCCTTGGGGTCGAAGTCTATCACTCGCTTCCCAAGGTTGGTAGGGGCCTGCGAGGCGAACTTGCGAATGACTTCAGGGTCGACGCCAAGGTGAGGGTCCTGTCCATCCCGAGCGTTGAACTTGAACGCGTTAAGAGGGATGGGAGTGTCAGGGTCAAGTGTGGGCAGCGCAGCAGCCTGGTTAGAGAGCAGCGCTGTGGCTACTGTCGCAAAAGTGAAGGGCTTCATGTTATCGACAACTTCAAAGAGGACAATTAAGATAAAAACGAGCGAATGGTGTCAGAAAAGACAGGACGTATAAAGTCAATACTAAGGAATGAATGCGAATGAGAAGCTGCTCATTTGTCAGTAGACTGAAAGCTAGATAGATGTCCTGTTTAAATATTAGCAGTTGAATTAGGAGTTATGACCATCGCAATATCGCCCAAGCCGACGAACCGGGCGACTTAGGGGGGTCGCATTCCATCATGCCCCAGTACAACCAGAGCTCTGGGTCAGGAGAACTCTCCTGAATTGATCAGCCAATAGAGAGAAATGAGTTAGAATCCAGGCAGTTGTGTCTGGTGGACTCTAGGCGCAGGGGTATCATGATATTCTATAATTACAAAGTCGTGTTAGCCAATGAAACAGCAGCTGTTTACAGTTGAGATCGACATGAACTTAGGAAGCGGATCATATGTCCGTAAATTCCTGTGGACTCAGGTGGCCGGCGTACTCAGTCATAAGGCCGTCCGGCCCTTACTGGTCTATGCTGATGTTGACAGCCCTGTGTAAAGGCTGAGTCGTCCCTAGATAGCAATTGATCGTCGCCAATCTCTCGATGTTGACAAGGCATGGTTAGGGTTGGAACAAACTCTGCCCCTTTCGAAGTTGGTTAGTTATGTTTGTACAATCAACTGACAGGGTGGTCCCGCCCTGAGTTAGATACTTCTCCTGTTTATCCAAGGTGTGATATGAAAGAGTTGCAGGGGCATTGCCAAATTCTTTACGAACTCCTTCATCAACGTAATCCACTTCGAATGCTGGTCTAGAAGCGGGGGAAACAGCGTTTGGACCAGTACGAAACTGTCCGTCACCGGCAGCTAATCAAGAGCGTGGATCCTGTCATCCAGAGTTTGAAGGGATACTCTAAGGTAGAGAGTATCTATCTAATCACTAGCAGGGTAGTTTGCATAGCATTACTCAACCGTTGGTCCTGATGTAGTAGCGGAGGTGGGTAAGGGCAAGGGTACAACACTCAGCAGTCAGCACCACTCATTTCGCAATGCAGACATGCCAAGGTCTGGGGATGCATGGTTTATGAGAGATAGTGATCGTCGCCCGTTGGTGCTAAAATCCTACCCTATCTTCCCGGAACATTGGTTTGCTAGCCCGGCCGTTTCAAACGCTCGTTAGCTTGAATCTTCTACTATCCAGTGCCACAGGCAGCCCGTATCACGAGCGTCGTCATTGCTCTGATTGATTGCGGATATTGATGCTGAATTTGCTTCTCTCATGGATGAATGATTCCGGCGGAATGCAACATATAACGGCTGCAGAAGGAATGTCAATATATTGATGTGATCCACCTTGACCTCAGTGCCAGTAACCAAGACATCGGTACCTAATCGGTAGTTAATATGCTCAGGGGGTATTTAAATTTCTAATGTTGAGTCGAGTTGAGATAAAGCATATAAAGACAAACGACCTTTTCGTTTGTTGGTATTACTTGGTGTTATTCCAGCTGGTCTTGATACATCGAAGCTAAACCCTCCAGCTCATTCATTTCTAGCCATGCGTCTCGTTTTCTTTTCCCTTCTTATCACGGTTTTGGCTGCTGCCTTCGTCAATGCAGCCAGCTTTGCCGATCTAGCGGCTCAGATACCCGCCTGCGATGTCAGTCAGACCTATTCCTCCCTACCATGCACCATGCGTTAACATGCATAACAGCTAAAATGTGTGCAAGAAGCACTACCAAAGTCACCATGTTCTATGACAAACACAACATGCCTGTGCACTGATCAGACTTTTGCTGGCTTGACACAAGCTTGTGTCTTAGAAAAATGCACCATGAAAGACTCTTTGAGTAAGTTGACATTTCTAATCATTGTTCTGACGTGTACTAATGACCATAGCTTTAATGAGAGTCCAGAACATGGCTTGTGGCGTTCCTGTAAAGAGCCAACAAATGAAGTTCAGAGTCAACGCCCTTGTAGCATGTATCATTGCTGAGATCGCTGTGATTCTGAGAATCTACTCCAAGGTCAGAATTCTTGGCAAATTGGGTCTTGACGACTATTTCATCATGATAGCTGCTGTAAGTTGAACAAGAAGAGATCCCAAGAATTTTCAGCTGACAAGGCGTGCAGTGTGCTACAGTTCCTTATATATGGCTTGCTTGTAGACGTAAGTTCATGTTCGTGGGAAGCTCAGACATTCACTAACATTGACTAGTTGCGGATCTGGGTTTTGGTCTGAACATCTGGGATATCACACCTTTCGACCGCCTATACGAGCTATTGAAGTTGTTCTGGATTGATCAGATCATGTACAGCGTCCATCTGTATAGCACCAAGCTATCCATCCTTTTCTTCCTTCGCAGTATTTTCACCACATCAGAGTTCAAGAAGTTGACGTTGATGATCGGCATTTTCGTAGCTCTTTGTGGAGTAGCGACGATGATCACCACAGGTCTTCAGTGTTTGCCCGCAAGCTACAATTGGACAAGCTGGGATGCCCAGCACAAGGGTCATTGCAACGATCTCAACTCTCAGACTTATGCCTTTGGTGGTATCAACATGGTCTGCGATATTGTTATTCTGCTTCTGCCATTACCTCACTTGATGAAGCTGCAGGTAAAGCACCGTCAAAAGGCCCAGCTTTTTGTTATGTTCAGTCTGGGTATTGTGTAAGTCTTTCATGTCTTGGTGTCTCAACTTGAGCTAACTCTGGTTTACCAGTGTTACTGTATTCAGTATCATCCGTCTGCCGTTCCTCATCAACCTTGGCAAGACAACCAACCCAACCTGTAAGTCATCAAACGTATTATTTCTATTATCGATGCTAACTATCTTTGCAGGGGAATATGTCGAGGTCACCATCTGGTCCATTTGGGAAACAGAACTTGGCATGGTCTGCGCAAGTCTACCGGCTATCCGACACCTCTTCAAGCATTTCTGGCCCAACGCTATGTCTACGATTGCAGCAAAGATGAGCTCCTCCGGCACAAACAAGGACTCCACTTTTGATAAGAGCGCTGGAAGTTGGACTGGTAGCCGGGGCACACGCTCCAAGTCGGAAAACAAGTCTTACTATGAGCTGGACGAGCGGAGTTTGATCGGAAAGGGGCCCGATCCTGTTACCAATACCAGCACCACGAATGTTCATACGCTGGATTAGGCGTTATTGGGGACTGAGTCTGGTTTTTTTCCCCCTTGATTCGAATCTTGTGTATTATTATGGAGCTAAGACATTCCTAGCCGCTCGATGCGGCTCTAGGATATAAAAGTAATGTATTGAATATCTGGCAACACCTGCTTGATCGAGTAAACTCTACGTGACAGACGATTTCGCTACTACAGATTTCCGCGGGACATTAATCCAGGGTATTTGTTGCATCAACTCTTACCGCTCAAACGAAAAATCCTTATTCCTTTTTGATTATTTTTACCCTTTCGTAAGATATTTCAAGCTATCCAATTACTCGGGTCGTGACCACTTCACAACCTCGTCATATTTAGTCCATGATACTAACTAGAGAGTAGGTGCTGCTTAGAATTCTCTACAACAGCAGAAGGTCCTCTCCCTTCATCCGTAAGCCTTGTTCGTAAAACATAAACCCCTGTTAATAAACGACCTTCTTCATTATCACGTTATCCACTGGGATCGGCATACCAGGAAGAAGAAACGTGCACTGACCCTAGCACTATTGAGCGGGCCGTTTACGTGAACACGAACCCTATCTCAACGTTGTATCCCAGACAAGCATTATCTTGGATGCAACTCCAAGAACGGCTGGGATCTCCATTGATAACCCCAGAAACGGTGCGCTAGCAAAGTTAAAGTCAGGCCATTTGAGCGCATTGAGAACACAGGGCTGAGAGATTGTTGAAGGGTCCTTAATAAGTTTTAAGACCAGATAGTCGGGTTTACTAACTGTTGAGATGACGTAAAGTATTATAATGTTTGTTTGCTGTTTCTTTCAGTGAGTTTACTTATGATGTTCAACCCTATTGTTCTTAGTCTTTTCTTCCACTGCTAATGCATGTAACCTTACTTTCGCCTAACCTTCCCCTAGCGAATACTACCACAGTATCTTCGGCGAACACAACAGGGTAGCATCACCAAGTTGGCTTATTTTCCAGCTGCAGTAGTCGATACAACTCTCAATCTCGGGTCTATTGCAAAGTCTTCTGTCGATGCTGTATCTGATGCTGTTAACTTTTCCGGCACTCAAATAAATCATCTCAGAACGTAGTAAGGTCAAGTGGCGATAATTTCACTTTTGTATCGAAGTGTGTAGCCTTCCCATTCAGTCGAGACCACTGTTTACAGAAACAAACTCTGGAGACTGATCTGCAGCTGTCATCCAGAGTTTACTCCGCAACCCACGTTGCAATGAAAGCGCCTCCCAGCACAGTTCCATTGGACATGTCTGTACAGGATTTCTATCTGACGAGTCAAGTCAAGCCTCACTTGACAAGGGCATGTTTCATGGATAGAACCGTTTAATCATATTTTTGAGCCCATCATTTCCGTCAATTTTGTCAGCGTCACCACCCCACGTAGTGATATCTTCAGAATCGCTGCCCCATACCCTTGAGCCCCGGGTATGTTCCGGTGGGATTGCGTCCCTGTAACTTTATCATACTGAGATGATCGAAATTTTTGAACGTCGGAAGAGCCGAGGGGCTCTGAGAGTACTCTGGTGGGAGGGTTGTAACAAAGTGCGGGTTTCTATCCGGCGAGGTTGCTCCAAATGGTCTCTCTTATACAGCCATCACTAGAGTGTGCATTAGATCGTCAGACTTTATGCTGTGTATACTCAAGACGTAGCTAGAAGGAAACAAGTCGGGGGGGAGGAAACATAGGGAGCCAGATGTCAGCACAATTTCCCCTTCTCCACGGTAAGATTGAAAGTCACCTTGGAAATCTGCCAAGACACTCGAATCCAAACACGAGGAACAAGCTGAACATTGCAAGGTTCTCAGGCTCCATACTGTATGCACCTGGCGTACCGTTGTGAGATTATCAGTAAGTTTCTTCTCGAAACTGTGGAATGATCTGCATCCACGGCTGAGCTCTACGGGCTGATATGCGGAGCATTGCCGCAATGCTCGTCAAAGATTGACAGTTCAGGAGAAGTCATCCGCGCTCAGTAGCGTTCCAAGTCCTGGACTAAAGGGTCGTCACCAATCAGTCGATAGCCTTGACTAATCGTCCGATGCTCCGATTAGCTGTTGGGTATATGACTTTGGTAGCGCTGCTCTTATTACATGCTCTTCGGTAGTGCGTTATTTCACTCATTCTAGACCATTCCTTTTGACCGCTGCTCGCTTTTAATACCTACTTTCATTCAAATCCGACCCTATTAAATCGCCATGGTTGCCGTCGAGAAGCAGTCCGCTGGAAGGCCTGGGTGCTTGTCGCTCACTCGCTTCCTAAGATTCATTTCATCCGAATATCGCATTCTTTTCACAATCGTTTTTGCTTCCAACCTTGTTGGTGTCATCGCCTTCTTTTGGCTATGGTGGTTCAACGGTTACCCAGATCCCAAAACTTGCGGTTTGGCAACGTCCATTAATCTCGTGGTTTCTATCGCCATTCGAGAAGAACATATCGTTAACGGGCTGTATTATGTCTTCACATCGATCCCAACGACATGGCCTCTTTGGGTGAGAGAGCGGGCTGGTAAGATTTACCATCTCGGTGGTCTACATAGCGGCTGTGGTGTGGCGGCAGTTTTTTGGTTCATCTTGTACTCGATCGAAAAGACCAAAAGCTTTCACACAACACGTAGTCGCGACGGAGTCATGTGGACACATATTATCGTGGTTTACATGCTGGACTGTCTCCTATTAGCGATGCTGGCCATGGCTTATCCCACCGTCCGCGCCAAAATTCACAATGCATTTGAGGCTGTCCACCGCTTCGCTGGCTGGTCTACTCTCGCCCTCCTGTGGTGTATGACCATTCTGGAGGCAAAGCTTGACACCCCACCTGGTTATTCACTTGCCGCTTCTGTCTTCGGCAGTGTCAATATCTGGCTCGTGTTCATCGCAACGTGCTGCGTTGTTTCTACTTGGCTTAATTGCCGGAAGGTAGAAGTTGAATCAGAAAGGCTCTCATCACATGCTCTTCGGATGTACTTTGACTACGCCAATCCCCAGCCTGGTACAACTATCCGACTCTCATCGCGGCCTTTACTGGAATGGCACGCATTCGCAACTGTCAACAACCCCAAGGAAAATGGGTTTTCAGTTGTGGTTTCCAACGCTGGTGATTGGACCAAGAAACTTGTTAATAATCCTCCTCGGCATGTTTGGGTCCGACGTACACCAACGTGCGGTGTTCTACGTATCGCCCCAATGTTCAAGAGTATTGTTCTGGTGGCTACTGGCTCAGGTATCGCGCCGTGTCTGCCAGTAATTCTGGCTAAGCAGACCAGAGTAACTCTCTTCTGGTCAACTCGAGACCCATTCAAGACCTACGGGCCAAACATTGCCTCCATTATTGAGAGCATGGGGGATGACGCACATATTCACAACACTTCGACTATGGGAAGACCGAAGACTCTCCCTACAGTCCTTGACCTATACAAGAAGACAGAGAGCGAGGCCGTGGTGGTAATCTCAAATCCAAAGCTCACGGTAGATTTGGTTTTGGACCTGCAGGCTTTGGGTGTACCAGCATTTGGACCAATTTGGGATTCTTAGATATTTCCTGGAGTAGATATTGTCAATGTAGACTAGACTATGAGCGTGGTATACCTAGTTAGAATAATGTTCAGCCCGTGCTTTCAACTACGTCGCAGTTCTTCAAATGTTAACATGTGTCGCATCGTAGGACATATTTCAACGCTAATGAATTTCCAGGATTCAAAACGTTCTAGCCGCTCAACTAATCTCATCGTCGTGGAAGAAGCTTTTAGTGAAGTCATTCTAGACATCAGTGTAAAGCATGACTTCTGGACGTAGTATTCTTGCAAATTGTCTTGACCTCATGACAAGCTTTTCGGGGTCCGCACGCAAATAATTCATGACTCAAGACTACAGATGCATGCTGCAACCCTAGACGGAGCCGCTCCAAAACCTCCACTGATAGTCATCATCTTGAGGTCGTATTCTGTGATACCGATAGCATGGAAGGCCGTTGCAACTAGTGCGTATTTGAAGGCTCCAATTTCCTGACAGACGGGTAAAGATTCCTGTGCTTTCTCATTCGCCGTGGAAGATTCCTTCGGTAGGTTCGCCATCTTCCCCGGACCCATGACTCTAATAATACAACTTCCTCACCGCTCAATCGTTCGTTTCATACTCAATGGTCTGGGTCACTATTTTGCCGTCGTTTTTCCAATATGTAGATCCTCCTTATTGTTGTAATCTCGACCCAGCTGTTTTTACCCTGGGTCATGAGTGTTCCAATGAATCTGGAGTTGCAAAGGTTACATTGACTAGGTGGCCCACCACTGACCCTTACCTAGCTCAACGGTTCATCCAAACTCCGCACGAAAATTCAAACGACGATCACCATTAATTTCTGCCCTGAAACTCCGTAGCTTCGGTCAACTTGAAAGTTTCCAGCCTCGTACGCGTTCCTTCTGGAACCAAGGGTTTTTAGCAGGCGTGGCTATGACGGTATTGGCTCTGAGGGAATGAATAAATAGTGACATGTTGTCACTTAGATCTTGTTCTTAAATTCACCCTGGTCCTTAACAGAGCTTCATTGTTCTTTCTGTGCATATTCTTCGTTTATCAGTCATAATGTCTAGTAAGTCAGTTACCATCACTAGGCGTCAAAACGCGCCCATCACATTGCAAAAGAGTTCAATGCAATATACGGAAGACAAGGAAACGGCCCAACATTATGGTAAACACCCCTGGACGAATATCACCCACTACTACATGCGACTGACCTGAGGTAGTATACAATGCACAAGAGGACAAGTCGAGCTGCATACAGAGGCTCGCTTACCACTTTGTTACATTATGGATGTTCACCAAAAGTGATATGCCCACGTCCACTGGCATTAATACCACATTTGCCATCGCAGGGATCCTCGCCGGTCCAGGAACCATCTGCAATGCAGACATTCACTGGGCAGATATGGGCAAAGGCATCCTTGTAGCCCTCTACTTTACGTGGCATCTGACTTTGTGTTTCAAT
This sequence comes from Fusarium aywerte, assembly GCA_013186375.1. Lineage (NCBI taxonomy): Eukaryota > Fungi > Ascomycota > Sordariomycetes > Hypocreales > Nectriaceae > Fusarium > Fusarium aywerte. The sequence continues at coordinate 364,494 of JABCQV010000066.1, forward strand.
CTCGGAAACCAACGTCAGCCGCAGTCTGTCATTGAGGATGGCGCAAACAAGCCTTGGCGACCCATCCCAGCTGGTCGTATCTCACCTGAGCTAGCGCATCGATGGCAGCTGGCGGCGATTGCTTCACTACTGGCGCTATGCGTTACCACCATGGGCGGCTGGCAAGAGACTTCTTTCTACCTCTTCTGCACGTGGCTCTACAACGAACGTGCTTGGGGTGACAAGAGCTGGTGGCAGCGTGCCCTGATGAACGCTTGCGGTATCACCACCAACCGTGTGGCAACTCTTCGTATAGCCGTCATGGCCATCCAAGCCAACACAGACGTCGACTTCGAATTCACCAACAAGGGTCTAGGCTGGTTTCTGATGTGTGCCGCTCTAGTCTTCACCACCATTCAAGTCCAGGACTTGCGCGACCAGGAAGGTGACAAATTGATCGACCGCCAGACCTTCCCCCTGATTCTTGGCGATGCACCGACACGCTGGATGACAGCTGCGGCAGTTTGCATCTGGTCTGCGGTCTGTCCCCTGTACTGGGGTCTTGGTGTCGTGGGCTGTATGTTACCCATAGTTACTGGGTCTCTTGTTTCAGTGCACATGCTGATCTGCCGCGATCGTAAGAGTGATCAGACGAGCTTCCGACTGGTGGCAGCTTGGTGGGTGGCCCTCTACTTCCTCCCAATGATGAGCGCTCGAGGACTATAAAAGGTTGGGTCAAGGAACAGACCGTAATCTATTTGTATTTAGACAAAAGCTATCACCTCAATCGAGGATCAAGATTTGGTGCTAGGGGAAACGGAAATCTGGACCAACAGTTCGGTCATTGACATATAGAACAGGTATATCTAGACGAGAGAATAAATTTGCCTTGATTGTGCGGTATAGGATAACGATACTCCTATTGAGTCGCAGGCGCTCGACATAAAGAAACCTTTGGTTTCCATTTTCCGCATTTTTTGTTCCATCATTTCTATATGCTTGACCACTTCTCCAGAGCCAAAAGTCTTACTTTCTAGATCAGACGTATAACCCCTTCCATTCCTCCACTCTCGTTGTTCCAGTACCTTAGCAACTCGCCGACTAGCCCAATCGATGAACAACCATTTGGCCCTTCGTCTGTGTTTAGCGTGTTCATGGCACAGAGCGAGCTCCCAAAGACTGGAACCTACCCTGAATTTCAGACAGCTAAATCAGATGTGTTTGTAAGCTTAATGTACTGGCCGAGGAGACAGCCTTCAGATAGTCGACGGAGGACCCTTGGGAGATCAAAAAGTTAGCTGCTAGAGGTATGAAAAATGAAATTAGCGAGCCACTTTAAGCTATTTTAGAGCAAACTCTGGGTTGATTTATTCTGACACTCGTAAGTTTAGAGGCTAACTTTCAGCAACGTCGGCCGAAAGACCTTATGATGAATTGAAAAAAAAAAAAAACGAAAAAAAACAGCTCCCCGAAACCTGGATCGAACAAGTGACCTTTCGATGACATATAACAATTACAGTCGAACGCTCTTCCAGCTGAGCTATTCGGGGAGATCTCCGCAAGCGGAGGAATAGCTATTGATGTCATCTGGTCTGTAATTTCTCAATAGATAGCTAGAGACTCACCGATGCACCTATATATGATGCCTTTATCACAGTTGCAAGGTAATTCTCCCTGGCGCAATTGCCTACCGTTACCTGAACTAATAAATTAAACCTTTCTAACATTTCCGTCACATCTACCATACGTCTGCTCTTTCCAATCACCGATAGTGCATATTTGGTTGCTCTATCGCTCGAGTAACCATTTGGTGATGTTGAATTAAGTGCATATCCAAATACATGATCCAATTGTTTGACCTACATTACTTATATAACATCTGTACAAAATACCGAGTTCTGCATGCAAAGTCCATACTCTCCTTCTTCCGGTGCATCTTCAATGCTAATTGCGTCATATAGTATGTTTAAATGTGCTCCGCTTCGATTGTCACGCTTTTCGCGTCCATAGACTTGAGAAACACACCACCAGCCGCATCGCGCGTGACACGGGGATCTGCATCCAAGCCGTCAAAAACCACTGCAATCTCTTCTAAAGTACGACCCTTGGTCTCGGGAAACAGAAACCAGATAGTCGGCAGCATCGCTGTAAGCGTGGCGATGTACACGAAGTAGAACTTCCACTGGATCGCATCAAGAGCGATGGGGTTGACGTATTCTGATATCCGAAGCTGTTAGCCACGCTATTACTCGACAAATAGCAGAAGTACCTACGGTTGAAGAAGCCTGCCCCGAATACAACACTCAGATTGATGCTCAGTCCCTTTGATCTCAAGTCAAAAGGCAAAATCTCAACGGGGTAAGCGATCGATAAAGGCGTGAAAGCAATATCGTAGAAGCCAAAGAATATGAAGAGGAAGGCTACTACGGCATAGCCTGCTGCTCTTGTACCATGCTCTGCGAATACAGCTGACAAAGCTGTCACCACAATGAATGCGCAAAGCATGCCACTTGTGCTCAAGAGCCACAAGGGTCGACGACCGTATCGTTCGGCGGCTAGTGCGCCCATGGCTGCCAAAATTGCGTTCCAAACTTGCAGGCCAAGATTGATGCAAGCTTGCGAGACTGGATCCGTAACGCCAACGCTTGTGAGTATAGGCGCAAGGTAGTATGAGACAATGCCTGAGACGGAGTCAGTATCCGTAGAAGCACATGCGGATGTGCTTACCATTCCCAGCCCATTGTATCATAAACCCGACTAAGACACAAATCAACAACCTGTGTCTATTACCTTTGGTTTTGAAGAAAGACATGATTCCTGTAGTTTTATTCATCTCGGATTCTTGTTCAATCACGGCACAGATCTCTTTGAACTCAAAGATCACAAGTTCGTCCGACGTGTCGCCGTTGGCATGGTACTTGACCAAGATATCGAAAGCTTCCTCGCGTCTGCCCTTTGAGACCAACCATCGGGGAGATTCAGGAATGACCATCAGGCCGATGAGCTGCAGAGCTGGAAAGAAGGCTTGAAACAAGACGGGAAGTCTCCAGCTCCAGCTTCCCCTCAGATGCAGTGTTCCTGTCGTAACGGCGGCCGAAAGGATGGCACCCCAAAACCAAATGGCTTGAAAGAGGTTTGTAACATTCGCGCGGTGCCTTGGGTGTGCGACTTCGGTGGTCAGTGGCGGTGCAGATGTCTGGGCAAAGCCGAGGCCGACTCCGAGCATGATCTTTGTTCCCAGGAAGGCCCAAGGTCCGTGAGTGAGAGCTTGGATGATGGAAGCTGCAACCATGATGGATGAGCCCAGAGCGATGGTAAATCGTCGACCCATCCAATCGCTGACATAGGCTGCCGGTATGAATGCTGGCAGTCCACCGAGACTAATGCCAGCGATGATGAGACCCATGATATTTGGACTAACGTCCCCGATATTGTGATGCCCTTTTGGATGTTAACAATAGTTGTAACCAGAGTTCGTTTCAACATACATTGTTGGATAGTTAGGAGGCCGTTCATCACGCTTCCATCGAAACTTTTGCAATCAGTATAGTTATTCGACAGAACAACAAAGCCGAGGGGACCAACCCGTTAGCCGCGGCCGAAGAGAACATGAAGGCAATGCCCGTATTCAACTTTCTCAAGGCAGGATCTCGTATCCATTTCTCATTCGTGTTGTTTTTGTATCTCTTGTAAATCTCGTCGCCTGCATTAAGGCCTAAAGATGACTTGGCTCCCATGATGTTAGTTTGAGGCTATACAAAAGAAGTTGTGATGAGAAGTGAGTGATAGGAAACTGTCGTTCGAAGAGGCGCAATCTTGACTTTATATCCTTTTCTTCTGAGCCGAAGTATTGCTCGCCGCCAGTAGCTAGTCTTGGGCCATATTTAACTTTAACAGGCTCGTGACCAGAAATTCGGCATCAGGAGAGAAATCCGGAGAAAGATCACCCCATGGAGGTTAGACACTATTCCCCGGATCCCTCCACAAAAACCGATGAATTCTCTTTCTTCGAACCTGGGGAGGCCATTCGGTTAATATGATTGGCGGATGGATTTTCGGAAAGATTACCATCATCAGTTTTTGGGTGTCATGTGGGTCAGCGCTACCGGAGAGATTCTCGGGAGGTTTTGGGGGAGAATGGTCGGGAGAATTACAAGAGGATGACACCCTCATTCGACGCATCATGCGTCTAGATACGGGCGGCTTCTCGGGGATTGCGGTATATTCTCTACCTTACCACGTCTGTCTTTCGCATTAAAGAGGCTTTCGTTGTTTTGACCTTTCTTCTACCCATCGTGCATTCGCAAACTTCCCATATGCCTTCTGCGACACAAGACATTTCCAGCCCAGTCACCCCAGCTTGGTGGAAGGAGGCGTCAGTCTACCAGATCTACCCTTCCTCCTTCAAGGACACCAATGGAGATGGTATTGGCGATATTCCTGGGGTGATTGAGAAACTCGACTACTTCAAGCAATTAGGTGTTGATATTGTTTGGTTATGTCCTGTCTACCCATCACCCCAGATTGATATGGGATACGATGTGGCTGATTACCGCGGCATTGATCCTCAGTATGGAACCATGGCTGATGTTGAACGGTTGATTGAGGGCCTACACTCAAGAGGTCTGAAGTTGCTAATGGATCTCGTCGTGAACCACACCTCTGATAAGGTTTGGCCCCTTGATAACATGCATCTTGACATCGCTCATCAATGGTACAGCACAAGTGGTTTCAAGAATCTAAGTCATCCCGCGATAATCCTTATAGGGACTGGTACATTTGGAGGAAGCCTCGCTACGACGAGAACGGCGAGCGACAGTCCCCCAACAATTGGCTTTCTTACTTTGGAGGTGGGTGATATAATAACCATTCTACCCTCCTATCCAGCTACTGATCTGTAGCAGGCAGTGCGTGGGAGTACGACTCAGCTTCAGACGAGTACTATCTCCACTTGTTCGCCAAAGAACAGCCCGATCTCAACTGGGGATACCCTCCAGTGCGCGAAGCCGTGCATGATATTATCCGTTTCTGGTTGGACAAGGGCGTTGATGGCTTTCGGTATGTGCTATTCCAGCAACTGCTCAAGTCACGCTGACTCTTTAGAATGGACGTTATCAACTTCATCAGCAAATCGGACGGATTGCCAGACGCTCAGATCAGTGTCCCCGGAGCCAAGTATCAATTTGGCCATGAACATTACGCGTGCGGTCCTCGCCTCCACGAGTATCTCCGTGATATTGGTAGTATACTCAAACAATACAACGCCTTCTCCGTCGGCGAGATGCCTGCGGTCCAAGACCCCAAAGAAGTCATCAAGAGTGTCAGGGAGAACCGCGGCGAGCTGAATATGATCTTTAACTTTGAGATGTAAGATAATATCGTGTCTTTATGCTATAAAAAAGAACTAACTGATTTTTTAGCGTCGATATGGACCACGGCGATCAGGGAAAGTTCTCACCACGGAAATGGGAGATGAAAGACCTAAAGAAAATCGTCAATAAGTGGCAGACTTTCATGTACAAGAATAAGGGCTGGAACGCTCTTTACCTCGAGAACCACGACCAATCTCGCACCGTCAGCCGATGGGCGTCTGATAAGCCTGTATACCGCGCGTTATCAGCAAAGATGCTATCAACGTTTCTTTGTTTCCAGAGCGGGACTGTATTTGTTTATCAGGGCGAAGAATTGGGCATGGCCAACATGCCAAAAGAGTGGGAAATGACTGAGCATCGAGATCTGGAAACGTTGAACCACTGGAAAGAGTAAGACAGCGAGTTGTCTTTATCTTCGTATAATTGCTAATTCTTTCCAAGACTAAAGCAGATGACGGGTTCAGACGCAGCTGTGCTGGAGATTGCCCGAAAGGAGTATCAACTCAAGTCACGAGACCACGCGAGAACGCCTGTACAGGTAAGTAGGAGGCTTCGCAACGGAGTGGATGGATGTACTAACGGTGGTTCAGTGGGATGCTACACCGAATGCGGGATTCACGAAGGGTACACCCTGGATCAGAGTCAACGACGACTACAAGACGTGGAACGCAGCAGCCCAAGTCGATACACCAGGTAGTGTATTCGAGTACTGGCGATCCGCACTTTCGCTACGAAAGAAATTGAGAGACGTTATTATCTATGGCGACTTTGAGATGGTTGACGCGGAGAACGACGATATCTTTGCATATGTGCGGTCCAATGGCGAGCAAAAGGTTGTTGTTATCTGCAGTTTCCGAGATTGGGAGATTACCTGGCAGGTACCTGCTGCTATTGATGTGCAGTCTGGCAAGGTTTTGCTATCCAACTATTCGGACGTTGATTTGTCCAAGGACACGATCACCCTGCGTCCGTTCGAGGCTTTTGTTTGCCTTGTTAACTAGTCCGCCTGTAACAAAACATCATTACGAGCTTTTGGTGGGCTAGAAATGCTAGGGGCAGATATGATTGATGTTCCATCGGACAAGTAACATTATATCATTCAACTAAAGAGTCATCTTCATTGTGCAAGCTCCCGTCTGACACATCAGTAATCTGTAATAGTCTTCCCGGCTCAGCCTGATCCAGAGCGCACGCCACCATCTTTTCTCGCAACAGAGTAAGAAGTGCAGGGTTTCCAGTTGTCCGTAGCGAAGCAATCAAGCTACTTAATGCGGCCAAAACCTCTCGTGGCCCGACATGCACTGAGCCAACATCCGCCAGGTCCGGTGCGCAGATGATGACGTCCGCCACAGAGTTTGCAACTTCGAATAGTTTCGACATCTAATCTAAGTTAGTATTCTGGAAAACCCTTTACGGACCAGATACTCACCATTCCAGGTCCGTGAGTCTCAAGAGCACAGGATGATAGGGTCGTTAGCTTTGACAGTAAATCTCGCGCTACAGCCGTGGGAAATGAGACGCTCAGGCTTTGATCGTACGGATCTGTATTTGCATTGACATAGGGAATCGCGGCTTTCCATAGCACAACGCGTAGCCATGAGTCGGTGACCACGATATCGGCTCTCTGAACTTCGTTTTCACACGGAGGTAGAGGGAGCCTCGCCCGTAATTGCGAGCTTATAGCACCCAGCAAGCCAATCTGTTTCGACCTCACGTCTGCAGGACAGGCGTCATCAAAAGCCTGGAAAAGCTTGCATAAGCTACAGAAAGCCGAACCAAGACCTGGGTCGCGTTGCGATTGAAGCTCTGGGAGACTTGGGCTGAGCTTGAATGTCGGAGGCAGGTCATGCTGCAAGGAGTGAGCTCTGAGCTGCGTCAGCGATCCGACCCTGATGAGAACATGCTAACATGGTACACTGACCTGTCCGTAATGAACAGGATCCATGCAATCCTAAGATGATATTGAATTGTCTCTGTATCCAGATCTGTGTAGAACAGGTCTTGATGAAGTCCAAGAATGTGCGCGTAGGCGATAGCTTCCCGCAGAAGCACTGTGGACTTGGTGATCTTGCCAGTGTTGGAGTAGTAAACATGAAGGAAGAAGCAAGTGAGTAATGCATCCACTGTCTGGTGCATGGGATAGTCTAGCATGAGCCTGGTCTTTTCAGCCTCACATGCTGTGGAGTTTGAAGATTGACAATGCTTGTCGGTTGGGAGGCGCAGTTGGGCTATTGTTGCTGAACATATTGATGTGGCGAGCGCGTAGGCGATCTTGTTGTCGGTATCAGTGAGACGCGCCAGGAGTTTCTCACGGTCGACAACAGGCCACACGACGTATAGACAGTTGTTATATATACTCAGGTAATGACTTAATGATGAGAATGGTATGCGACCGTCGAGCTGGACTGGTACAATACTGGCAAAGTTATGCACGCTGTCGCCACCCCGACTGGTAGAAGAATCATACGTCTCCGACGGCGTGCTCGTCCGAATTGGAGGTAGCGATGTTGTAATGGCGGTTGTGGTATCAAGCTCAGTATCATTTATTGGGTGTCGCGTACGCCTCGAAGATCGTTGAGCCTGTTCAATGGCCTCCTTGGTGCGCTTTCGCGGACCTTTCGGTCCAGACTTCTTGCGTTTCCTATCATATGAGCACGATATCGAAGTGGCTAGGCACTGCTCGCAAGGCGATCCGCCGTGACATTTTATTTTTCTGATGGAACAAGGGTCGCATGCGAAGCCCATTTCTGAACAAATATAATGGGAACGACGTTGAATGATGTAAATGAAGTTGTACCAAGATCTAGGGTGAGCGAATCGCTAAGACGGCTTGTCCTTCAGAAATGGAGCTAATCTTCCCAGGCGCCTGGTACTTACTAGGGATGCCATATACAATACAACTAGGCATTTCGTATGTGCTTCTTACAGAATGTCTTGTTTTGCGACACCTAACGTAGGCCGCAATGGTGTTGGCTGTACGCCGTAATGCTTCTAGTAATTGCAGCTCGTGGAACCGGGTCAGTATTATCCCTCTTCGATGATCGCCGTAGAATAGCCGGGGTATCTAGTCTACTTACTTACTCCTTGAATCTCGTTTCAAACCAAGCACATGGGCTGTTTGGAACGCGCCCCAACCATCTCTCACTTCCAGCTGGGACTCAATGAGCTACCAAATAACAACAACATTGAGAAACCCCGACGAGGACAACCTGCCCGTGTCCCTTGCTATTGGCGTCATTCACTCTGACGCGTCTTTGCTCATCTATCATTGCTAACTTCAAAGCCGACATGTAGTAACTGTTGAACCGATGGCGGGGTAAGACTTTCAATCGGTCGGTTAACTTGGCACTGCGCTCTCTCTTGCGGTTAGTCCAAGATGATTCTCTTTGCGCGTGCTTGTAGTGCTATCGCGACCAGCTCAGCCTTTGCATTGCTGCGAGGCTGCAGCGCCCGACGCGGTTATACATGCAATTATCAAGAGACCATTTCATCGAGTCAATTACTCACTGCTAGAAAGCCGCCTGCTTTCTGTTGGCGACGAAATGGCACTGCTACACCACTGCGGCAAGGACAAACATCAAGACGCGGCTGTCTCCCGTCCGATGCCTCTCTTTCCCCCGCACTGCGTTTGCATTCACTGCTCCTGTTTCCATTATAGAATTACCTCTAGGCATAGCCTTGAAGGTGATGCGATTCGGTTAATCACGAACACAGGTCAACAATCGCATCGCATCGCAACAATCCCGCCGTCTCAACACTCGCTATCCCGAGACCTTCCCATCCCGCGACACATGATCACTTCCTTCGCGCTCGCCGTCTTTTCCAAGCTCCAGCAAATGAAGCATGGCGAAAAGGTCTAAGATTTATTGGGAGGCTGTTTACCTGCCCTCGGCCCAAACGGCACCACCACAACCTTTCGAGAAGCGCAGCTCGAGCATGCAAACCGTATCGTTGACCACGACCGACCTCGATCGAATCAATAAATTGATGAGCCCTTCCGATACGCCCCTCGAAGGTCCGCAACTCCCCGAACAGCTTGCGAAACTGGAGTACAAGGACCCATTTGTGCATCCAATGAGCTGGAAGCTGAGCTACAACAAAGAAGTGGAAACGCGAATGCAAGACCGAGCAAGATCCGGTAAGATAGTTGGGCTACCACTCCTTTCAAACACCAACTGACCCGGCTGCTTAGCACCCGAAACCCTTCCGAACCCAGCCCGACATGAAGAATCTCGAACCGCCGCTCCCTCTAACATGGCAGCCCCCTCGCATCATTCCCCGATTGCAGAGACGCAAGCTACAAACGCCCCTCGAGGGCTCTCGCTCGAGAACCAGGTCCGCCTCAAACTCAAAAGCTCCATTAAAGGCAATAAGCGGCTCAATCCTCACTACGAATCGAACGCTTTGTTACGAGAGACGAAGTATCAGATGGAGGGCGTGGACCGAACCCACGACAAGCTCAAGAAGTCGTATGCGGACTTGGAGCGCGTGATAAATGGTATCCAAGCTGGTCAGAAGTAAGAGGGCGAAGAAGAAATTCTGCCATGTCCGTGGAGATAGGGCCATGCATGGAAAGGTGAACTTTGCAGGGATGGGTGGGCCTGGCGCAAGCTCTATGGTCGGAACTATGATACCCAGATAGACCAGTTCCAGAACATCCAAAGAAGAACAATTGAATGTGCTTACCGGAGAGCCGATGCTTGTCCATGGTGTGACCGGTGCCAACTTTCTTACTCCAGCGTGAACTGCTTTACCACCACGTTTTGGGAGACAAATCGCCAGACTGAACTGTTGTAATCGAGCAAAAGAAGAAGCCCAACAGTCTTCTTGTCTTGTTAAAATATTCCAGCATTGTGGACTGTCGCCGAGAATATCTCCATGACTGTAGAGCTGTCAAAATAGTTACAATTGCATCCATAAAGTCGGAGCAACCCTTGGTCGCAGGGAACCATGAGCACACAGTACCGCAAATTCGGTCCTATTTTTGACCACATACATGGAGGCTATCATTCCTCCTAATTACTCCTGGACACGATGGCGTTGTTTCACTGCGTCTTGCGGATTGCCCAGGCCCGGCGGTCTTGACCAACATGACGCCCTGTGCAACCAACACAACACTCTCCGTTTAAGGTAAAGTACAGCTTCCGAGTATGATCAGACATTCATCTGCAGGCTAATACATTACCTAGGCTCAACGCCACGACCGGACCAACAAGTACTAGGTAGGTACTTGCTCATATCCGTATTGCGACTCAATTCACAGCGCTCGCAATTGACACGCGCCAGCTTCCAGCATCAGGGTCTCAGGTTGAAGGACGACGTGACTTTTTTGCATGGGACAAATGCTGCATCACGGACAATATGGCAAAATCGTGCCATACCAATCGTCGAACACGTAGCACTTTTATTCAACACCGCTAGCGATACGGATCAATTCCAGTCGCTATAGACTTAGCTTCCAGAAGCCCGTAGTCCCAATATGGTAGAGCTTGCAGGCGCTCAAGCCCCTGTAACTAAGCCCTGGGGATCTAAGATTGCTTCCCCCGCCCCACGACGGCTCGCTAAATTTCCCGCCCATTAGTTACAGTACAGTACCATCCACCCAGATGGAGATCAATCTGGAGTTTGCGAAACCACAGCTGATCATCATCATCATCATCATCATCATCATCAGTATTCCTTCCATCAGCGTCCCGGGCGCAAATGACAGACCTGGCTCGAAATTCACGGCGTTTATACGTCTTTGGCGAGTGACTTTGGCCCAGCTTTCAAGCCTGAGTAAACATGGCCAGCTCTGTCCGACGGTTCGAAGTTCGGCATCCTCCACTGGTTTTTGACTGTAGCTGAATGTTTTGCGCCCTAGAACGTGGCACATGGTCCCTCTAATTAATCCCTACAGTTTGGCGACCGTCATTGCAACTATGCTTACACCTAGTGGAGCTCAGAGATGTCAGCATTTGGCTTCTGGATGCTATGGCAGTATGGGTCGCGTACTGTATAAGCACTCCTCGTGGGGCTGCCTCCAGCTGACATGGTCAAAGATTCCAAACCGAGATTCTGAGCAACGGCCGAACGTTGCAACAAGGTTTCAAGGACGAGATTCGGTAGCACGCGAGCAGACAGTTGGTGAGTCTTGCTGACATCAAGTTCCAACGTACGCCCTGAAAGCCCACAGCATACGCTTCCGCTCCCCTATTACGTTCCAGAAATACAGCCAAGCCGCTCGAAGGGAAGTCGAACGGACAAAAATCAACCGGGAGATACCCTGTCGATGGGATCCTGAAGTGGAGGATCTTCGACGGGTACAGTACTGCGTCGAGATACTGGTCCAATGGGACGTCGGAAGCGACGAGACCTGGAAGCTGGAAAATATCATGCATGAGGAGATCGCGCCCCTCGGCCATTCCCCTGCGAGGGCTGATAACCCGAGGTGGCTCGAGTTAGTTGTCAGTGGATTGGATACCTGACGGCGCAGTCAACGTGGGAGGACTGGGATAAAGTGGCATTTATTGCTTTGGCACAGTTTGTTATAGTACTTTCAAATGCGGCCCCGACGATGCATTCGTCTAGATAGAGTTTACAAGAAACTACAGATCTTTCAGGCATCGTTTCAGTATTTGGCACGTTTGGCTCCATATTCATGCTTCTTTATTTTCGCACCGGTTTTTTTTTTTTTTTTTTGTATACTCCACAGTCGGCTTTGTACGGGAAAATGGTGGAGTTCATTCTCCAGCATCTTCAGGCATCAGTTTATCTTGTCAAGTAAAAACAATTTAATTTACAGTACATACATATGTTACAGAGTATACCCAGAACACTTGGATCGATTCGTTATTCATTGGTTCTCGATTAAAACAATTCCCCTCATGCGACCCTTTCTTCTGCTTAGCTCTAACGGCGTGTGAAGCAACCTCCGAAATGATCGACAACTAACCGGCACCGACTATGAATCCTTGTTCAAATCCCCTGTCTTCGCTAAAGAAACTGATGGAGACGCACTGATAAGCCATGACTCGCCCACTAACTTAGCCAGTCTCAATGGTCGGCGGTCATTAAACTTGTCAGCCATTTCTCAAGCTGACGCAACGGTCTCAAGTCTAATCTTCATCGTGTATGAATCGCTCATACGTACATGTTCCTCTTTCGTATGTCATTTACACGCAGTCCTCTTCATCTGGTGGTCGTGCGGCTAGGTGTGTTGGGAGCAGCATGGCAGCGTTGCATTCTACCCCCCTCTTTAGATCTCTTATCCTAACTCGTCACATTTCTTTTCTTTCAAACATCGGGATTTGCTCCCCTCACCGATTGTGCCTGCTTACGTTCCTACTTCAGTAAAAGACTTTGATGATCCTGTTGGCTCAAATGCAGGAAACCCGAGCCGTTCCTTGTCAACAATCCTGGCATGAAACCCTAGTATAAACACAGAGGGCTCAAAGCCGTTTCGCCATAGCTGGTCCCTCTTAGAAAAGCGGATAATCTCATTCGCTCGAGACCACTCGCAACAAAATGTTGATTCGGTATTTAGTGCTGTATTTAGTGCTGACCCGCCTCACCTTATTGCGGAGATCAATTGGTGATCTTCTTTGGGTGTACGTGCGTAGGAGCTTTTAGCATTAATTGCCGCAGATTTTCAGGAATTAACTTGATCCTCGCTACTAGTCTAGTTTACGGGACTTAATATCCCTCGCCTAATATGCAATGTGATTCAGGAAATGCTGTGAGATACGAACATCATTGCCCTTCTTGGGAAAGCTTGGGCACATGCTGGCCCTGTACATGGTACATGCGAACTAAAGAAACTGTGCATGCAGTATGCAGCATGCAACAGGGTGCAAACATCGGTGCTATCCTTCAGAAGCCAAATTGAGGACGCTCTTCCGTCTGCTTGTGCACCGTAGACGTTGCAACCCTTGACTGACTCGCATTGGGTTGCAAAGATATCCCTTGTATTCGACCCACGCTTGTGCAGCCTTGAAGAACAACCAACAACTGTTTCACTGCACAAGCTTACGCAACATGTAAAAATAGCTTATGATAGTCTTGGGAATCTGAAGGGGGTTGTCCGAACGCCCATATATAGCTCCTACCTGCATAACTCTTCTGTTCTTCGAGTTGTGATAACATTAGCCTTCTGTGTTGCTGTTCTATCATCATGGGAGTACTCCTTCTGCCGGCTGTGGCTCTCGCCGCACTCATCGTTTACTACGTCCTATTCCCTAAGAAGAAGACAGGTCTTCCTCTTCCACCCGGACCCAAGCCCCTCCCCATTATTGGCAACCTTTTCGACCTCCCTCCCGCCGGAACAGCAGAGTACAAGCACTGGGCCAAGCACAAGGAGCTCTATGGACCCATTAGCTCTCTCAACATTCTCGGTCAGCCTATGATCATTCTCAACAGCCCCGATGCTTTCAACGAGCTTCTTGAGAAGAGGTCGACCAAGACCTCTTCCCGACCCAGTGCAAAGTTCGGAGGCGAGCTTTGTGGTTTCCACGTAATGCTTCCTCTTATTCCTTATGGCGACAGGTTCCGATACTATCGTAAGCTTGTGCACCAGCAGATGGGTACCAAGTTGATCTGCTCCGAATTCCGAGACACTCAGGATATCGAATCACTTCGCTTTCTTGTCAGAACTATTGAACGACCTGAGGAATTTCAGAAACACATAAAAACGTAGGTTTTCCCCTCTTATATGAGAACACCGCCACATAGAGACTAATCGATATCTGTAATAGTGAAGCTAGCGCCATTATCTTGCGGATCGTTTATGGATACAACATTGAGCCCCACAAAGTTGATCCTCTCGTCAGCCTCATCGAGACCATGATGACCAACTTCTCCCTCGCCTTTGTTCCTCTCTCTTGGGCTGTTGACATCATTCCCAGTCTCAACAACCTCCCTGATTGGTTCCCCGGTACCGGTTTTAAGAAGACTGCCAAGGAATGGCGACGTGTTACCGACCAGTCTCTGGACGTCCCTTATGATTTCGTCGTGAATCAGATGTCCACTGGAACAAACCGACCTTCGTATGTCTCCAACCTCTTGAACAAGGGTTTCAAGAACAAGAATGGTAGTGAAAAGCCTACCAAGGAGGATATCGACGCTGTCAAGGCCACTGCTACTATCATGTACGGTGGTGGTGCCGATACTACCGTCTCGACTATCAGCAGCTTTGTCCTCGCCATGATTGCGTTCCCCGAGGTTCAGAAGAAGGCACAGGCCGAGATTGACCGTGTCACTGGAGGTGAACGACTGCCCAGCTTTGAGGATCAAGAGCACATGCCTTATGTCCACGCCCTGTCCAAGGAAGCTCTCCGATGGATGCCTGTCGTTCCTACCACCACAACCCACATGACGGAGGAAGAGCTTGAGTATGGTGGATACCGCATCCCCAAGGGTACCTACCTTATCCCCTCAACCTGGGCTATTCTTCACGATCCCGACATGTACCCCAACCCTTCTGCTTTCGACCCCGACCGATACATTGAGCCTCGCAACGAGCCTGACCCCAGTGAATTTGCCTTTGGATACGGACGACGAATCTGCCCTGGCCGTTACTTGGCTGAGGATAGTATCTTTATGACTTGTGCAAGACTCCTGGCTGTGTTCAACATGCGCAAGGCGGTTGATGAGAATGGACAGGAGATCGATGTTGTCATTGACGGCACACCTGGACTCATCAGTCACCCTGTTGATTACTCTTACAGTATTACACCCCGAAGCGCTAAGCATGTCGAGATGGTGCGAGCTGCTGAGAGGGCGAATCCTTGGGAGGATAGCGATGCTCCTCTTTTGCCAAAGGACTCTTTAGTTTAGACGTATAGATTGTTCAAACAATAAGAAAGATAATGAATCACACTGAATACGTGCAATCCTGATTTAACGTATTATGTGACATCACTGCTATTGCTGCGCCTTGTTGATGAGGTGAAGTCATGTCAGAGATAATCTGAATCAGAATTCTTGATGCCATTATACGGAAGCTGAATCAGTAATCTTGGTAGGAAAACCGAACGAATCATTTCCGTAAAGCGCCATGAATCACGAGGTTGTGTCTGTGACTGAACTGATCCAGCATCAAGGTAACCAAAGTTCTTGTCAGTGCTGGGACAGTAACTACCTGCATCACCAACACCACGATGGACCAGTGTGGTATAAGTGTAGAGAGTTCCACCACCTTTATCCCCTCTCATCATCATCCAACAACTCGCACAGTCACATCAACAAGCATTCGAGCAATATCATTGCAAATCATAACTACAACAACACCTACCACAAACCCCGAACTTTCACTATCAACCATGTGTAACATCATCACCGGTGGCATGAAATGCAAGTCTTGCACTTGGGAGAAGAAGCTCCCTGAAGTTCATATCAAGACAGTCGAATGTGACGCCGAAGACAAGAAGAAGTGTGTCAAGACAGAGGAGACTCAGTGGGATGTGACTACTTGTGCAGATTGTGCACAGGATGAGGCAGAGGAACACGACGGTTATACTTACTGATCAGCCAATTCTCAAGCGTTGACAATGGTCGGTATCTGCTTGGACTCTGAGGTCCAGGTGCAACGGGTTGTTCGGTGGGCAGCGGGGAACATAGACATCGCAATAAAACTTTTTTTCTTTTGATATTGGACGTCACGGTTCGACTCGAGTAATCTTGAGCCTTCGTTATAATCATAATGCAAATAATTTTAAACTTCGATACAGGTGACAACTTGGCAACACACCTTAGCCTTCCCAAATTGAGCCATAGCACGGATAGAGTCTTTACGAAGAGCTCACCCTGCAAGCTAAGTACCCTGGGGCCATGGATATCACGAAGGTCAATCGACTCCTGAAGGGAATGAAAAGAACCTACGACGGGAAGGCAGCTAAGAAAGTCCGACTGGAGCTCGCATGGGCTTACTCCGCAATGAGCTCCTATTGCAAGAGGGATAATATGCTGTTCGAGTGTGTGAACATGACGTTCAAAGCTCTCGAGGCCTTCGGATTCACCATCATCGCCGACCCATCTGAGAAGGTCACTAGCGAGCCCAGATTCGAGATCAAGGAATGGGGCATGGTAGATTACTTTGTGCCTTGGCTATTCCTCAGACTCATGCGTGTCTACGTTGAGATCAGGCCAGAGCTTTGTGCGACTGTTCGACACTACGCTGAGCTTTCGTACACTATGGTGGTTGGAGAGAAGGAATCCCTGCCTGATATGCTTAAGTGGTTGGGACATTGAGACCATACCGTCACTTGGCACCTTTACCATTAGAGATAATGACGCATGGCACCCACGATAATGACCTAGATTAACAACAGTTCTGCCAAAGACGTTGGCAAGTTTTTGAAAACTTCTCTGTAAATGGTGGAGAGGACATGGATCAGGTCATGACACTCGGCTCTTTTGTAGTCTCTATCTTGTTTCGTCATCTTGGAATTGTCTGTTAGAAAAAAGCCTGAATACATTCTGTGTTGCTGGCATCTTTAATTAGAAGTCACTTACCATTAGATCACGAGCGTAGTGCTCTTGAACCATGTTTAATCACTTCGACTACCAAAACTTGAGACGGAAACTCTCCTTGTGCAACTCTAATCACAATACGAGACGAGCGCCGATGGCAATATTAGTGGCGCTCTATCTTGAGACGTACGGGAATAAACGCATCTTCTATTGTCAGTGAGATGGGCGAAGAGGGTTACGAGTGGATGTGGCTTGATTAAGTTCAACGATTTGTCATCTCTGCATCGCTAATTACGGACAGCTTGATAAAAGTGATGGTCGTGAATAACGTGCGTTTTAGGCTATATAAATACAAGTGCTCAGTACTTGAGATCTGCTCCAACCCACGAGAATAAGAATTAGCCTCAGAACCAAACTCTATAGAATAACCCAGGCTCGATCAATACTTAGATTCTTGCCTTGATGGCTCCCAACTCTTCAGGTTCTGACTCTCAAGGAGGAAGTCCGGAGGCGGAAGAGAGATTCGACCCCAACTGTGAGTATTGCCATGGGAGTGGAACATACCGGATTGAGACACCATACTATGTTATAGAACACTGTACGAATCGGTGGGCTCATTGCACTCGTTTCGGACACACTATTTACTGTCTTGATGTGTATAGGCATTATGGGGGGCAACGTCTGTGCCCATGTCCAAACTGCCGGGGCACCCGTTGGGCTGTGGTCTGGTATATCAGAGTTGAGGAGCATACTTGTGATTGTTGGGGGCTTTACTGACGGTATCCTTTGAATAATCATTTAACTGAAAATAATTACCGACCTACAAACGACAAAAGATATTAGAACAATCAAGAATATCATATATTGACAAAGAGTCAATCGGAGCATTAACGTTACCAGAATTAACAACGATGCTATGAACTAGAGGTTTAAACTATATTTGTGAGTCCATGCACAAAAATGGTTGCCTCCTTAGATCTGAACCTCGATTTATACCCTTTCGGCCTCGACGACTCTAAGCTCAAAGCTTGACTTGCCCATGTTTCCTCCATCGACTTGCTGTGGCACTTGATAAGTTCGGAACTTTCTTGCTGGAAGTCTCTCGTTGAACTATATAACGGACGCTGTCAGTCACTGCATAAAAACCACCTGCCGCATGGAATATACGTACCATAGCATCAATCTCTTCAAGGGTACGGCCCTTGACTTCTGGTAGGAAGAAGTACACCCACACAACACAGATCATGCATGAGGGGAACCAGATATAGCCATATCTGGGGCCCCAGTTCAACGCACTCGGGTTAATAAAGTACGGCGCCGTAAAGGTGATGAGCCAAGCTCCGAGAAACCCGGCGGCTGCTGCGAAACCGAATGTATAACTTCGAAGACGCTGTGAAGGAATTTCTCCAGCGACCATCCATGAGTACGGAGCGATCATCCCCTGTTCACCGTTGGTCAGTTTTGAATTTTTCTAGCATAGTTTCTAGGCCACTTACGTTGTAAGCCACCATGTATAAGCACGATAGCGCAACAAGCACCTTGCCAGTGACAATTTCGCCTGGTTTCCTGTCATATACAACCGCGATGATGAGCTGGAAGAAACCAGAAATAGCCAAGCCGCTAATCAAAAGGACGCGGCGCTGTCCATATCGCACCACGATAAAAGCGTTGATGATGGTTGCAGTCATGCCTGCCGTGCTGAGAACGTTGCTCATAGCAAAAGGATCTTGAACTTTTGCCATGGCGAAAAAGTAGGCTTTGAATGCTGTCGCACCGTTGATAAGTTGTTTATCCAACTAGGGGCGGGTATATACCTACCAATGATAAACATTGAACCAGAAGCAGCTTGCAGCAGAACTGCACAAACCGAAATCATGGTGCGTCTTCTGTCTATCGGGTTCTTAAACATATCCAGCATTCCAACACCGCTAGCCAAAGCCTTTTCTGTGTCAATGGCTTGTCTGATCTCTGCCAGTTCCCCATCCACATCTGCTCCTTCTGGTCTCAACCAGCTGAGTGACGTTAGACCATCCTCGTAGCGCCCCTGGAGGATGAGCCATCGTGGCGATTCCGGAATGAACCAGAGAGAACTGAATATTATGAAAGGGATAATGTAAATCATGCCAAGAGGTATAAGATATGCCGAGCGATCTGGGCGTCCGGCGGTTGTCCAGTCAATGATTGTTCCAATGAGTGTGCCCTGTATGCCAAGGATTAGCCTAACAGTTCTATTTTTCTACATCTTTAAACACTTACAAAAGTTGTGCACAGGTGGAATGCAGTCAAAAACAACCCTCGGTACTTAGCTGGACTGGTCTCCTGGATGTAAAGTTGCGAAAAGGTCATGAAGTAACCATTGGCCAAACCGATAAGTAGTCGACCAAGATACAGCGGGCCAATGTCTGTCGTGGTCATCATGATAATATTCGCAACCGCACAAAGCAGACAGGCCATTCGAAGACACATTTTCCTACCAAGTTTCGCCGCGACGAAACCAGCCAGACTGGAGCTAATGAAAGCACCCAGCGTCATCAACGACGAGATAAGCTGTTGTCGGGTGGTCGAGATGTTCCATCCAATAGCGGTTGTCGGGTCTTCATAACCGTAGACCTGAAGCATAGAAGTCAGTATTAGTGCTTCGCAAGTAGATGCGTATGCAGTGTGTCCTCCTGAGACTAACCTTGAGAAAGCCAGGCATGGCTTGAAGTCCGCCGATAAGACCAAAGTCAAGGCCATACTGAAAAGGAGACAGAACTATGATCCCACAGGCGACAAAACATCGCCAGTGGGCACGAATGGTATCTGGTGGTGAAGCGGCCATTTCCTCCGAGTGTAGGTTGGGGGGGGTCCAAGAGAAAGGTTGGGGGCTCAGGCTCCATTTCAGGGGACACGCATCTATCCCTTCCTTACATATCCTAGATCAACCTGTAGAGTGCAATCCAGAGGCTTACACGTAGCTATACTCGATTCATCACACTATGCAGATCTCATACCAGAGCATAAGTATAGGCGGGGTTCAAGCTTAACCGATGTGCGGGGTGCATAGACGAGGCTACGCTAGGAGAAACATATCCGAGTGTTGGTTGTATTTCCTGGCTTAGACTGAAAGAATCAGGCAGCATTGGTTTACTGCACTATTTCTATATTGCTTTGTTTCGATTCTTCGGTATAATGCTCTGTTAGCCAGACCTGTAACCATGCAGTTGGAAAGCCACCTAGTTGCCCAACGGAGCAAACACGGTCCTTGGCTGATCTGGGCTTTGTTCCGAGCGACCCTCATGTCCAATCTTCAGCTTACCTCTGCCCTTGTCTACAACATGATTGATCTCCTGCATATAGTGCCAGCTTTTCATTCGCTGGTCGTCAGCTTGCCAAGGAATCAATATGTTGCTTGTTACAACCTCAATTGCCGACTTGATTGCCGCGATTTTTTCCGCTGTTGTTCACTGTCCCCTCACCATCTTTATCCGTGATACTTATTCGGACTGACAAAGCAATGACACGACAGCCATGGCTGTAGGGTTACCACATGAATCATGCATCTTGCAGCAGATCTCGACAGCCAAGCAGTTTTGACTTTCAAATGCCTGAACCCAAGACCCTGGATACTGATGCTTGGCTTACAACAAAACTAGTGATATTAAGGTCATGAGATACCCTTCGATATAGCTCCGCTGTCAGCAACACATCCTAATGCATGATAAGAATTGTTTGGGCAGAATTCATGGCTGTTACTGTTACTGAAGAAGCCAAGCTTCCCAATTAATACTGGCGAGTGCTTATTACACTAGCATGACCAATTGACTTGTTGCTCATAGAAGGATGCTGGTTGCAGATCGGATCCGACATGTGCGGGGAACAGCCCGGACATACAAACCTCGGCTTACCTGGCAAGGATGATAATATCCGACTTACAGTGACGATGACTTAAGTGAGGCGCGAAGTTGCTCATACGGTCGCAAGCTTTGTTGGCATATCCCATTCAGATCATGTCAGCGAGCAAGTCAGGTGTCAAAGTCATCATTGTCGGTGCTGGATTCGGCGGCTTAACAGCTGCCATTGAATGCCACCGACAAGGCCACGATGTCGAGATATACGAATCCTTCCCTGAACTCAAAGTTCTCGGGGACATTATCTCTTTTGGTGGAAACGCTGGTAGAATCTTCCACCGTTGGTCCGATGGCGAGATAGTAGCCAGACTGCGTCCTTTATGTATCGACATACAAGACTACGGCTTCCGAATCCATAAGTGGGACACTGGTGAGGTCGTTTATCATCAAAAGCGACCACCGCCAAATCCTGAAGCTCCAGTCTTGAATGGTCATAGAGGCGAGTTGCATGAGATCATCTTCAATTATGCACGCAACGAGCTTGGCATTCCCATTCATCTCGGTCAGCGAGTGTCTGAGTATTTCGAGAATGACAGGAATGCGGGTATTATTTTGAAGAGCGGAGAAAAGGTTTGTTCTGCCCCATGTTACATGCGCATTCTTGACTAATATCTGAACCAGATCATTGGCGATGTAGTGATTGGCGCTGATGGAGTAAGGTCGAAGGCGAGAGAGCTTGTTTTGGGATATGTTGATAAGCCCAAGAGCAGCGGATACGCTGTTTGGAGAGCTTGGTACGTTATGTGTTTGCAACAAAAGGTACCAAGACAGCTGACTAGGGGTCCTCAGGTTTTCAAACAAAGACATGATACAGGATCCTCGTACAAAGGAATTCTGCGAGAACGGCGATACATTCAACGGCTGGATAGGGCAAGACGTCCACTTCTTGTTCTCGACCCTTAAGGGAGGCAAAGACTGCTGCTGGGTCCTAACACATAAAGATGACCATGACATCGATGAGTCGTGGTCATTCCCCGGTAAGATTGAAGAAGTCCTAGAACTTCTTAAGGACTGGGATCCTACTTGCCGAGCGATCGTGGAGAAGACCCCCTCGGTCGTCGACTGGAAGCTGGTATATCGCGACCCACTACCAACTTGGATCAGTGAGAAAGGGCGCATCGCGTTGCTTGGAGATGCGGCTCATCCTTTCCTCCCGACAAGTGCGCAAGGTGCCACGCAGGCTATGGAGGATGGTGTGACGATCGCTGTCTGCCTCAAGCGCGCTGGCAAGGGGAACGTGCCAGGAGCGTTGAGGGCGCATCAAAACCTGAGGTAAGTGCCTCAATCATCATTTCACAATACTACAGCAAATTAACCCATATTTAGGTACGAGCGTGTCAGAGCGGTTCAGAAAACAGGAGAATCGACAAGGGATCTCTGGCATAAGACGGACTGGGATAAAGTCAAGAAAGATCCCAGTAGCATCGGGTTCCCAAGAGAAGACTGGATCCATGGATTCGATGCAGAGCGGTATGCTGAAGAGAACTTCGAGAACACTTTAGACGATACTGCCAACCTTCAAGATCCCAGAAAGAACATTTTGGACCGAGAGATGCCTGCAGTAGCCAAGGCCACTGGCTAGTAACGCGTCCTAGAAGGAATACTATCTAGTCAAGAAATTAAGTGACTAGTGTCAAAAGTCGTGACATTTCGGTTTTATAGGGAATCGACGCGTGAAAAGCTGTGCATTATTTTTGAGATTTTGGGCACAAACCGTTGACCGGCAGACGGGTAAAGAGAACTCGTGATCCATGAATCAACCTGTCCGAGTAGGAAAACGACGAAGAACGTGATTCTCATGATTCAGTGAGCAAATCCACAGCCTTACTTTCGTTAGTTAATAATCAGTTCGCCTATTCTAAGCGAAATATTTCCCAGCCACCGAATTTCATGACCACGCGTCGCGATAAAGACAGTCTCCTATTATTCTGCCAGCCACAACCTCTCACCGCCCTAATTTCCCTCTATAAAAATGTCGTCTAGCCCTCTCAAGCTTCGCTTTTTTCTTTTCCTTTTCTCCTTAGCTCTCTTTGCCTTTTGGCTTAGATCAAGTGTAGTATCTGTTCTTTTCAGTTTAATCTCTGAAAGGTCTCTAAGGAGACCAACATTGATTATTCCTATTTTTGGATCCGGGGCGATTTCCTCTGTGCTTGCACATGATTTCGCCCACTGTGTCCCTAGTATTACACTGCCTCTAGGTGACGCGAACGCGCACTTTGTTTGGGCTCAATCTTTTCATTACTTGCTCAGGCTTGCCTGGGTGGTGAAGAAGAGACTTGGTGGAATTTGCACAATGAGTAATCTTGTCCAAGAAGTAACGAATAAAGAAGCAAATGGACGCGCTGGCTCGAAATGCTCTAGTCAGCAGAAGTACATCGTCCACAAATCCTTCATCCACTTAGTCCTATGCAGTATGGCGAGATGTCGCGAATATCTCGCTGTTCGCGTGGTGGACTACAATAAGACAAGGTTTTCGTGATGGCACCGTGGCATTGCGGACCAGCCGCTCCGCCAAAGTTTGAAGTTATTACTCTATCCGGCAAATTATTGAGATTGATTGATCCATCTTATTAAGATTAAATAACGCAAAAAGCGGGATGTCCCATTGAAAGCCATCCGTGGTTGAGTTGAGACGATATTTCTACGCCGTAGATGAATGGTATGTACCTATCTATAGCATTGGAAAGTAAAAAAGAGATGACGTTACAGGCATTTAATTAAGTATTCCCACCACAGCAATCTCTAGACCTAGGGAAAAGACAATTCATCGCTAGGTAGACATTGCAAAAATATCTTAATGTTTCTCATCGACTGATAGTTATGTTGACAGCCTTCCATTGCATCTTGACAATAAACCTACAGGGTAGGATCTTGAACCAAGATGGCGTTACATGCAGCGATTAACTGCTGTCAAAATTGGCGCCGGAAGGAGAGTGCGATCCACCGCCTCACGTGGCTGGCTTGGTTGGTCAGCCAAGCTAAAAAAGATGGAACCTATAGTGATGTCCCCCGGTTTTGCATATGGCGAAAACAGTTAGGAAAAATACAAAAAAACATACAACAGCGGGGATTCGCTGGTCGTCACCGACCCAACTACTAATCCGCCGGTTAGTGGCTTGACTATGGGAGAGCGGACGGGATCCCGTATTTTCCACTACCTTTGGTCGTATGTACTTATTGCTCTACGACAGTATTCTATATAGTTACTTTCTGATAGACGGTAAATCGCTCGACGTTTGTCTTGCCACAATAGAACAGGAAAAGCACGAGATCAAACCTCCAAAGATGATTAGACGGATCTAGAAAGAGAGTTCAAGCTATTGGTTCAGCCTGAAACTAAAACAGATATCCTAATGCAATGCTACCAAAATCAGATGACCATTTACAAAGATGCTGTACAACCTCACTAGGCTGCCTTATTTCAAAGAAACTATTTCGTCCCGTCTTTCCTAGCGTGAAAAACAACAAAAACAAAAAAGATATGCTTGTTGCTGCTTGTCTCCTGTTAATTAAAACCTTGCATGGAAACACCGGGCCGCGTAACTTGTCACGTTGAAACAGGGATACGGGAAAATTAATCCCAGATCGGCCGGAGACTCTTTACTCTCTTTCCACTGTGATTGGGTCACGGCGTGACGGCAACTGCATCCCTCATCCATGACTCTCGATCTGGTTCCTCGATCATCTCATGTGGCTTTCATATCCTATGTCTTTTATCCAACCACAACTCTAGTAGAACCGCGCATAAGACCCGAATGTGTTTGTAATTTCTCTTGCCCTCTTACTTGCAGATACCTGCGCCGCAAATGCTGTTCATCCCAAGTCACCGGAGTGTTTTTTCACTATGCATCACGATTCATGCTTAACCACCCTCCCGGGAAACAGAGTTTAGGCCTTTAGGGTGCCCGCGATCCACAGTAACAAGGCATTTGGATACGCGTCCCTCGCGATTGAATAGATGGAAAAAGCCCCCGAGACAAGTTAATTTAAGCTCTTTATTTCCACGAATGACAGTTGAACAATGGTTTACTAAAAGCCGTTTAGTGAACTGTAAACCTCAAGCGGTCTATGGACGCTGTGGCCATTCTTGTTTCAAAGCGGATCTTGCCAAGTTGCTACTGGCTTATATGGCGGGAAAAACGGGTTCCAATTCCGAATTGCCTTGGTCAGTGATTGTTCCTGAAACATGTCCACAGCGAATCGACTGCCGGCTTCTCTGTCCGATGGCCGACAATGTAGAGTTGTGGTTGGTCCATATACAGACCGGATTAATGCCAGCGAAGCTTGGAGCTTGCTTGGCTGCAACGTAGGGCGACCCTCCTTTAATATCGGCTCTTGATGTGGTATTCGATGGCGATCTTGGCTCAGTTCGGCAATCACGGACGCTCTATCTCCTTTGTGAATGGCACGAATTCGTCAAACTCCAGTTTAGCTCCGTTGACGAATCGGGAAAATTTGTTTTGTGTATAGAATCATCTTGGAAAAATGGAAGGACGAAAGATCCATGGAGTTGATGGAACTCGAATATATAAACCATCGAGTACTCTCCTCAAGTAAATCTCATCACAGCCTCTCAAACAAGTCTCTCATTCACTTCTCACCATCACAACTTTGCCCAACAAGCCTCCTCAGTCTTCAAACCATCAAAATGCACTGCAACACTCTCTCCATCGCCGCCGTGGCTCTCCTCGCCGGCTCCGTCAACGCCCACGGCCACGTTGAGAAGGTTATTGCTGGCGGCAAGGAGTACACTGGTGGTATCCCCCACGGTGCTCCTGCTGACGCTGTCGGCTGGGCTGCTGCCAACCAGGACAACGGCTTCGTCGAGCCCTCTTCTTTCAGCTCTCCCGACATCATCTGCCACAAGAGCGCCAAGCCTGTCTCCAACGCTGTTACTGTCGCTGCTGGTGATGTCGTCACCCTGAAGTGGAACACTTGGCCCGAGTCTCACCACGGTCCCGTCACCGAGTACCTCGCCCCTGTCAGCGGTGACTTCTCCAGCATCAACAAGGGAAGCCTCCGATGGACCAAGGTTGCTGAGAAGGGTCTCATCTCTGGCAACAACCCCGGCGAGTGGGCTTCCGACGAGCTCATCGCTGACGGTAACGCCTGGAAGTTCACCGTCCCCAAGAACCTCAAGGCCGGTAACTACGTTCTCCGACACGAGATCATCGGCCTTCACTCCGCTGGCCAGACCAACGGTGCCCAGGCCTACCCTCAGTGCATCAACCTCAAGGTCACTGGTGGCGGCTCCAAGGCTCTTAGCGGTGGCGATTTCACCAAGTTCTACACTCCTCAGGACCCCGGTATCCTGTTCAACCTCTACGGACAGTACAGCTCTTACGATATCCCCGGCCCTGATGTTGAGCGCATCTAAGAGGCTTTCACGACGATTAGGACAAGTGGTTTCTAGTCTTAAACTGAGTTTGAGACCAAGGAGCAGGCAATGGGCAGCCCTTCGCTCTGATATTTTTGGTTGCCGCTAGTCGGTGAAAATTTCTACACGCAGCCGAGCTGTGTGATTCATGTATCTACTCTTATATGACCGTACAAACTTCTGCATATAAATGCCATTCTTATATATAACACCAGTACCTCTCAAGTCTAATATTCGCCCTGTGACATGCTAATTGACGTCCAGGAGCTTGCTGTGCTTAATCACCTCTTCTATCCTATATCAGGCGGTTATTATATCTGGCGACTACTTCAGGCTGAATGCAGGGGTAATTGCCACTTACAATTGGGCTCACTCATTATAACGCTACTATAGGCTGTTTTGATATCGTAGCTCATGTCCGCCACAATACAAAATTAACTATGCACATGTCTGACTACTGCTTCTTCTCACAGTGACAAGAGAGTTATTCAAATAAGCCGATTGGGCCATTCATAGTTCTACGGCCTTCTTTTGTGTTCCTGAAGCTTAGTGGAAAACCTTATAGATCGAGGCTTGTGAAAAGTTTAACATGCGGCTTCCCAGCCGATGCTCCTATATTTGATAAGCTGAACCTATACGCTTTGAAGCGCTTGTCACTCACACGAACGTTTTCCATACAACTTCTGATCGACATGAATATGATTTTCACGGCATAGGAATACGGACGGGTAACCAAGCTGCTCCCTCCGATCTACTTATTTGCAAGCTTGACTCTTTACTTCACACAACGTCTGGAGCCAATATCGTATTAGAAGTCTAACTTAGTACGTAAAATAGGTTCTACATCAGATTTATAATTCAGAAACCGAAAATCTCGGCCAATCCCACGTTCTCCCTATTTAAAAGGTAAGATTTTAATCGACAATTAATAGGCTGAACTTCATTTAAATTGCCACTTCAAGTTAAATCAAGATTTCAGGTGGAAGGCCATGGGGAATTGATATAAACATGTTGGAGTATAGAGCTATAGACTGATAGACAGCCTTATTGGATTCCTGAACTTCTGTAAATACTATCACGCTTCCAGCTGGGATGACTCTTCCTACTAGTGAGCTAGATCCATGTAGGTGCAAGTGGATTTTTGAGGTAGAACTCACCTTGTCGTATAATACTATATGAAAGGACATTTGGCCCTAAAGAAGACCTGGTACTATGGATGCATCCAGTAGTGGGTTGAACTTTCAAAGGTAGAGTATACTCCATTATATTCCTGGATATTACTCGACTCACAGCATCTATACAAAGCCAGCAGGACTGCTTACCGAGACTACCGTAGGGACATAGCAGAGAGGTATAACTTTTCCAGAATTTGCTTTAAATGTGTTGGGGGCTTAAGCAAAAGCAGATATAGCTATACTTTCTTTAACAACATTTCATTATATCCGCAGAAGCACTTGGAACAGTACATCTGTTAAGACCTGGGACACCTATAGCTGACTATACTAGGGAAAGTTGAACAACCCTCGAAAATAAAATGTTACCAATATCAATATGGATATACCGAGAACAGTATTTTCAAAATACTGAAAGTGTCCGAGATCTCTCGCAGGCCACGTATGGGCTACAGCAAGTCTCGGAGTTATCGTTGGGAGCCGGTACTTGTTCTTATAGCCAAATTCTTGAAAACGAGTTGAGAGATGCCAAGGGATGTCAAGCACGTTATTTCCGCCAATGTATGTTATTTGTTGGACCAGTGGTTGTTAGTGCCTGCGCTACCGATAATGAGTTACATGGAATCTTACGCTATCATATGATGTCAAGACTTCGATCGCGACTAGTTAGTATAGAGGCGCCAAGGGAAGCCCCATTGCGCGACTGTAAAGTCGGCTATTTTAAGGTCAGGACCGGCAAGGCGCAGAGAGAAGTTTCGGAACCCTCTTCTCCTTTTTTGCTACCTTTAGCAACGTGAACTGCTCCCACCTGGTAGCGTATTCTGAGGTAACTAACTGGTTAAGCCATGCGATGTCAAAGACCAGCCTCAAGAGCGCTAGGTGGTCCCTAGTAGACATTCCAATATTTGGAGCTAAAGCGGAACGGACCGTGATCGAGAATTGAAGATACGCCATAATAATGCGGACTCGTTTAGACTGGTACCTGGCTACATAACTGTGGAATCAAACTTCGATTTCACTCTTCGGGCTATACAAAAATCATTGGTAAGAGGGTATCATGGATGTATATAATAAAACAATATGTGTGGGGAAAATTAAGCTTAAAAAGAAGGTACTCGATCATGGTCTCGATGACCGCCTTTAACCTGCGCCTGCGGCAAGTTCCTCAATTCTATTGAGTTCTCGTCGCTGAAAGTGCTCATGCGTTCGTGCTGAACCCTAACTTCTTCTGTCTTCAAAACACCACCGGAATTCATGGACATCTTCATTCCGCTAATACTTTCATCGGAATCCTGAAGATGCTCCTGCGACTCTTGCCAGCCTGACATGATGACAACAGAGTTTCGGCCGTATCGTGAGTTGGGACCGTATCGTCTGGATCCTCGAATTGCTGAAGATGGGACAGTGTTTCTCGTTTCGTGGTCCATCGGGGTAGTGCTGGTTTTGTTCTTGCTGTAACTCCTTGAGCTTGACTTGAGTTCTCGGTACAGCATTCGCCTGTTTTGAATTAGCATCACCATAATAGAGTAGAAAAGGCATAGAACATACAGAACAGGAATGCAAATGGCCATGATAGAGGCGGCAGGTTCCGTCAAGGTCCAGATTGTGAGGTCGACTCGATCGTAGGTGATATCATCGCTCTTCATGTGGACGACAAGGACGGACTTGACGATACCAGTAATACCAGCACTAGAGAAGAAGTTAGCCCACCGGGAATATGTATGTTTAAAGCACGCAATACTTACATGGCTCCCAAGCTCATTGCTATAGCAACTCCAAGTCGCTCTCGTCGTCGCATAGTCATTCGCATCAGAATTGCCCACGGAAGGAATGCAAGAACAAAGTCAAGAATAGCCGAATAGTCTGGGCCATGTTAGTTAACAAAAACTCCATTGATTGCCGAAATGAGACTCACAAGCAGCGAATAGCTGGAATTGGTTCAATCTCACTGGGTCCCAACAAGTACCGGGCACCGACTTGTCGAACACTCGGGCGAGAGGCGAACATTTGGCGAGACCAAAGATCCAGACCAAGTTCATCGAGATATTGATGGTGACAATGACGAATATGAGGAAGTACCTCATCCATACGTTGGTGGCGATTCGGTACAATGTGATGGCGAAGGACGTCTTGCTGGTCGTCGTTGCGATGATACCGAAAGCGGCTCCCACGATGGTGTTGAGGTTGATCGTCTTGAGGTTTTCATCGCTGATGGTATCTTTGTGTCGACCGAATCCGAGGGATACCAGGTATGTGTTAATGGCAATAGAGATCATCAGTGTCAACTACAAGATGAGATAAATCCGTCGGTCAGCGCCAATAGCTCCAAGATCACATATATTAAGACAGAACCAACTCACCTGAGCTACGATGAGGCACCAGTCATCCCACCACAGTCCCTTGCCACGCCATTTCTTGCAATAGACACGCAGAAATAACAAGATAGAACTCAGAAGTCCCAATGTCCAGATGCTTGCAAGCAGACGAGTTCCTCGCTCCTCCGCCATCGCGACCCTCTCACAGTAGGAATTGATAAGGAATTAATAATAAAGAATATCGAGATCATCGGGCTCACTCGAGGGAAAAAGTGGTAGAACCAACGCCGATCCAAAAATCCATCAGAAATCCTGGTTACAATGGCAGACCCCTGGGCCTGGGGGAGTTATATACTGTCGTACTGATCATCCCTCCCTCACATGCTAGTGCGTCAAGCCAGGAGTAACTTTGGAACCATGGACCCAGCTCCGATGTGCATCATGCCACTAACAGCAGGTGTGGTAGAGATTGGCAAAATCGCCGTGGTTTGAAGGGATTCACCGGGGGACTTTTGGGTCAGTGCATTGATGGCGCATCCACAACGGAATACGCTGTGTGGTAGGGCTACTGCTACTGCAGGACAAAGTTTAGCTAATGGCGGTGCCCCTTTTTGTTGCGATGCGCTCATTGCTCGGTTCCATAACTATTGGTTCGGCACTGGTGAATGATATGATTCAAGTGTTTTTCATAATAACGACAACACAAACGAGGCCAATAAAGCTTGCAGGTATGCTTATCCCGCGAGGAACTAATTCACGATAATTTTCTTTAGCTCGGACTGCCCGACCGGGTAACGCATGCTAACTTTAAACACGCTACCGAGACGACCGAAGTTTTGATCAATCCTTCGAACTTGGTAGACGGACATGGTGAAACGACAAATGCGTTGGCTGTCGAGCTTGACGTCTACCATGAATCCTGGCTGTTGCAGATGGAAATCTGAATCCACCACGTGGGCGTGAAGAATAAACTGGGATGATCTTTGCCATACTCGTATTAATCTGCAGATAAGAGAGAGAAGATGAAGATCCGGGTGCTTCGGCACGAACGCACACAGACACGCATGAACCATGCGTTGGGAGATCTCGTCTATTCGAAACAGAGAAACTCCAGTAGCCAGGTTACATGCTGTTTGTCTTCAACATTGCCGGGGTGAAATCCTTTAGCCGGATGTAACGTGAAGGGAGGATTTTCAATTTTCCATCGAACTAGGGCGTATATCGTATGGAGAAAGTGGAAAATTTAACATTGGCTGCCCGAATGTCCACTTTCGCACTTTTCCGCTCTTCTTTTCTTTCTTCTGTCCATGCAAAATCCGTCTGTGACAGCGGCCGCGGACTGCGCTGCATAGACAACCGGAAAATTAGTAGCATTCCACCGGTCTGTACTCTATTAGACGAAGGAAGCTGACTAGAAGACCGGTGTTTCTCTAGCTGCTTCACTAATTTACGAGTATCCTAACCCAGGTCACTTCCGCGCCACTCATGACATACATACCAAGGTGTCAAGCAGTACTAAAGGAAAATCTCGTTCTCATTTCCCCCACCAAAAGCTACGGGAGACCGCCGCGCACCCGGCTCCTGTTATCTGGAGAATGAATGTCCTTGAGTCACTATTTCAGGATCTCAATCCCTTTCTAGTCTCGGGGCCGGACCTAAATCACGCAACGTCTCCAAGCGAAGAGTGACATCTTGGCGCCTTACGGGGTAACTGTCGGCCGAATCTAGGGCAGTTTGAGCATCGCCTAGCGCTGACCAGACAAAGCTAAGCCTAACGCAGTCGCTTCTTGCGACATGCAGTGATCCGTTTTCTCCTCTCTATCATGTCGAGGGTTCCCCCTACCGGCTTTTCTTCCTTCAGACGCACGGAGATAAAGGGTTCCGTTAGTACAAGGTTTTTTGACTCTACTGGACCCTGCGTTTGACAGCCTCGACTATAGCTGATGGACGGTATGATGGATATTAATTGCGGTAGTTATTCTCAACCCAACAGGGCAGTGAGATTTTAGAAGAAAAAACAAAGTCCATGAACCCGATTTAATGACACGAGAATGCAGATTCATGGTGGGGGAGCTGAACAAGATCGTCCACGCTTGGGTCGGCGTTGGACATGAAAAGTGGAAGGGATCGACAATCCTAGCTAAAGACTGCTAAAGCATAATTTTTGGCTGGTGTCTTCGCCCTCAATGTCGTCTTTTTGGACTGGTAGAGTAACATAACAGGTCGAACAGCCCATTTTTTTTTTCAGGCGAAGCTAAGGGGGACCCTTCTTCGGATCTTTCGTTCATGGACCACCGAGAGGACCATAGCAAATTACGGTAGGCATAGCCATGTATGCCTTCGCCTCTTACATGGGTGAAGCCCCGAACATTATGCGACGAGTGGCCCACCAGTTCTTTGCTCTTAAAGAAGAGCTGAGCCGATGCGATCGACATTGTCTTATTGCACAACAAGCCACTGATGCAAGTCTGTCTTTCACGAGCTTCCAGTCTTTCCTTCCAGAACATCAGTCTAGAAGCTCACCCTGTCAGCCCTTGAAGACAAAAGCACCCTAATATCTTACACACAGCACGCTACAAGATGCACTCAAACACGCTAAAGCTGTTCCTGGCTGCCGTCTCAGGCTTGTCTCTCTCGGAAGCTTCTGTTCTTCCGCGTCAACCTCCTGCAGGTCCTCCAGCTCCTCCTGGAGCTTTCCCTCCCTCACCTCCTCCTGGTGTCGGTCCTCACGGCCACTCTGGACCTAGAGGACCTCCTTCCCCTCCGCCTCCGCCTCCCGGCCCTCCTCCACCTC